>JAPWLS010001432.1:0-46082 GCA_028551675.1 Tineola bisselliella
TATTAACACAGTCATGAGTAGAAAAAACATCACGAAAGCAAGTCAACTGAACAAGAAACAAGATACTTCACATTAAAACAAAATAAATTAAATTAAAAATTAATACAGGAAAAAAAATTAATTATCATTATAACGACATTAATTTGTACCTTGTCAACGTGTAACGTAGAAAGCCCAACGAAAACGGCTGCCTGTATCCATTCCTCTGTGGTAACACTCGCTTCCGCTCCATAAAATATGGATTACACCATAACCCGCAGCGATATCTCATTCGTCAATTTCAGCAGATAAATAAAACAATTTATAACATCTGAAATGGATCTGCAGTGCGGTTTTGCACAACCACTGAAAGACATAGCTTTATTTCATGAATGCGTTTGGTATACTCACTGTGTGGTAGACATATTGGGGAATGAATTATAATTCACATTATTATGCTTGTTTTTTTGTAAATGACGTGTGTATGCGAGAGGGAGATAGAAAGAAGAAAGAAAGAGACAGACTTCACCAAGCAATTGTTGAAGTTGGAAATATACAAGGGATTTATATTGCAAAAAAAACAAACAAAAATACTGTACACCAAAAGCGAAATAATACTATTTTTGAGTAGTAAATGAAAATTCTACTTCAAGAATATTCTTTATGGCAACTGCAGCGACTGCACGTTTCAACTGCGAACCGTCATACCTAGTTATACGGTTCAACGCTCTTACGCCGAATAGAATAGCGCATAGAATGCTAGCTCGCACGAGTGTATAGCCAAATGTTTTGTGTAGCATAGAATCGGTTTGAATTGTGTGACAAGATAAGTACTTTAGATGTATTTCAAAAAGGTGTCTATATACAACACGGATATATGCATCGATTTTCCATTCATTCTAATCCATATATATATTTACACAATCTAAAAGAAATATGCTAGCACATAAGAAGCTACATGCAGAAGTTCATCCTCTAGATTGACGATGTATATACACCACTCTTGTTGTACCTAATCATTTTCAAGCTAATATACATAAATCCACCATGATATTCCATCATCTACAGCAATGCCTGGTAGAGATCACTGTTTAGTTGTACTTTTGTTATTTCTGTTCTTCTGTTCTTCTTTAAATGTATTATTATTTTATGCAATAAAGAATTATTATTATTATAAACGAACCCAGGAACCTCAACATAAAACATTGCCACGCTAACAACCGCGCCACTAAGACCGACGATTAACAATTAGTATAAAAACAATAGAAGTACGCATTAAAAAAAAAAGAAAAAGAACGAGAAACACGAGTAACTTTCCGCAAGATATGTTTGCCAAACTAATAACGTTAAAGCCGATATAACCCCGCACAGAGTAGGCAGCATCCCACGAAACGACCGCACGATATAAACAAAAGGCACCGACAAAAAAGAAAACACCGATAAAACCGAACAATATCGTCTTAACAAATTGCTAACAATTGTGAGATAAAGGCCGTCAAATGTTCGCTACTGATTGAAATTATCATCCAATCAATGTATATGTACGTTTAATATTTCGACAACTTTGCAGCTCTAACATAACTACAAGAAGTGAGTCTCGATTAATTTTTATAATTTTTCTTCTAATGGGGGTAGATTGTTAAAATTTGGACCGTAAAAGCTTATAAACACTGTCTATTGGATTTGAAGTTTCAGATTATATAATTCAGTTTAAATAATAGAATACAATTTAGAATACAGTTACACTAGACAAACGATGTTGATACCGCAATGACTACGAGACCCCGCTCTAATCGTGAATGGCCTGATTCCAGCCTTTGTTAGGGCTTACGACTCGGCCTAAGCGAGTGGTCGGTCTCATCTTTATGTCAAATGTGACACGCACGAGAGATTTAGACCTAATGTTCTTTTGTAACACATTTAAGTCGAAACAAATCGAATAAGTTGTCTATTTATCCTAGTGCAATATGTAGCAGAATTGTTAGTTATAAGTTAGTATTTCGATAAATAATATAAATCTATTGGTATGAACTCTACAATTTTTTTTGTTAGTTTAGATCAGTGGTTCTCAACTTTTTTTTTGCTGCGGAATACAATGAAAAGTATAAGTTTAATAAATTTTAAATCATATTATTTAATGATATTAACATTATTATATATTTAAAATTTGGCTGCACACTTTTAGAATTTCGTGGCACACACAGTGATTGAGAATCACTAGATCAGCGGTTCTCAAACTTTTTTGGCGAGGGAAAAAGCCTTAATATAATTATAAAAAACTGATTTATATGTATTTATGAATAATCATATTGCAATGTAATATTATGTGATATTTAGTTGGAATATTTAGATGTAACCTTATAATCTCCCTTTGGTAGGTATTTTTGCAGTATTTTAGCCCTAGGGTTCCGCGGAACATCACTTTGAGAATGGCTGTTTTAAAACATTACACAGTAAATACTATTCAAAATAAAAACAAATGAAAGACTAAAGCAAGTAAGCTCTCAATTATTTTAAAAAATAGTCCCTTTGTACTTCACGATAAGAAGACACACAGACTAAAACACCAACAATCGTCTTATCACGCATTTCTTCATTACACCGCTTTTGTTTGTCTCAGAGCTAAATTTAATATGTTCGTCACGTTTAAAAAAAACAAAGGATTTTTATAACAACACAATAATTTTCTATTTTAGGCTTTATACAATTTGATATACATAAAAAAAATACAGGCTAAACTTTATATAACGACACTGAAGGAACTGTGCATTTTATGGCGTTATAGAGACTTGTCGTTAAATGGAGAGAAGAAAAAAGAACAAGAAAAAGTTCGTTTCAGACTAGTGAATCATTTTATGGAAGACAAGCTAAACCAACCAAAGCTAAGTTATTTCGACGCTTTAGAGAGTTTTACGTTAAATCGAATGACGTTACATAGAGTTTAGACTGTATATTCAATCAAAATATGTATGTATACATTTATATAAACTATAAACAAACAGGTTTTTCTTTGTATTGACATATATGTTATATATAAGCTGTGGAACCTCGCTATTGCTGCATCAGTCTGTACTTAGAAGTCTTTGCGTTAGCTACTTAAGATTGTTTCGCTTAACGAGTAAGACTCCGGATAATGCTTGTTATGCGAGGTTCGATTGTATATCTCTATTGTTAACGATATGTGAACACATACCAAGCTAAATATACCCCTATATTTATTTATAAATATATATGACGGTACGTATGGTGATGTGACAATTATTTTTAAAATCTTATTGGAACGGGAAAAGAACTCAGAGCTCCTACGTATTAAGGCGTACTTTATAAAAATATATCTCTCTCAATTGTTTATCTCTTTCCCACTCTAATGCAGCCAACTGTAGCCTCAGACCTTGTATGTAAAATAATCATCAAAGAGGAAGAACCTTGATCAACAAGGATCCTTAACGTCTCTAAAGTAATATTGCATGCCGTTTGTAAGTCCGCGATTCGATACCACTTGGGACCATATTCAATGTTCTACGTATATCGAATTCAATAAACACATCCATATCGTAGTATGCATATATCTAAACATCTCAACAAACACCTCTTACCTAATTTAGAATAAAAACGTGGACAAGAATTTATAACTTAAAGAATTATTTTTTTTACAAGTACACTGTCGAATTTATTTTTTCTTACTTTAATCCGACAATTTCTCTATCTATATAAATTTAGATTATTATTAATTATAATATTCATCAAATACCTTAGAACAAGTACAGTTTTAACACTAGAACTACCAATGGGTCGATATGACCGGTCGGTTTTAAAAATTCTTCATAAGATTTTTATGTAAAACCTTACTTATTATTCTTTTGTAAACGTTCTTGTTTTTGACAATTCTACAACAAATTTGTTGAATTATACTTAAGCTTGTTGCTTAAGTTGGTAAAAATAGGTCATATTGACCAGCTGGTAAATCATAAAATTATTGCACCCCTATCTTATCTTCCAATAGTACAGTAGACAATGCTACAGTATTGCGAGTTTAATGCACGAAGTTGAATTTTGATAAGAAAATACAAAATAAACCCAAGAATGCAGGAAGATAAGTAGAGACGTTTCAAATTCAAAGCGAACGAGCAATTTATCCGAGAGTGGCCAAAAACAGAAGTTTCTCTTAGAGCAAGAACCAATCTACAACTTGCGACGTCAGCGGTATCCCTATCACTAGGTAATCTGACATTGTTCCCTTGCGGTCCCTTAATTTGCAATTAGGACGCCTCTTGTCTTATCCCATCCCTTCCCACTCTCTCTTTCGATGCCTTTTCCATTCTCCTCCGTGCCTCACCTCAAAACGTATAACTTTTGAGAGAGCAATCGGTAACAGAACCTCTATTAATGTAAATCACTTGACCGATTTCCAATCGTCGTTCAATTTCAACCAATCAAATTGTCCACATAATTATTTAATATTTAACTCTTATAACTTAAGTTCTTGAAAGCACATCATCCAACTTCTTTCTTCTTCTTCCAATTGCTTTAACAAAAACACCCTATAAATTAAAATTGTGGTAAATTTTACCAAAATCAGATCACACGAGAACCACCGGAGGAAAATAACGCTAAGAGGTAAAATACGACAAAATTAAAAATTAAGTGTTATTGTACGCGCCTATTTGATTAATTCCTTTTATATCGAGACGCGTATTCGGAAACTACGATCAAGCAATAATCTCTACTTGAAACAGAATTTTAGTGGAGTATTCTACAATCTACTATTTTAGCTTTACTTAAGCGCAAATTTCAAACTCAAGTTATGATCAGGAATTACGCTCGACTGTCACTTCTATCAATTATTACTTAATTAACTTATATTTAAAGTTTTAGTCAACATTATTGAATTTGGTTGCTGACATATGTATTCATGAATAATCATATTGCAATGTAATATAACGTGATATTTAGATGTAACTTTATAATCTCCCTTTGGTAGGTATTTTTTGCAGTATTATAGCCCTTTGGAGAATGGCTGACTTAAGGAACTGAGCATTTTACGGCGTTATTGAGAGTTACCGCTAAATGGAGAGAAGAAAAATCGATTTTATTTTACTATTACACATTGCTCAATAATTGATGTCGTTATTTAGAGTGTAAACCGACCAAAGAGTGTATCATTAAATCAAATGTCTAACAGCATTTATTTAACTAAACCAAAACTCCTTTATTTAGAAATAGTTCGACAGGGAGGGACCCAGCAAGTGTTCAATCCAATCGTATCTAATTAAACACGCACCGGCATCAAAGCGAACGGCGAGGGTAGGCTCTGTAATCTGAAATAATTAATGCCGCGCTATGTTTGAATTAAAAATTACATTGTTACGTGTTACAAGGGAAAGTCTATATGTACGTGATAAGGGAAGTTATCTATTATGTGTGATAAATGATTGAATGATAAAAATTCTAAGGATATAACCTTACGTTCTACTTCAGATTGTTCTTATAATATCCTGGCATATGTCCACACTCTGCCTAATGTCAAGCTAGACCAGGCTCTTGCCACATGATTATCTGGCTCTTCTTACAAATCACTGGTGCAAATTAGACTTTCATTATAGTACAGTAGAAGCTTCGCGGGGGATACGTTCCGTAAATATGCCGCGAATGCAGAAATCGTGAATATGGAATGGTAATCTTTTTATTAGTCCAATTGCCGACGCGTTGACAAAGGATACTGAGTGTTTTTTATTTTTATGTATATACCGATTCGATCCGCGGATAGTGAAAACGCAAATAAAGAGCTTCTACTGTATATAATAAAGTTATATACCTAACTAGCTGTTGCCCGCAACTACGTCTGCGTAATAATGAATGAAATAAATCTAATAAGATTTATACAAACTTTCATCCCCTATTTTATCCCCTTGGGGGTGGAATTGATCAAAATCCTTTCTTAGCGGATGCCTACGTCATAACATCTACCTGCATTCCAAATTTCAGCCCGATCCGTCCAATGGTTTGGGCTGTGCGTTGATAGATCACTAAGTCAGTCAGTCAGTCACCTTTGAGTTTTATATATATAGATATATATAGATAAAGTTCATGTTGCAGCTCTCTGAAGGCATGGGAAAATCTACAAACTTGATATTCGGCTCATCTGGTTGGTAAGTCTGCCGACCCCTGAGCTAGACCAATGAATAATAATAATAATACTTTACTCAAATATTTAAGTGAATACATAAAGAATTCACCGATGGTTCCCACACTGTCCTCTGGGACCGAACAACAATCCGATTAACTATACAAATTGCACACACTAGGTTAGGTAGAAAAGGTGGAAGGGAATTTCTGATAATATAATAAATATATCGCATTAAATAAGTATC
Source organism: Tineola bisselliella (assembly GCA_028551675.1). NCBI lineage: Eukaryota > Metazoa > Arthropoda > Insecta > Lepidoptera > Tineidae > Tineola > Tineola bisselliella. The sequence goes on from JAPWLS010001432.1 coordinate 6,351, forward strand.
AGAAATCATTTCAATAGAAATGAATCAATAAGATTCCAAACAGCTCAAACTATAGTCAATTGGGAACTATATTAAAAAATAATAATATTTTTTAATAAAAAGTATACTATGTTACTTCTAGTACCTCCAAAAATATGTGTACAAAGTTTCATGATGATCTGTTAAGTAGTTGTTGTGTGAAAACAAAACAAACAAACCCACATTCACATTTACAATATTAGTAGGGATAGTACAGTATTGAATCCGATTCAAGTCTTTCTATAACTGACACAGAAGGACTGTCTCAGTTTCGTCGTAATTTAAACTAACTAAACAAACCGTTTAATTCGCACGAGCTTTATGTCATAATTATAAAGTTTAAAGTTATCGCAACAAATCATAATAATACAATAATTCTCTATTGCGTTTAAAACGGCCATAAAAAACAAAGTTTAAAAACGTTCAGCATGCAACACGGAGACACGCGAACTACGACTCCTTTAGAATACTCTAATTTATTGTTTCAAGAGCTTTACAACTGTTATAATCGCGAAGAGATAAGAAAAAAACACCTACAGAGCCTTTTAAATTATTTAAATCAAGTTCGCAAATAATCTCAGACATCAGTGGGCTTATCACGAATTTTAGTCTGGCTCTCGAACCGAGTTTGCTTCAAGCGATATGTATGGAAATTTGAGCAGCGACACCGCGTGCGGATTTGGAACTACAATATTTTAGATACTTTTTGTTCATTTTCGAACGTCTATTCTCTTTCGTCTTTCGTTCATTTGATAGATTACTGGTGCTCATTAGTCGTTAGTAAAAATTCATGATTCCGATTGCTAACGGATCCGTTTTACTTCTGACATCTCGATTCGAAAGCCAGACTAAATTCGTGATAAGCCCAGCCCACAGTTGTCGAAGCGAAGCCGAAGCGACCAATACATATCCTGATGATGCCACGTGAAGTGGCGAAACGCGTCGAGACAAGTTATTGAATGTTGGTGGAGGTTATTTTCCTTCATCGACCTAATGTAGCGGGAATTATAAGCAAAATAATTTTAAATAATTTCCTTTAATATGGACTTCCGCAAAGTAACGCCAGAAACATTTTAATTATTTTAATCTCAGACATGTTTGTTAGTACTAAATTAAATTGTCTTTAAGGCTTATGCCAATTAACAAGACGGGAACACAAACATATAACACCCCAATAGTGCAGCCATTCTCAAAGTGTGTTGCGCGAAGCCCTAGGACTTGCATAAGATTGCAGATGAAAATAAAATCTATCTAAAATTACATTGCAATATAATTATTATTAATAAAGAGTAAAAAAAAAACAGTATTTTTTATTATTTTTCAAATTTATGTTTCCAAAAGTCGCAAAAAAAAGTTTGAGAACCGCTGCAATAGTGGAACATAAAATCTCAAATAAACATCAAATTAACAATATCATTATGGCTAAGACCTGCTAACTTTATGACAACTGGGACAAAAAGCATCTTACTTTCGTCACAACCACGATGACCAAAGGAAAGATTTCGAAATTTAAAAAAAAACAAACAAGGTAAAATAAAATATTTTTTTTCATTTGACATAGACATATGACGAGAAGAAATCACAAGAAACTTGCCAATTATAGCTTATGTATTATATAATATTATATTTAGTCACAAATAGGTAACTAGTGTAGACCAAAACTAAAAAAAATTTCTTGACAATTGCCTCATGACGTCAATCATATCCAACCTAGCAACAACTCTTTGTAATACCGATTCACTTCATCTATTATCAGCAGACTTCCCTTCGCTAACGACGTTCCGTAGATAAACAGATAATCGAGATGAAACCTAAACATTACTGACAAGTATAGACCTTTATTCCATCTCAAAATATTACCATTAAATAACTTACCCAGCGTTCTATCTGTCAATATCAGGTGTTTATAGGCATTTTTTTTTTTCGGAAAAGAAAAAAGGGAGACGCCGCGATACCCTCGTTCGGTTGTCAATTTATTAAGATAATGTGTGATATATATCTAGGTCACTGAATATATACAATGTTAGTTCTATATATTCTACTAGCAGTTGCCCGCGACTACGTCTGCGTAATAATAAAGATATAGAGAACTATGAAGTTTAATGATGTTTCATATTTCAGTCAACACAGAATGCCTTCCACACTGTGTGAACTTAAAATGTAATATTTCTTAGAAAAAAACAATAGAAAATATTCTATAGCCTATGTTCATCAGGGATTTTTTACGATTCTAATGGTAAAAGAATTTTTCAAATCGGTCCAGTAGTTTCGGAGCCTATTCAATACAAACAAACAATCAAATGTTTCCTCTTTATATAATAGTATAGATATAACAACATTTAAGGAACGGCGCATTTTACGGCGTTATTGAGCACTACTAGCAGTTGCCCGCGACTACGTCTGTGTAATAATGAAGATATAAAGTACTATGAAGTTTAATGATGTTTCATATTTCAGTCAACAGAAAATGCCTATCGCACATCTGTCGCAAAATTTCGTTCTTAGCTATCTACTAACTATAAAACTACCTGGCAAATTTCATCTTTGTACGTCAAGCGGTTTTCGAAAATATTCTATAGCCTATGCTCATCAGGGATAATGTAGGATTTAGTCTAGTAGTTTCTAAGCCTATTCAATACATACAAACAATCAAATATTTCCACTTTATTATATTAGTATAAATTAAATTTTATCATAATAAACGTTAATGTTAACGTTAAACGCAAACGCATAATATATTGTAAATTATAATTACGTATGTTTTGTTAGTATAAGGAAATATACAAAATGTATTCAAATTTCCTCAATATTGTTTTTGTTATAATTAATTATCAATTTTATCAGGCGTCTACCCAAATTAGTGTTGATAAAAGTGCCTTGATAGTGCATTAGGTACTATCAAATTGTTTATTTTTAAATCATCGACTATTGACTTAAAATTATTGATAATTATTTAAATTATAATATGTAATAATAATAACAACTAAATGAATCATCAGTGGCTCCCACTTCTTTAATTTTAAAGAATTAGTTATGGCAGCGGTTCTGAAACTTTTTTGGCGAAGGAAAATGCCGTAATATAATTATAAAAAACTGATTTGTATGTATTTATGAATAATCATATTGCAATTTAATATTACGTAATATTTAGATGTAACATTATAATCTCCCTTTGGTAGGTATTTTTTGCAGTATTTTAGCCATAGGGTTCCGCGGAACACACTTTGAGAATGTTATGGCACTAGGTAGTTGATATGCCTATGCAGATAAAAGTCTCAAATAAATTTTTAAAATAATTATTCTTATTCGAATTATATTTGAATCCAATATGATTTTACTTGCTGTTGCAAACTTTTACATATAGTCATATAACTTACCGTCCTTTATAATAACATTGCCTGCCATTCAATATCGGATCAAAAGTGAAAACGTTTTACGACCAAGTGATAAAAAAAGGTGATCATATAGAACATCGTGACTACCTCACTTTCTAATGTTGTACCAAAAAAATTCAATTTAGTTCATCTTTGGTTAGTACGTTTTCCTCGTAATAAAAAAAGGAGTCATGCTAGTTTTGTACCGTCAGCTAGAACAATGCAGACTGCAGGTATTACTCTGTGGACAACTGCTGTTTACGTTCATAGATCGCACTCCCAACTCCCAACACCAAATTTGTGGTGCTATTTTTACAAAGCTTGCCTCACTTCTGTATGTGAGTATAGTATGTATATTGCAAATTGGTTTATCTTCTACTTATTAATTACTCCAACTAATGTTAGCTAAGTATGTTTTAAGCAAAAATACACAAATAAACATCTGCAAGTAACATTTGTATCCGATATACCGACTTGAGGAGACACACCTACCAAACGAATCCCGAGGCATGACTTAGTCGATTCACACGTGTTACGTTTGAATCCAGAGACATCAGACTGGACCAATAATCATCATCAGTCACTCATTTCGTAGATATCTATTAAACCATGTGACTCATGTTTTATCAGTACTTTTGCGGGTCGACGTACTCTCAATCAACTGGGCGGGGTTGATGATTCGCTTCCTCGACGGCTCCAGATGAGTATTAATTTGTTAAGAATTGACCTTTAAGTTTGTTATTATTACAATAGACATGCTCACAAGGTCACTTTTTATTTGACTACAGTGGGCTTATCACTAATTTTATTCTGGCTTTCGAACCGAGTTAGCTTCAAGCGATTTGTATGGAAATTTGAGCAGCGCCACCGCGTGCGGATTTGGAACTACAATATTTTAGATGCTTTTTGTTAATTTTCGAACGTCTCGATCTTTCGTTCATTTGATAGATTGCTGGTGCTCGTTAGTCGTTAGTAAAAATTCATGATCCCGATTGCTAACGGATCCGTTTTACTTGAGACAGCTCGACTCGAAAGCCAGACTAAATTCGTGATAAGCCCACTGATTTTTGAATCGAAACTTTAATATATGCTATTTTTGCATAAATAAAAACCTTTATAATGTTAATAAATTATTATTACATACAAATAGTTTCTTTTTGAACATTTGAACACAAAATCAAAACATCAACTCGGCGTCAGTCAGGCTCTATCAATACAAGTTTTTCAAACAATTTCTTCTCTCAAAATCTACACAATATATCTCTTAGTTAGTACTCTCCTGTTATTGAATACCCAGTATCTTGATTCACACTAATAAAGGTTAGCTAACTAGTAAACAATAAAAAAAAATATTTAAAAAAAAAACCTCTTTAATACTACAGTCGACAACTTTCCAACTTTACACGACACAAACTATGCAAAACTTTGTCTTCAGCTAGAAGTCGAGAAAGATGGCGGAACTTGTGAAATTTATTTGACGTTTGCGGTCACAAGATTCCACTTAATAATCCTTTGACGTCCAAACTTTGTGGTCAACACATTTCTTTAAATTTGAAATTATAACAAACATTAACGTACCATAATAAGTAAGGTGTATTTAAAACACTATATAGATTACTATTTACCGTCGAATCTGGATAAACCAGTGGGCTTATCACGAATTTAGTCTGGCTTTCGAATCGAGCTGTCACAAGTAAAACGGATCCGTTAGCAATCGGGATCATGAATTTTTGCTAACGACTAACGAGCACCAGCAATCTATCAAATGAACGAAAGATCGAGACGTTCGAAAATTAACAAAAAGTATCTAAAATATTGTAGTTCCAAACCCGCACGCGCACTAAAATTCGTGATAAGCCCACAGAACTGGATTAGTGAGAAACCTCTATAAACGAGAACAATGGTCAGATCCAGTCATTTTTAACCCCAAATACCTCTATAAGTCAGAGTGAGAAACTCTCTGTTAGAGAGAGTAATTCCAAACGCCCATTTCATATCTAGACCTCTATAAGTGAGTTTCTTACTCTAGACCTCTGTAAGCGAGAACATTTACAATAAACGTTTGACGTTGTTCCTTCAAAACGTTGAAACGAAAAATTAAAGAGACAAACTTGAAATTGTAAACGCAATTATGAGTGATTTTAATTTGCCGGAGCCTACCTTGTGTAAAATAATAAATAAAATTAAAAAGGATCTAACCACGAGGATGTATTCTACAAACAATAATTAATACCACAATTTTGGCTTCAAACGTTAATTTTAATCAACCTGTATATAAAAATAATACTATATAAATTGCAAAAACAAAAAAACAACAACACATAAATGCAGTACACAAAGTATTAATTATTACAACCGGGAACTCAGATAGTTAGAAAGTTGTTTTATTTTTTTACCTTACCAAAGCGCAAAGTTGGAAACGTGATCGCACCATCATAAACTTAATATAAAACTTGTGAGTGAATGAATCATCTCTCGAGCAAAAGTTAACAAAACTTCTATCCGTCGTCCCATCATTAACGTTCATTGATTGCGTTGCATATTACGTCTTATTCTTTAACACTAGAAAGACGGATAAATTAAACCTGCATATAAAAATGGTGATGGGTCAAAACGACGTCATAAAAACAAATGACATTTTTTTACCCGAATATATTATAAAAAGGACCTCTATTGCATTTAAGTAATATATTGAAGTTTTACAACAATTAGTATGAGTTGAAAGCATAAAAAATTGTTAAACCATTATTTTTTTTGTAAATCTTGGTCAAAATAACCGCCGAAATTTCAATTATATTATAGAACTAGCTGATGCCCGCGGCTTCGCTCCCGTTAAGAAGTATTATTATTAATTAGGTATAGTTTTTGCGGCTTTATTTTTGTTTAGCGTGTGTAAAAACGTCTTCATCACAGTAACTCCAATATTTAATTTCAGTTCAATCAGTCGAAAATCTAATAAGATTTATACAAACTTTCATCCCCTATTTTATCCCCTTGGGGGCAGAATTGATCGAAATCCTTTCTTAGCGGATGCCTACGTCATAATATCTACCTGCATGCCAAATTTCAGCCCGATCCGTCCAGTGGTTTGGGCTGTGCGTTGATAGATCACTAAGTCAGTCAGTCAGTCAGTCACCTTTGAGTTTTATATATATAGATAGGACGATCACATCACACGACTCAAAATAGTGTTAAAGTTACAATTAATGAAAATTATTATTTAGTAACAAAATGTCAAACAAAATAATACTACATTTTGAAATATAATATATAATATACCTTATATGGCTTACTATAGAATTTATTTACAATACATTGATACTGATTAGGATTTAACAAATAAAAGAACACGAATTCTCGAACACCCTATTACACTTCTTTTTACTAACACGGACACCATTAATATTGAAAAAGAAAATATAATATATAACAAATAGTATTTTTATAAATATGTCAATTTAAATTTGAATTTGGAATGAAAAAAAAGAGGAACGCGAGGGATGAGCGAATGAGGACTTGGATGTTGGTTGCGAATGGGATGTGTGTGCTTAGATTATAAGGAATTGATAATATAATGTAAATATAATTTTCAAGAGTTGAGAGTACTCTATTGGCTACAAACTTCATAATGAAAAACAAACAGAAACCTAGCTATTTTTCGTCTAGCACAAGAAGAAATATAAACCAAAACATTTCATTAAGAAAGTGCCCTTTAACAAGTGGGGGAAGACGGGACCGGCCGGTGCACCGGGCTGCATTCCTCCCGTGACCTCTAACGACCTCGAGCCGGCTCGACCGATAGACCCAATCATTGTGGCCACGAACGCTCGGTCTGACTCATAAAAGTACCTCGCTAATAAACACACACACACACATACCGACGCACACGCAAGCTCATATATAAATATACTCGCATTTCAACTAACAAAATATCTAAAGAAAAGCATATTCTTCTTCTTCTTTGTTTAAATGGTGTCTGATTTCCAATAAGACAATTCTGCCAATGTCAAATATTTGGACAACAGTCTAACAAAATATTACTTTATCTTCTTTAAATACAAGACGCATCTATCTGATACAATTTTTAGGATAAGTGGAGTATTTCGGTCCGAAAAGACGCGACGATTAATAGATCAGCAATTAAGTCTACAATAAATAAATAAATAAATAAATAAAGAAAAGCACGACGTAGGTATAATAGAGAAGTCAGTTTAAATTTAAATATATTTTAGAATAAGGGCTAGTAGACTGATGAGGACAGTCGTTCCTCAGTAGGCGAGAAGCCCAGGCACGTGACAGATCCACGGGAACGGATAGTTCGTCGTGAACAGTGGGCTTACCACGAATTTTAGTCTGGCTTTCGAACCGAGTTCATTTCAAGCGATTTGTATTGAAATTTGAGCAGCACCACCGCGTGCGGATTTGGAACTACAATATTTTAGATACTTTTTGTTAATTTTCGAACGTCTCGATCTTTCGTTCATTTGATAGATTGCTGGTGCTCGTTAGTCGTTAGTAAAAATTCATGATCCCGATTGCTAACGGATCCGTTTTACTTGTGACAGCTCGATTCGAAAGCCAGACTAAATTCGTGATAAGCCCACAGCATAGCATACGTATTATACGCGTTTCATCATTGACCAAACATATCACCGCGCTCTATTGTTTTTTCTTACATATATGAACGAAACGACACATGCCGCCAGTAAGTGAATAATAAATCATTAATCGTGTTCCTCGATCGATCCAATAATATCCAATTGACATTCGACATTAAATATATGAGGAAAGAGCGGCATTTTATTAAACTAATAACAACTTAAATATCGGTTTATTTTCCTTCGCCTTACATTTGATATGTTTTGAAAAAATAGTTTTTTTAATTAAAGAAATTAAACCCTTGTTTCGTTTCATATGAACAAAAAAGAAATCCGTTAATAGTAATGAAATGCCGCCCGTCGACAATGCATTTCCTAGAACACGAAAACGAGATACAATAGCGACGCCGGTATTCCATTGAAATTATTGTATTAAGTGAAGCCATCGTGTGACACACAATTGTCATTGACTCATTGAACGTAAACGCGATTGTTTACGTTTAGTGTATTGAAATCATGAATAGTAAGGTTGCAATTTTACGGCTTCCATAACGTAATAGTTAGCGAGCTAGTCTGAATACATATCAGGTCTCGGGTTAAAGATTACTAATTAATATGTATATTTTTTATAGTAGCCTGGCAAATGAGCACATTCCGCTTGATGTTAAGCTTGAAAGCAGTCTTTGAGAGAGCATCCGCAGACATCCACTATGCCTGCTTGAGGAGACGAATGTGTTCGGTCTAGATCACTGTTCCCTCCACAGAGGGGCAATTCGAAAATGGACTTGACATGAATTTAACCCTTACACTCCGAGTCATTTAAATGCAATGCTAGATTACGGTATCAAATTTGACAGTAAAACAAATTCTTAACTAATTGCGGTAAATAATTATTACGTATTAGCGGTATCTTTGGATACTCAACCACTATGCCACAAAAACATTGTAAGAGTCAATAGTGTTCAATGTTCATACAATCTTTCGTTAATCTAAGCAGAAACAACAAACCGACAGTATATTACCAAAACGTAACGCGCGACGGACGACTGCCGAGGAATTCAATTAAACACAGGATGCGTCCATTTTAATCGCTCACAAACATTAATTGTCACATACGTTAGTTAATACGTTCCATTTTGTTATTCAAGTCCATATATATTATATACTTATCAGAACATATCCAAAATTTAACACAAATGAAATTCACTCCCAAAATTCCCTATAAACTGCTCAGTCTGATTGTAGGACCATCTAGAAAGACGATCATACAATCTTCAATCAGCTTCCATGTTTACTAAGGGATAAATATTCTGTATAAAAGTATAATATATAATGAACCCCAGTATCATTGCGCATGGCCAGAATCTACGGAGATTTCCGAAAGGCATATGACGAGAAGAAATTACAAAAAAACGTTAGCTGTGTTACAATTAATGTAAGTAAAGCTAGTACCCAAGTATATAAGCACACCGACATACACACAATCATCTCAGTCACACTAGGTTGTCATCAAAGTAGTAATTTATTAATAAGCCTTTTTAATGAGCGTTCGTTTAATACGCTCCTTAAATAAACGCGCAGACATAATTGTAAGTCGACTTACACATTCGTACACCTAAGCCTACAAACAATTTTGTCAGACGACTACAAAGTAACATAATAGCTTTTTTTGTTATATCATAATTAATCTAATTAATAAAGGTTATTTGATATTTCTATAATAGATGTAACATCAAGGTTCTTTATTTAAAAAATAATAGTTTGTGGTTACACAAAGGGTGGAAAATGTCACCAAAAAAAAAAGAAGTTCGAGATAGCTTACAATGATTGATCGTTTAAAAGTCGAAGCCAATGACTTTGCGAGTCTAGATTTCCAGACAAATTAAATCGCTAGGCTTTATACGTCGCACGTTAGACACGGATTAACATTTAGTTATTTTTTATATAGTAGGTGAACATTTTAATTATAAGTATACTACTTTAAATTATCTATAAAGCTTTTATACAGAATATTTATCCCTTAGTAAACGTGGAAGCTAATTCAAGATTGTATGATCATCTTTCTAGATGGTCCTACAATCAGACTGAGCAGTTTATAGGAAAATTTAGGAGCGAATTTGATTCGTGTTAGATTTTGGATTTGTTCTGATAAGTGTATTTTATTCTGATAATTGTATATATAGAGTCTAGCACAACTAGTAAAACGCTCGAAACACATTTCAGTACTAGTAACACTATTAACAAGTTAGGCATTAGAATGTGCGTAATAAATCAAAACATCAGCAGCGTTTTAATTAGCCACCCAACGGTCATAACAAGGGCAGACTGTGGTAATGCCCTTTAATTGAATCAAATTAGAAATATCAAATAGAAATTGTTTGAAAGAACTTTTAAACCTCGAGGTCTTACGGTAGGATTTACGGTAGGTAAGTTGTTATTGTGCATAGTTTGTTTGTGTATATTCTACGTTAATTTTTTGTTCATGAGATGAAGAATTATATCTTGAAGGTATTTCAACAAAAAAAAAATATATATATGGTGGTATAATATCTGCGTATCTAATCTACATACTATTAAATGAAACAGAGGAAGGTAGACACTGAAAAAACAACTTAAAAAACAAAACCTTTTCTATTAAATTACGAACAAAAATATGAGGGACAGAGAAGACGAAAATAGTGAGGGTAGAGGTAAAAATGCAAGTTTATGAAACTGACAATTCACCCGGAGGGGTTATAGAGTGAATGGAGTAACACGTTTTTTCACTTTCGTGTGACATTACTAGTTTTTTTTTCGTCTCTTTGATATGTTGACTACTTTAGACCCTTCTTTAACATTACGAACTGTGGGCTTATCACAAATTTTAGTCTGGCTTTCGAACCGAGTTCGCTTCAAGCGATTTGTATGGAAATTTGAGCAGCGTCAGCGTGCGGATTTGGAACTACAATATTTTAGATACTTTTTGTTAATTTTAGAACGTCTCGATCTTTCATTCATTTGATAGATTGCTGGTGCTCGTTAGTCGTTAGTAAACATTCATGATCCCGATTGCTAACGGATCCGTTTTACTTGTGACAGCTCGATTCGAAAGCCAGACTAAATTCGTGATAAACCCACTGGACCTTTTAGGGTTGAATTATATTTAATACAATATGCTTCACCTACATACTATGCAATGGGGAGTTTTTTTAGGCATTTTTTACCATCTAATCATTAAATACAAACGAATTATGCTATAATAGTGAATTGTTACGCTGTAAGTTGGAAATTACCTACAATTACGCTACCTTAACTTGAATCGATTATTGCCCAAATTTACGCACGTAAATGCGGTTATTCTCCCGTGACGAGACAGACACTACGGCTACAATTAACTTAAAACTCTATGACCGCATGTAATATAACAATTTAAAAAGAAAATAGGTCAAATTTTAAAAGTTACAATAGACAAGTACATTTTCACATCACGTAGTCCCGGCAGCATGACACGATGGCGCGCCCCGGGTCGATTGATTCGCCCCCTCACGTGTTTACAGATGATGATAATATATAATACTGCATGCGAAATTTGTATTGTTTCCATTGCCGAGTTTAAACTGTGGCAATTGACAATTACAATTGACAATTGCAGCAATGAATGTCATTATATTGAACCATTAAGACTTATAAGGTGACGGAGTGTTCAAAAAAGGACATCAAAGGGTGATAGATAGGTTTATACAACATTTAACGTAACAAAAGAAAAAACAATTATACGCAGAATAAATACAAAATGAATATTTTATTATTGGTACTAACAAAATATTATTACATATAAATAAAAAAAGACGGTAAACTAGAAATAATACAGTCTGTGAGATGTTATGATTTTCACGATTTATTATTATTATTATTATTATTTTATTGTCAACATAATTCAGAGAATAATCAGCAACTATATATGCCTTTATAATATGAAAAGTGCTGACACTTTAATAATTTTCTATATTTTGTAAAGTTGCAATCCTAATTGAAAATTAGTACGCTGATGTAATCCAAACAAAGTATAAAATACATACATATATTATTATAAAACTTACCAAGCCCAAAAACCCAACCAAATTGTATCGCTTAATATAAAATATCAAGTTTACCTGAAAAAAGAATACAAATAATATTTATAGAACGAAATAAAAAAAAAATTAAAAATCACTCCAATAACTATGTTAACGTAACATAAAAAAAAAACTATATAACTTTTAACATGAACTGAAACACGTTGGTTATTTGTTAAGTGCGAATTTAAAAAAACATTTTTGAGAGAACACTTTAGTGATAGGTTGTTATATCGAAGTAAAGGGATGTCGATAAAAATTCATAAACTATTTATATAAATCACCGCTTAAACAATAAGAACAAAAATATAGAGAAAAGATATAAAATTTTCCAAGAAAACTAATAATTAAAACCGTCCCCAGGGGGCCTACTCAGGCGCACGAACTGAGGACGAAAATACTGACACTTACTACCCGTAAATATTCACGAAATTACGGATTTGACAGCGACGTCACAACGGTTAGGCTACTCAAGGCTCATTATACGAACTTATACGTCAAACTTCACGTAAGCTACAGAGGTGACAGCCGTCTCACGAAACTTCGTATATGCCCGAGTAGCCCCCCAGTTTCGATATTTCGTGAGCAATCCCGATGGATCGTTGTTCACCGCTTCTCCGGTCGACAACAAATTCCTTTGTTCGAATTCTCCAATTTGCTTTTTCAATCATAACAAAAATATTAATAAAGTATAGAAATAATTTTAATTACTTTTTATTTAATAACATTTTCTTTAAAAATAAAATATACCTCCTTAATTATTACAAAGAATACAAGCGTATTAATTACCGTGTTAATAATAATTACTATTAATTTCTATGCATTTTTCCTACCAAATTATGCGCACGTATACAGCGTTTTTAGTACTGGCCTATGTATCTATTTATTTCATAATATGTAATAATTAATAAACTTATAAGACTGAGTTGTTTGTAAGGTTATGCTTTAAAAATAGACTTTCACTGACATTATTTTGACATACTATTCTTCTTCTCTCTCTCTCTGGCACTGTGAACAAGTGTGAACGCGGCGACCGTTTTTCGTCCTAGAACGAGCGATATTTTGTGCAATCATAAAAAAATGTAGACTTAAAAAAGTTCAGTCGTTGAAGCGAAGCCGAAGCGACAGCACGTATCCTGATGATGCCACGTGAAGTGGCGAAACGCGTCGAGACAAATTACTGAATGTTTTAGCGGGAATTATAAGCAAAATAATTTTAAATAATTTCCTTTAATATGGATTTCCGCAAAGTAACGCCTGAAACAACTAATTATATTAAAAAAGTTGATTTACTTTACTCTTAAAATTACAAGAAATATTAAAAAAGAACTAACAGTCGAGATATATCGTAGTACTACGACTCCCGTCTTTAATGTGTTGATAACTCATTCATAAGATAATTTACGAGTTGACCAATCATTTATCGGACTTCAATGGAGAGGGTAACTCAGTGTTTATATAGTACATCTCGACTCTATAAACACAAGTTACATCGTGCAAGAAGGAAATTACGTATTAGTACCGTGCCGTATCCGCACACCCGGAAACTTTGTGTGTGTCCGAACAAAACAAAAAAACATTATACAGTGCAACCCTTATATAACGATACTGAAGGGAATCAGAAAATAATTTGTTAAAATGAGGTTCGTTATTTAGAGGTTGTTTAAAAAACTTGTTAATCTCAGTTTTATGTAGATACCAATCTGCTTTCCCTGTTATAACGAACGATTTCATTAAATAGAGGTAAGATATTTTGCAAAGATTAAAAATTCGCTATAAAAAGGTTTTTAACAAATGTATTCGTAAGCAGTTCTAGCGGACTTCGAAAAATTCGTTACATCGAGGAAGTCGTTATATTGAGAGTCGTAACATTAAGGTTACTATATATTTATACTGGATTGTGTTCGCTGTTTACTTACCTATAAAGTACACGGAGCGTTTGTTTCGATTCGACGATTATGATATATCTTCGGCTTTATATTTACAAAATTCACTTACATGACAAATATATAAACAAAAAAATTCATCGTGGACACAAACATATCGGTATACTATTTTTAACAATCACTTATTTTTAACAATTATTTAATTTAAACTTAATTAAAAACGATATATTTAATGAGACGCTAACAAATTCAAGAAACAACCCAACTTCAAATTTAAGTTAATATCCAATGAAAATAACCGAGCCGGCATAGTGGTATCTATTATAATTAGATGTCTATGATAGCAATAATTACTACACGAGTGCAAATACAAGAGAACAGATTTATTGAAGTGACAAATGACAGTTTCCATTTTAATTTGTCATGACAGTACTTTACTGATCAATTGCTGGTAAATAGGATAAACAGTACAGCTCTAAGTATAACAAAATACAAACAGAAGCTTAAAGCTCATAGAGTCTGATGTAATACAGGCTGCAACTCTTCAATCTACAAGTCAACAAGACACTGTTATGTCGACTTCTGCCGCATCGGAATTAACGATCAGTCGACCAACTGATCCGTTCACTAGTTTACATTTTGAACTTAAAATTTTAATTTAAACTAGCTGTTGCCCCCGACTTAGTTCGCGTAATAAAGTACTATGAAGTTTAATGATGTTTCATATTCCAACGACGCCTTCCCGTCCGGAGTTTCCGAAGTTATTGTAGTTTTAGTAAGGATCCTTATTTTTATCCTGTAATTTATATAGCCTATATTGATCAGTGATAATGTAGCATTCAAATGGTGAAAGAATTTTTGAAATCGGTCCAGCAGTTTTTGAGTCAATTCGTTACAAACATACAAAAATACAAAGCTTTCCTCTTTATAATATTAGTATAGAAAATTATAAATCATTTCGAAATCTGCAAATTTTTCCGCATTAACGTAATTCAGATAAAATACCACTGATTGCAAATAACGAACAAAATCTCAACCGATCGGCCAACAAATCGTTAAACTTCAACATGCCCACGGGTAGAGGTTGTGACCCAATTTCTAAACTGGGCTACAGTGTACCTACATGAATCATAGAGCTACGGGCGGCAATATTAACACGTTTTGGGAGTTCCGAAGAACGTAACTTGACATACACATTAACTCGATGTTACAACAACGTCGCCCATCACACAGAGATGATGTATTTTAGTAATTTTAATAATAATAATATAATATAATAATAATATAAAATTAAGCCCTCCAAATTTTCTTTAAAAAAAGAACTAGCTTTTACTCGCGGCATCGCTCGCATTTAAGTCATTAAATAAGTATCAGATATCATTTCAATAGAAATGAATCAATATGATTCCAAACAGCTGAAACTATAATCAGTTAGAGACTATAGTAAAAAATATATATTTTTTTAAAATAAAAAGTATCCTATGTTACTTCTAGTACCTCCAAAAATATGTGTACAAAGTTTCATGATGATCGGTTAAGTAGTTGTTGCGTGAAAACGTAACAAACAAACATACATACACATTCATAATATTACATTCACATTTATAATATTAGTAGGGATAATAAAAAAAAACTGTTATTGGCACGATCTGCTATCCCGGAGTATTATTATACGACCAATTTCAAATCAAGGCAAGTATAGAGGCATCTCCTCTATACTCTGTCCAACTAGTCGATGTCCATTCATCTCCTCAAGCCAGCATAGCGAAGGTGATCACTGCTTATAAACTACTCTACTTACTATCGTATCTTTTAAATTCATTATCATACGAGTAAATTATGTATGGAGATATTACGTTATGGGGGTTCAAAAAGAAAACAATGGTGAAACGAATGTATTTTAAGAAAATTGCAATATCGCGAAGACACCCGACCTTGAGTGTTGTATCGTGGTTGCGCAGGTTTTCAATCAACTCGACACTGCCATCTCGCTTTCTGGGGTGTCACAATTTGCTGACATCCACCTAGAGAAGACAGATTATGGCTATGAGGTATTAAGTCGCGTTTACACATAAATTGTTTCAAATGACTAACATATATGAATTTCAAATGGTTTTTTTATTGAAAGTCCAGCATATGACCACACTCCGCCTGATGTTAAGCTAGAGTGCGGTCCATGAACATTGAGCATAGACAACTGTTACCACAGACAGATGTCCGCGTGCAACAGTCGACTCCACTATGCCGGCTTGAGGAGACGAATGTGCCCTGTCCAAATTAACAGGGCACACTCCTCTCGTTATCCCGGCTACTTCCAAGCTGATCCCGAAACGCGACTAGGTCACTTCACGGGTGTTCCGCCTGAAAGTGGTGGTACTTCCCCAGGACGACATACCGGGCCAATGCCATCATCAGTCTGCCCACCACTCTTTATTGAAAAAAAAAACTAAATTCAATAAGCTAGTAATTTAGCATTCAGTGGACGCACTAAAGTGACTTCTATTTATGAATCAAACGTAACGTAATTGGCTTGGAAGCAGTGTTGCCAACCCCAAGAAACTAAAAACACCAGTTAACCAATAAAAAAAAAAAACAGGAGAAAACAGTAGGTTAAGTAAAAAAGGCAGATTTCATATTGTCCTCATATAATTAAAACAATCACCTACTTTTATTAGTTAACAGGACTCACATACAATGAACCCAACTTAAAAATAAAACAGTAGGGTTGGTAACACTGCTTGGAAGTAGCCGGGTACAACGAGAGGAGCACATTCATCTCCTCAAGTGGTAGCAGTTGTTTTACACTTAAGGATTGCACTCTAGCTTAGGCTCAGGCGAAGTGTCATTATTAGATATCCTATACAATTTCTTATAAGAAAATTATTTATTTATAAAGCCTATCTACAAAATTACATTAGAACTACATATTATAAAAAGGACTACTATTATAAAAACTAAATGAAATTTTAATTATAGGATAGGACGGCATGCTCAAGGTGATAAAGGGATAGATACTACACTTCTAATAAAATTATAAAAAAATTACAAAAACAAGAACCAAATAGATGTAAGGAAGAGGGGAGAGAATATTAATATATTATTTTATTGTAGTAATCTCAGAGATTAATGGACCACATTCTAGCTTAGCACGAGACAGACTTCTGTCCCATGCCAGACTACTATTAAAACAAAAAAAGAAGCAATATACAACACACCTTAGTCCGAACGAAATATTACAGAGTAGCAATGAACGATTAGTTTTAAGCTTCTGACAGCACTTTAGCAGATGAATAATGAACCTTAGAGAGAAGGAAACAAACGACCTTCTCCATTGTCATAGAATTTCACTCAAGACAAAGACTCGTAATTGATAGGAAACTAATTTCAATATTGAAATAGAAGAAACGAAAGGAGGAGGAGAAAATTTCAAATTACTTTTTTAAAGCAACCCGCTCGGTGCTTGATGTTAAAACCAAGAACGCAGTGTATAAGCATAGCGGAGAACTTTGAAGCCACGATGCGACAGCGAACCACAAATCATCGGCTACTTGCAAGCCAATCAAGAAATAACAACAGGTTAATCCAGCCATTCTCAAAGTGTGTTCGGCGGAACCCTAGGGCTAAAATACTGCAAAAAATACCTACCAAAGGGAGATTATAAGGTTACATCTAAATATTCCAACTAAATATTACGTAATATTACATTGCAATATGATTATTCATAAATACATATAAATCAGTTTTTTATAATTATATTAAGGCTTTTTCCTTCGCAAAAAAAGTTTGAGAACCGCTGGGTTAATCTAATAACTAACACTAGAGTTAATAATTATTATCAACAAATTTCCTGAAAAAGACATAACATAAATCAATTCTAATCTTCAAAGAGTAGGTCCAAACCTAAATATCTGTCTAATTCTAAGAAATCAAATAAAAGCGTGGCGTATTACCCGTTTGAAGGATAATTTGGCACCCGCAATGCTGGCTCCGCGGCTAGGTGAAGGTCACGACCTTGCGACATGTGGCAATCGATATGAACTGCGTCAGTGTATAACAGCTGCAACGCTCGTTTTAGAATTAAAAAATACTCACTAAATCGTATTAAAAATGACGTCAAAAACACATTCGAAGCTGCTAAAGAACAAGATTTTCTATTTTCATCTCTTCGTTGTTCTAATGTCTAATAATTTAAATATTCATATGACCATCGGTAATTATCATAAATAAGCATTTAAACAAATTTTATCACACTAGATATTCTTTGTGTATTTTTTTAAAATTCTTTTATTAATATTATATATGTTTTTTCTCTTATTCGCTCTTATATTTTTTTTTTTTTCAATAATTTATTTCTCCTTCCACTCTGTTGGTCCTAAAGATGAACTGAAACGCCCAAATGTAATAAAATATTAAATAAATAAATCTATGTAATTCACTTATTACTATATCAAAGTAAAATTTCAGATAAAAACATTTTTTTAGATAATTCTAATTTCATATGTTTAATATAAAATTGACGGCGGTGCCAAGTGTTTTCAAACTGTCAACCACTATCTGACCCATATTTTATAATACCACTTTTATATTTTCACAGGGAAAATGTGGGACAACTTAGGCGTTCAGGTCAAACCTATTTCAATGGCTAATAAATTATTAGACTGGCATTATATCATTAAAGAGTCGAAATCTAGGCCATTGTAAATGACGAATAAGCATTAATTCAATAAAATAATTACACTTCAGTAATTGCTTAGTGCTTTCACGTATAGAAAACAAAAACAAACATAAAAAGGCCAAAACAAAGAAATTTTCAAACAATTTACGGAAAGTAAATGATGAAATTAATTCGTGAGGCCACATAAATAGCCTATTCCAGTTTGGCCATTAATCTTGGCCGACGAGAGGATTTTTCTTTACGAGACCTTCCAAAAATGAGCCAGGATCCTCAATTTTGACTAAGTGACCTATATATCTCGAGTTAGAGTAAACAAACATATAAACACCACATCTTCCTTTAATATTAAATCACGATAGCAAAAAAATTGTATTTAAAATCAACAACCATTATACTTCATCTATGTAGCTTATTGGTTTAAACAAAACAAAAACGCAACATGGATCATTATTTTTTCACAACTACCCGCATCGTATAGATTCTTAATAACGCAACGAAGCGAAGCAAGAGTGGAGGGGGAAAACACAGCTCGGTAAGCCATTTGCCTTGCGGCGGTCACTCGGTTATGACGTGCGCGGGCGGGGTTAAATATCACTAAACGTCACGCCTAATTTATTATAATGCCCGAATTTATTTGAAGTGTTGAGCACATATGAGTTTTAATCAAACTATATACAAGTATGGGAGTTTTCTTTAAACAATTATAACACACTAGCTGTGTTGCCAGCGACTCCATTCGCGTAGTAATGAAGATATGAAGTACTATGAAGTTTAAATTTTAACATGAAAAAACAGTTATTGTGACATAACTGTAACAGTTAGACATGTGGTATCGCAGACTTTTTTTTGTAGATATTGATGTCCTCTATAAAACTGTAGTAGATCACTTAGCCTATGTTCATCAGGGATAATGTAGGAATCCAGTAGTTTCGGAGCCTATTCAATACATACAAACAATCAAATGTTTTCTCTTTATATATTAGTATAGAAAAACATAAGTATGCTGCACCATTATCGTTGTCTTTGTAAACACGATAGATCTAATCTAAATTGGCTAGAGTCCAGATGTTGTATACCCTAATTAAATTTTAAAGACGTACAAGACAAGATTGGCTAACAACCCCACATGTGTTTCCACTAAATCCCCCCTAAAAGCTTAATCTGAGAGCACTTCTCAGTCCGGAGTAATCGGAGGCAAGTAGGTCGTGTCATGAATAGTAAGCAGAACGGACAACGGCTGGCGAACTAATGACATTTACATTGTTTTAAGGGTACGTTGAGATGAGATTTTCAAATTAGGGGTAGATGTAAGTATCGGCTAATTATGTATACCGAAAGAATTGTTTAGCTTGCTTTGTTTATATCCGATACCAATTAGGACAAGTTATAAGTTAGAGTATAGTGGTCGCAGCTGCAAAGCATTCGAAACATCGAATTAAATTAACAAAAACGAATCGTTAATGATATCTTTTAACATAGCTTATTTTCTTTACATTAATAAAGTTAGTAAATTAGTCGATTCTAAAGACAAAACTTTTAAATATTGAGAGCCTCTGAAGGTATTGAAAACTTTTCATTCTACCCACGTATAGATGTAAAAAAAACAAATGACATTTACACTCGTAAATTATAATGTAGACTTATTTTTTTAATACTTCTAAATATTACACAATATCAAGCCGGAGACAAAATTATGAAAATGACGGCTTATTAAATGTTAAGCATATAGAAATTAGGTTGAATATCGCATATTCTATATATAGGTTCTATTATCAGAGATGTAAGGTATAAATTGCGGCAGAATATACGCGAAAATACGTAAACAAAATGGAAAATGTGAAACTCAACGATAATATTACGTTTACTTTTCTTTCACTGAAAATGAAACACAAACCTACTTTTGCTCGCTTTTCTAAAATGAGAAGAGCTTTTCAATTACTGAAGTTCCCGACGAGCATTTTTAATTTAATTACTTAATAATGAATTCTATTAGCTACTTTTATACGACGGCTCGTGACGCAGAGATTCAGGATTCGATTCCCGATCAAAACAAATAAATATAAGGGAATTTCATTTATAATTACTAACATTGTATAGTACAGAGTATGATCAGCGAGTTTCTTGTAATTTCTTTTCGTCATATGTCTTTCCGAAATCATCTTAGATTCCAACTACGCGCAATAGCCAGAAGGATCTTTGATTTTGTAATATTTATATATTTATCTATATTTGTTTTAGACCAGAATGATATGAATTTGTTTTGTTTTTTGTTAGGAATAAATTGTATATATTCCTATACAGAGGCGGCTCGTCCTAAAGAGCGCTGGTGCAGTGCACTCCCACGAAAATTACAGAACTTATATTACAGCGGCGTAGATATAGGTAATATAATATACTATTGTATAGGCATAGTAGAATAGAATGAATGTAATGTAAGGATAGTATGTATTATGAAGAAATATAGATTACTTCTGTAATTTTCGTGGGAGTGCACTGCACCAGCGCTCTTTAGGACGAGCCGCTTCTGTTCCTATATGTCTACAAAACACTTATTCGAATGCCAACAAGCTATAATAAATACACTATAAAAAGGAAGTTATAAAACAAAAACATAACGAATAATAAATCAGGGTTCACAGCAACCAACGATTTCCACCAACTACTAACAACAACCACCAACCCGAACACAATTAAAACACTCATAATTGGCAACCCTAACCGGAAAATATTAAAATTTATTCTAACACCAATACTTTCTATCACCAACGCGTCAAGTTATATAAACCCACTTGCATTGCATACATAATTCGACAGCTATAAAAACTACTTCATCGTTGCATACTGGAGAGTCCGCATTATAATTTATAACGTCGCTCGCTTATAAAAGAACCATTAAATTAACTCGACTTTTATCTCACAAATTGTACAATTAAACTTTAATCATAATGTATATATTCTTAATATTAAATATCAAATTCCATCATTAAACAATATATCGGAGCTGTGATTTCTTAGAAATATCAAACTTTTCAATACAACATCAGAGTGGAAAATATACCAATAAGCAGGAAGCACACTTCTCTCATTGTAATCTGGTAAATTCCAAATAGTAAATTATCACTCTACATTTGATAATAATAATAAATTTCTTTTGTTTTTCAATTTTAAGTCGGTCCGATCATAGGCTCCTGTACTGCCCAGATGGATTGTCCAGTTAAGGACCAACAGAAAAGTTTATTAGAAGGAACAAGTGGAATAAATATAATAATATATACTTACTGTAACACGTATATTGCTTGCTTAGTGTAAACAAAAAACCGTATATAGTGGTAATTCTTCAGCATTCCACCATAATGACAATATTGTTAGACGTAGAAAGCCGGTGCGGGCTCTAATCCAACTTTGGGAACCAGCGGATTCGTGGATAATTCCGATTGATGAAGGCTTAGTTACCCCTTGTTTATCATTACGGTTCAATGTGAAATGAATAATAAATGGGATTGAAATGAAATTCTCTTTCAATGATGGGCAAAACGTGCGACCACCCACACTGTTATTTACCGAAATAGGTCAACCTTGGCCTTTTAAAAGTGACCTTTTCTACATATTATGATGAATGCAGAGAGATACTCTAGCTGTTCGGTTCAATGTACTCCTTAGGACAGCCCACCGTTAGTCATTGCTATATCACTTCACGGAGTACTAAGGTTTTCTTTCTGCTTAATGTTTGTACTAAGCTAGCAAGTAAAGTGACATTTTTGGGAAATTTGAAAACGAGAACTCTCAATAATTTTGTTTTCCCTTTTTAAGTTTAAAAATTAATCCTTTGACGTTTTCCCAACATACAATTTTTATCATCTTATCCATTCCTTACTTGAGAATGTGCGGTATTTTCCTTTACAAAGTTGAAAAGGAAGCGGAAAAAACAAACGAATTAGACAAAAAGCAGAACACTCGCAACTCGATTAGCGATCTTTTGCGGAAAGGGACGAAGCAATGACCTTCTATAATTTTATTAGCTTTAGTTACGATATTATTTATACGAAATCCTTTAGCTACGTCCTTAAAAAGGTGACACAATAAAACACGTTTTTCTTGCGATTAACCGATAAACGAGTTTTCCCTTTTATTAAGTCCCCGGAGGCATCGCAAAAACCTAAAGAAAAACAGTATAAAAAAGGATCAGTAAGGTATATCCATCATACGACCGCGGAGAGATGTCCAACATTCTGAACGGAAAGCAATACTCAAAAACGTCATTACGTGGATGATATCTTTAAAATTTATTATCAAGTCATTGACTTTCAAAAACAAATTATCATATTAAGATATTTGTCTTTGAATACACATAGTCGAGGCTAATTAAATTAATGACTTTTAAATAGTAAAAAAAAACACAAGACATAATTTGAACCCTTCTTTTGATCATGTATTATATTATTATGATTTCATTATTAGGATAAAAATGAAAATAACAATTTAATAAATGTTTTTAATTCTATTTGTTTGGTTACTCATAGAAAAAAAATCAACGGTTCAAAAGGGGTATATGACCATTGATCAGTGACAGTAAGTTTGAGAGACGCGCGAACGAGTCCTTCTTTTCTAACCTCTCCATTACACAATACATTTTATTTTATGCTAACATAACTTAATAATAAAATCGTTTATCATTGCACTTATTAAACGAGCTGTTAAATCACGTTACAATTATAACAAAAAAAAACAAACGGTTTCATTTCATTGACATCAATAGAACCGAGATGAAAATTGCACATTTCAGCTCGTTAGTGTTTAAAACCGCATCAAAGGCAGCGTTCGTCAGCCGTGTCCTCGAATTTTGCAGAACACCGCTTTATTTCGCCGATTTCTGTTCATTTTTTCCGCTAGGTTCGCCACACTTTCTAGATACACGATTGACCCCATCGTTCTAACCGCATCGGATACAATGTAGTATTTGACCAAAATTATTTTATACGGTAACGATCGAGGTTTCGGACACAGTAATTTTAAAATATCAGTTATAAGCGGTGAAACTAATTTCAAACTATATTGCAGATCATAAGCTGAGCAGTTTCTACTGTTCAAAGATATTCATGATGCTCAAAAATGAACGTATACATATTTGAAAAGGATGTGCATCATTCAGGTTAGCACGGGATAGACATCTTGAAAGTCCACATAATCACCTCAAATGAATTTCTGTTTTGTGTGTTAACACAAATTAACATCTATTTTTACTACACAACCTAGTGGCAAAATAGCCTGAGCAACGAATGCACCCTGTCGTTGGAACTAAAAAGAGATAAAATCTAAGCGTTTCTGACAAAGAACGATATGAAGTAAAAATTTCCAATAAACTTTCGTCGCTGTACATTGAACTTTGTGTGAACAAACCAATTCTGCTCCGCGGAAATCGGATCTCACAGCTCGATTGGATCAATTCACAGAGTAACGTGACTTCTGCAAACGTAATAGTAGCTAGTACAAATATACAACAATAAATATTTCAATACATACAGTACTTTGGGATATTACCCAGTACAAAATCACTATTATTTTACTCCCTAAACGTTAAATTGGTTACCTTTATATTTTCTACTTTTTCAGATTATTAAGGTTTTCCAAAGAGCTTCAGAGATTATTGGAGTTTTCAATCATTTCGCCTATGTCAGATAACATTATACATGAGGTTCAACGACAGAATAAATAATTCCAATAATAAAAAATGCAAGGCAACTCGAAGAAGAAAATGAAACACAAATACGAATTTGTAACTATCTTCACGCTCAAGGATTTCTCATCTGCCGCCGCCGATGGAAAGTAATGGAGCGGCAAATACGCGGGAAGCTGCGGAAACCATGATTCAGCTTCTTGCTAAATGTACTGTTACACTGAAAGTGCCATCTCTTTTTTGCGGGTAGTTTTGAATTCTTAACTCGCTATTAGAACTAGATCATAGTACTAAGAACAATTTTTTTCATTTAATCTAATTTGAATAGTATGCACCTTGAAGTCATCATTCAGTAGGTATTATATATCGATGAAGGAAAAAACAATCCTAAAAGAGTTAGGAGGTAGTAGCAGCCTATCTCTACCTATGTTATTACCTAATCGTCCATTAAGTGACTTAGTAACTACAACAGTATTAATAATAATAAATACTTTATTCCACATATTATTAGACATATATATGTATTTTATATACATATATGTTATTAATTTGACATTTATTGTAACCACTGTAATCTGATTTATAAATTGTTATTAACTTTTTTTCTGAATTAAAATTCAGTTTTTTTTATTATTATTATTTTATGCACAGGCTATGATTGACGAGTTTCTTGTGATATTCTTCTCGCCATACGCCTTTCCGAAGTCACGGTACAGTCTAACGATGAGCAAGTGCACGCCTTTAGTGCCTATGCTAATAAACGATTTTCATTTCATTTCACAAATTCACCCATATGCCGGATAAAAGAAAATCAGAAATCCCACTACGGTGAAGTTTACAAATGAATTTATTTAGTGCTATCAGCATATGAAAGTGGATTGTTTCTAACAAACAAATGTGATCTACGAGTTAAGTGTACATTGTACGAGAGCTATTGAGATTAGAAAAGATTAGATTATTAGATCAATACCATCATAGGGCATGTTAATAGTGGATGTTCACGCTAAATTTATTTCTTCAGTTATTTTTGCATCTATAAGCCCTCCTTACTCCTTAAGACCGTCCTTTCAAGTGCTACTTATAATTCAAAATTAAACAACTGGAACAGAGTGTACGATCATTAAGAGTGACTAATTTGATATGCGAGCGATGAGTCCTTTCTTCCTAAATTTTCTACCATAGATACATTTACTATTTGATTCAATCCACATAATCTGCTACAGTGGATCATATAATCTCGCGTTTCAAATGTTTCAAAAACAACAGAACCTTATGAATTATTTAAAAAACAAAAAGATGCTAAGTAATTATGCTAATATATAGGATGTAGAAGACACATGTATGCTTATATGCATTATGTATATTTATATTACATTGTGTTCACGCAAGTAGGAAGGCAGACGCGCGCCGCCTACAGTTAATTTTTCACTCAACAAACAACGAACACTTAATGGTGCAGAAAATGCATACGCCGTATTGAACCAACTAATGAACTGTTTTTGCTTGATAGCGGATTTGATATTACGTGCTATCGCTACGATTTCCACTTTCAAAGCTCTAAATATAACGACCTAAGCTAACTAACCCCAAAGTAAATTTGCTTCAAGAAAAAATATTATCAGCTTTAATTCGAAATATGAGATTACACCACTGCTACATACCAAGTATCATAGCATGGTAAGATATACAGAATCGCAATTTTACAGGAGAACGAATTTAAAGTTTATTTAAAGACGTCGAGACAAGTTATTGCAAGTTGGTGGAGGTTAATTTCCTTCATTGACGTAATAAGCAAAATAATTTCCTTTAATATGGATTTCCGGAAAGTAACGCCTGAAACAATTAATGAATTTAATGTTATTATTGTACATAATTTGTTTGTGTTAGATTCTTCGTTGTTCCATTTGGGTATCTCAGAAACTTTTTTTCATGACCTGGAGAATTATATTTTCAAAGCTATTTCGACAACATAAAAAAATTACCATTATATTCATTTCAACGACGTTAATAAGGACTCGGTGATATAAAACAAAACTACTGTCAAATAAAGGATTTCAATTACGAACGAAAAGCACTCGAAATCAAAGTAAATAACTTAATTCAGTGACTTCTAAATCCGTATGCATGTTGGGGACGGTAACAAGGCAAGAATACGCTTGTAGCACGACAAGTGAAGGGGGCAAACCGACCGACCATTATTACCAAATCTAAAAACGTCGCGTTTCGTGAATCTATTAAGGTTAATCGTAGTTCGCGTATTTTTAAACTCAAGAGTTATTTAGAAATAAATATATATTTATAATACTAGCCGTATAAGATGACATGTGAAGAGACAAAAAGGTCCTACACTTAAAATAAAAAAATATGAAATATATGTAACGAAATATTCGTCAATAAATGGCCTATCTAATCCAAAAAGACTGATAGTTTCTGAGATCTATGGGGTTGAACATACAAACACTTGAAAGCTAAGTTGAATCTTTAGAAATTAAACTCCATGAACAAAAGAAAGTAGATATGTTCTTTTGTTCATGGATAGAGATTTTTGCGCAGTGAACCATATCCTTTGATAGGATCAGTACTTTGCAATTGATGAAGCAATCCCATAATTATTTTTACGAAAATTTCACGCATCTTCAATGAATAGAAAATTAGTTCACATTTCACCTAAAAACTACTATCACAAGGAAATGACTTAAGGCGCTTTTCCACCGTCCAGCTTATTACTAAGAAAACTTAACTAATCCCAAAAATCGATTTGTATGGAAATTTGAGCAGCGCCACCGCGTGCGGATTTGGAACTACAATATTTTAGATACTTTTTGTTAGTTTTCGAACGTCTCGATCTTTCGTTCACTTGATAGATTGCTGGTGCTCGTTAGTCGTTAGTAAAAATTCATGATCCCGATTGCTAACGGATCCGTTTTACTTGTGACAGCTCGATTCGAAAGCCAGACTAAATTCGTGATAAGCCCACAGGTCATCTATAAATCAGGTTAGTATAAAAAAGGGCTTCGGGTCTCAGCTTCGTGTACATAAATCTGCAATAACAGATATAAAACTATTGTAGGTATTAATTTTTAAACATAAACGTCAAATGGATACATGTTTATGTTGGAACGTCAGTTGTCGATTATTCAAAAGCAATTTCATACCGCATGAAAATGACTAATAATAACATTTCACAAAATCCGTTGAAATTGTCGACCAAAATTGCGAACATGTATAGCGTGGGATATTATGTCCGCACATCAAAGCACGACCAAATTACATATTCATCTAGCTAGTTATGTCAACTCCCGCGGGATAGACAACACAAATTTGTGGCATATTAATGTTCGTCCCATTGGGTAATGCAAAATTACTATCGGTTTGCATTCGGGTTAATTAACTAATTACATGATGTAATTATATCCACCAATCTTGGGACCCACCTTTTGGCTATAATAGAAAAATAGGGGTAACTAGTTCGACTGCTTAACGCCGTCTTATTTTTTTTTGCATTTTGGGACCCACTCAATATTTATTTCGTCCAATAGTTTGGGAACTTCTGATTTAATTAATACATTTTTACACTATTACCAATTTACGAAGACAAGTAAAACGTAACAAAAAGTAACCCAATAGTTCAAAGAAACTATACTGTTCAAGTAAAAACAGCTACACGTCAACCGAGAAAGATAGAAAATTACTATTCTAACAATAATGAAAGAGACGCCCTACATAACGGTGAGTACAGGGCAATGCGCGTGCGCCGGTGACCGTAGAACAAGACCGGACTATTACTCGTCTCAATTTGTACCACAATAAATGTAAACATGATTTAGATTTAACATGCCCCTAGGCATGAAATGTTCTATTATTATTTTTAAAAAAACATTACACACATAGTAAATAAATATACAGTAAGCCGACAACTGCGATTGATAGATAATATATAAAAAAAAAAACAAATAATATTTACAATTAAAGAAAAAACAATTGAAACTGAGCGTAAATATTTTACGTACAGTTTTTGTGAGTTACCGGTCGACTCGGCTGACAAGCAGTTCTAGATATATTTTTTTAACTATTAAAATAAAATTCTTAATTACGAAACTGTTACTACGTAATTAGAATTGAGACAGTGATTTTGTATAGACGGCTTCGGTTTTACTTTATATTGTAGGTATTTATCACTGAGGGTCCATATAATAAATACATATGGCATACAAATGACCAGTGGGCTTATCACGAATTTAAGTCTGCCTTTCGAACCGAGTTCGCTTCAAGCGTTTTGTATGGAAATTTGAGCAGCGCCACCGCGTGCGGATTTGGAACTACAATATTTTAGATACTTTTTGTTAATTTTCGAACGTCTCGATCTTTCGTTCATTTGATAGATTGCTGGTGCTCGCTAGTCGTTAGTAAAAATTCATGATCCCGTTTGATAACGGATCCGTTTTACTTGTTACAGCTCGATTCGAAAGCCAGACTAAATTCGTGATAAGCCCACTGACAAGGACCACAGAATCATAATACAGTGTGATGGAATTATTAAGTTATTATATATGTAAGTTGTGATTTATATATGTAGTCATGTTAAGTTTTTATTAGTATTGTATATTGGTACGTAACTGACATTGTCAGTCAGTCGTTAACAAGCTCGATAAATGATCACACTCAAGAAGGACTTTTATTTCCATAACTACGACATACACACTAATAGTATAAGAAGTGAAGAGTTTTTTTTTATTGATAACCCAGCATATGACCACACTCCGCCTGATGTTAAGCTAGAGTGCGGTCCATGAGCATCGACAACTGTTACCACAGACAGATGTCCGCATACAACAGTCGACCCCACTATGCCGGCTTGGGGAGACGAATATGCTCTGTCCAAATCAACAGGGCACACTCCTCTCGTTATCCCGGCTACCGGCTACAAGATTTATCGTGAAATAAGCTGAGAAAGGAAAATTTTAAAAGTACGTTTTCCTTTTCTCATATTTCAAATAATTTCAAAAGAAAATACGATGAACATTGACGCCCTTCGTTACGCCGTTAGAGTCGATATAAAATTTATTTGTAAAAAAAATTACCTATTTATTAAAATATTACAAACTCAGTATCGGGTAAATAACCCAAATTGGGGAGTTATTACATATACATAATAGATGGGAACATTTTAAAAAATATATGGGCGACACCGATTCAAATCGTGTGGATCGTTCTCAACGCAACAAAATTCGCCTCGCAATAATGAGAGACCCATTGTTTAAATAAAATTCATGCCGCCTGGATTTGCGCCGAAATTCTAATTTAAATTTAACTATATATCTTTTTTTCTCTTCTCTTAATTATCCTCTAACTAAAGCATGTTATTTAGTATGTGGCCACGAAAGTTTAAAACAAATAAATATTATGAAAATAGTCACGTATCGCTATTTTGTGTGTTACATTTTTGAAATATTCCAACATGTTTACACTTCAACTTCTCATTGGACCAAATAAACTAATATTTAAAAAGAAAAGCAACAAATAATATTTGTAAATGAGCAAAGATTCCATTCAAATGAATTTGAAGAATGAAAGCCACGTCCGTCTCAGCGAGAGGAGAAAATGAAAATTACAGAATATACCCGTCCTTTGCGCGCACAAGCGGCCGCTGTATTGGCGTCCCACTTTTCGGGCGGGAAGGCAGCCCGGATGGTTGTCATGGCAACGCGCCACTCCCGTGCACTAGCGAACAAAGGAATCGGTTGGGAAACGGACTTGTTCTATTATGAAAATTAATTTGTACTATTTTGGAACTGCTGAGGCGTCGTTCGAGTCAATTCGACAGCCAAAGCTAACGGTGCAGTGACAATGCAAAATTTCGAAATAAAGATTATTACCTCGACACTTACAGAATTGTTGTCGACACGACAAAATATTGGGGTCAAAAATAAAAATTGTATGAATAAGTAAAAACATGCACTTTGCTTAGGTCATTTCTTTTAAACAACAAGATTTTGATTCTGCACTTATAAATACTAACATTTATATTTTTGTTACTTTTGCTGTTTTAATAATTAATAACATTTTTACGAGCCAATAAACTTTTTTTTTTACAAATATCGCGGTATACAATTAAAACCTAGGTTATTCGATAGTGAGTTTTTTTAAAGTACCCACACTAATGTAGTGTAGTCTTAGATTTTAAATGCAAACACGAATTAACTACAAGAGATGCGGTTTACTATCGCACTTATAATCACTTATAATTCGATGTTTCGAAAGAGAACCTAACCGCAATTGCTACAATTCCTAGTTAACCTTGAGAAAATATGAAAAAAAAACCTATATCAGTAAATTTTTGAAAAATGTTTAATAAAAATTACTAGAAAAAATAAATTACTTCTTCTTAAAATCTCTAGCAACGCCCTCTATTATTGTTTAAGCTAACTAATAATAGCAGTGATCAACAACATTGAAAATCTAAATATATATAACTCAAAGGTGACTGACTGACATAGTGATCTATCAACGCACAGCCCAAACCACTGGACGGATCGGGCTGAAATTTGGCATGCAGGTAGATGTTATGACGTAGGCATCCGCTAAGAAAGGATTTTGATCAATTCCACCCCTAAGGGGATAAAATAGGGGATGGAAGTTTGTATAAATCCTCTTAGATTTATTTCATTCATTATTACGCAGACGTAGTTGCGGGCAACAGCTAGTATGCATATATAATAGCTCCTATCGTAGCGTAGGTATATATACACACTTATGATGCAGAGTTAAGATGAACGCGATAGTAAGCCACATAAAATCGTTTAAAGTCTCCTATTGGTTACATTATTGTCACTGACAGACTAAAATATATATAATTGGTACAAAGAAGACAAGAGTAATAATGCACCGCGTACGTTTATACGTGGATACTAAGTTTAAAGATACTAAGACATCGTTTCATTATGGAACAAAATAAACGAGGAAAAAGGAACAAACTCAACGGGCTAGGTAAACACGAATGCGTTTTCCTAATTGATTTATGTTAGCGTAGAGTTTTTAGTGAAAACTTCCACGTATTTTCTATTAAGCCTTTGTGTGGATCTTATTTTAGCTTATTACTGTAAACTGTACTATAGCGAATGCTTCACTGCGCTACACATCCTTTTATATACCTGAAACAATGAAAATAAAATATATAATTTAATAAATACAGCCTTTTTTAACACTAGATTTACCAGTTTAAATTAACCTATTTCTACCAAAACCAAAAACGTATATATTTGTTACAAATATATATAAAATTCATAAAACTAATTCTTCTGTTATAGATTAAAGAAGATTGGAAGAATTAAAGAAAATGGTAGATGCAGTAGGAATTTTAATTTGATCTTGCAAGACCAGTCATTTTGACTGGTCTGGTAAATCTAGTGTTAAGAAAGAACACATCAATATCGCCGGATCCTATTGACATAGTCAGAACTAACATTTTGTTTTTTTTTTTTCCTGAAATACCTTCAAAATATGAGAAATCAAATTAACATTTTTCCAATGGTTTCTGAGATATTCAATACAATAACGAAGAATCTTCACAAACTATGCACAATAACAAGTTTAAATCGCCCTGTTGTAAAAAGCGATTTCGTATATCCTACAATGTCAATTCATTTTCATTTCATTTCATAATAGGATCCGGAGATATATGCATTAATATTACAAATACTAATCATAACATTACCATATATAGTAAGTCGTACAATCCAGAGAGTTTCGTATATCTCGGACTGCACTAACCGCAAATGGATATGATTTGAACATAGAATCCAATGTGTTGCTAACTGAATTCTTGCTCGAGATTTTATTAGAATACTAGCTTATACCCGCGGTTTCGCTCGCATTTAAGTCATTAAATAAGTATCAGAGATCATTTCAACAGAAATAAACCAATATGATTTCAAACAGCCGAAACTATAATCAGTTGGAAACTATAGTAAAAAGTATATATTTTTTAAAATAAAAAGTATCCTATGTTACTTCTGGTACCTCCAAAAATATGTGTACAAAGTTACATGATGGTCGGTTAAGTAGTTGTTGCGCGAGAACGTAACAAACAAACTAACATTCACATTTGTAATATAAGTAGGGATTATGTATGTACTTTTATAATATTGAGTTTGAAATGAAACGAAAATCGTTTATTAGCATGGGCACTAAAGGCGTGCACTTGTTCATCGTCAGACTCTACCGTGACTTCGTAAAGGCGTATGACAAGAAGAATACAACAAGAAACTCGTCAACTATAACAATACGACCCATCCAGTTTGTAAGATAAGGAAACCAAGAATGCCCGATAATAATGTGCAAATGATTTCAATCTCACTACACGTCTGGCTAACACACACAAACATTGCATATCTCTGCAGCTTACCAAGTTACACCATTGTTTACGTCACTCATTGTTCTAAGATGGTACTTGTTTCACATAACGTAACCGCAGATGATCAACAATATTGTGAAAGTGTGCTTATAATAATAAATAATAGCGTTATGTGAAATTCATGCGACTGATGTGAACTGATAATGCATTACAGCCTCTGTGTTCTCGGTCGAAACAAATGCATATATAACTTTTTTATGTCTGTCTTCTAAATTCAAATTCGGCTCCAAACGTTCAATTGAATCAGCTAGTATGCCTATTAGTCACACCCAACCGGCATAATGGAGGTTTTAGACCAGTGGTTCTTAACCCTATGCCGCCAAATTTTTAACAAAAAAAGGTTGAGAATCACTGTTATAGATCACTGTCACAAACATTTTATTATAAAACAAAATATTTCTTAATTCTATTATTTATTTAATTCACTTATAACCTCTCTTGATAAATATGTATGTATTTAATACTATGTAAATAATATGTATGTATATATATTAGTTATTATTTTATGTAATCTATGTATTGTGTATATTTAGTTATTATTTTCTTCACATTGCACCGATATATCACCGCTCACATCGACAAAGGTTAGCTGGTAGATAATGCCGATGGCATTAAGCTCGCCTATGCATAAAAAAAATTTACTGTTTTTTTTGCAATAAAGAATTTATTTATTTATTTATAGATGAATCATTACACTCTAACTCAACAATATCAGACGCAGTACAATCAAATACTAGACTACTGGTCGCGCCGTTTGTTGGGTTTGAATTCAAATAACACATACATACACATACCCACTTGCACCACTCACAAACTCGCACGCACGCATAAACTACCCTCTATCACCCCCTACTTTCCGCACCCTTTCCTGAAGCCTATCAGTCGGCTGAAGAGTCAGTTGGAAAACGAACACCGCAAGGCGATACACGCCGCCACCCTCGAAGAAGTCAAAACCTCGTAATCTGTCGTGTGGGAAGGATTTGAAGATAGTGTAAACCAGTGCAATATACAGTCCACTTCAAAATCCGAGGAGATCAGCGAGCTACATCACCATCAGGTTTGACTGATTTTCCTCACACCTCCTTACCGCATAAACCGCCGCAACAACTACTATTAAAATAAAAACGTCAAAATTAAATGCTATTCCCAGAATTAAAAACGAAACAAAAGAGAGTTGTAATAGAGAAAAAAAAAGTCACAAGTGGATGATTCACAGGTGGCGAACACAAGATGCAACTGACAATTTCAACATGTGTTCCTTCTCGTCTATTTAAAAAAAAACCTGCCTACCTACTTAAATTGCCACGCTGACAACGACAATCGACGAGCCTAATAAAAGTTTTATTTTTGAATGGAGACGTATTGTTAAAAATAATATCTCCTTTTTTTAGAGGAACCGACTTATCTTATTGTTCCCTGTTACTTGATAACACGACTAACTCACTTCATGGACGTAGACTTGAGAGATTGTATTATACGACAGATCAAACCAACAACTATTAATTAATTAACAACTATCAATTAATATAACAAACAAACTCACATTCACATTTGTAATATTAGTAGGTATTGATAAAACTGCAACTGCATCTCCTTACAAATAAAACTCATCAACACAACTGTAAAGTGTACGTCGCGTTTGTCTACACCGCGTCTATACTTAGAAAATTAAAGTAGTGCGATCATTCCGACGAAAAGGATCGTCGGAGTTAACTCTCCGAGTACGTTGAGGAGGTATAGTCCGTCTAACATACATAAAAATTATAATAACACTGAATAAAACAATCAATCCCTACTAATATTATAAATTTGAATGTGAGTTTGTTTGTTACGTTTTCACGCAACAACTACTTAACCGATCATCATGAAACTTTGTACACATATTTTTGGAGGTACTAGAAGTAACATAGGATACTTTTTTAAAAATAATTTTACTATAGTTTCCAACTGACTATAGTTTCAGCTGTTTGGAATCATATTGATTCATTTCTATTGAAATGATCTCTGATACTTATTTAATGACTTAAATGCGAGCGAAGCCGCGGGTGAAAGCTAGTACTCTATAAATATATATGAAAGAAGACACAATCAAATTCTAAGCGAGACTGTATATAGTCTCAAAGCATAAGTGCAAAAGAGACAAAGCAATAATGCATTGTATACAAGCAAGAGTACCTAATTAATTGGCTTGAAACGATTGTAAATGTCATCTTAGCGTGTACAATTTTGGTCAATTGAAAGGCCCGAGTGAAGTAAACGGACTACAGGTCATAGATTTATGTCGTTCAGGCGCCATACATACAGTGTGGGAGCTATCACGATGAATTTGTAACATTACACCGCGAGGGGAGAAAATAACTTGACACTAAAAAGTGTTTTTAGAACCAACACAACATAACATAACATACAAAACGACATTTCAAAGAACTTGTAATTTTTAAAATAAAAAATTCCCTTCAAATGCTTCTTTACAAAGCTCAATTAGATATTAACATGGACATATGGTGCACATTCCGCCGGCATAGTGGTAGCCACTCGCTGTAGTAGCACTCATGTCTGCCCATGTGATTGTAGTAATGAAAAAGTCATACTCAATATAAATAAAACCATTTATTTAAGCATGCCAACAATATTGATGAATCTCATGAAAGCTATATGTCAGGGGTGGCCAACCTGCGGCTTGCGAGCCACATACGGCTCTTTAAAGAATTATTTCTGGCTCCCCATAAATGTACCCGAGTGCCCTTTTTATTTTTGTGCTATTATATTTAAAAAAAAATATTATCGTTCTGTACGTGTTTCAAAATTTCTTTTAAAATTTTAACACCAAATATGAAAGAGTAAGTGCAACGTTTTTTAATACCTTTTAAATACGTATTTAATTGCAGCTCGCATTCGGACAATCAATGAACTTGGTGACCCCTGCTATATATCATAACAAATAAATTCCACATTTAATCGCTTAAATTATAATATGTTATTAACACCAGCTGGAATGAGGGCATATGGCAATTATTATATGCTTATAAAAACAAATATAAAAACTTAAGTCATAAGTATGAAAATAATAATTAATCAAAACACACTTTAAAACAATAATACTTCCAGTTCAACACTATTATTATGTAAAGTCATTTAACCCTTAAATGCACGATTTATTGTGACCTCTTGAAAAAAATATATCTTGTAGACTTGTACATTCTAATGCAGGGAGATATAGAAAGAAATAAAAAATATATTATTAAAAGTGCTGCCACTCGATAAAAAATATTGTCCTGATAGTAGTAATTCTACAACAGTATGCGTTGCGCTCATAATAATGATTTGGTGGCCGTGTTAGTGGTATGTTGCAGTTTTACGTCAGTATGCATTTAAGGGTTAAATATTTTTAACGATGCCTACCTACTTACCATAGGTGTTCGCGGCAATGCATTAATTGATCGCACAACATACATTACATACAACAAAGGGTAAATAAAACGAGATATTCTTGGAATTATATTCCTACTCAAAGGACTTGAATTATTCAAAAAATATTATGTTTAACGTAACTTCAGTCGAGTATACGGCAGCACAAAGCTTTGCAAACCATCCGGCGCAATTTAAAGTAAAAATTCCAGCCATATATAAAGTCTAGGCTATATTGCTCTTTAGCTACATTTACGACCATAGGTTCCCAACATTTTCTCAGTAACCACCCTCTACAGGATAAAAAGAAAACAAACAGCTTGTGCTTTTTTTAAAATAGGTTTTATCTAAATCAAAAACAACCGGTCGACTTTATCAACTAATAATCAAAAGTTCGATACGTAAGTATCGGCATGAGGATTTACATTAGTACTATCTGGTCCCAGGCACATGGACGTAATGGACGATTTAAACAAAAACAAATTTACATAATCCTGGACGCGAGGGGAAAAATTCTAAAATCACTGCCCTCCTCTTTGTTTCTCTCAATATATATATCTCTCTCTCTCTGTGACAGTGTCACATACATACGAACGGACACACCCCATAACGACTAGCGTGAATTTATTAAATCTTCGTTCTAATTTAAAATGTACACTTTGCATTTTAAATTTTAAAATAGCCCACGCAAAATGCATCGAACCAATTTAAATATATAAAAAAACTCAATATAATTCTACCCTATATAAAATATTCACAACAAAAAAGCCGAAATCAAAACACCTGTGTCAAATATTAAAATGAATGCATAGAATCGATCCAGAGGATCTCGTTAAAATTCCACAAGTCTCCCTTCGTGAGGGAGTCGAGTTAATTCACGACGTGCACAGGATCTTGCATCACCAGTCAGTATTCTAAATAACAAATTACAATCCTTAGAGTATAATCTTGTACTAATTTTTCCGTAGTCCACCTGACATTAAGCTAGTTTGAGGTCCTAAATGTTAATCCGCAGGTTTATAAGACGAATATATTTCCATACTAAACTCGAAATACGATTGCAGACTGGACTTACAAACATTATCAGTAAATGTAATAAAATAGATCAACGCTGTTTGGATGTCATTTGAAGCATAGCACTAAACCAGCGGTTCTCAAACTTTTTTGGCGAAAGAAAAAGCCTTAATATAATTATAAAAAACTGATTTATATGTATTTATGAATAATCATATTGCAATGTAATATTACGTAATATTTAGTTGGAATATTTAGATGTAACCTTATAATCTCCCTTTGGTAGGTATTTTTTGCAGTATTTTAGCCCTAGGGTTCCGCAGAACACCACTTTGAGAATGGCTGCACTAAACCAACATCCAAAAGTACTTTTAATGCAGTAGAGTAGACAAAAAAAAGCAGCAACATCGAGATTGGTAGTGGAAGTAATAATAAAACGGTCCGTCCAATCGATATCAGAAACACGGTCAAGGCTCGTATAAACTTGGTCGTGTTCCAATTATTTGGAATTAAAGAGAAATAAATGCTACCCATTGGGACATTGTTTTTGTTACCATTTTGCACATAATTGCTTCGACCTGTACAAATAAATTTACTTTATGGGTTAGACCAGGGGTCGGCAGACCGCGGCTCGCGAGCCGCATGCGGCTCTTGTCATAGGATTATCTGGCTCTTCTTACAATACAATAGTATATAATAAAGTTCATGTTGCGGCTCTCTGAAGGCATGGAAAAATTTACAAACTTAATATTCGGCTCATCTGGTTGATAAGTCTGCCGACCCCTGGGTTAGACGAAAAACTTAGTTTGTACATACAAAAAGACATTTCACATTAGCTATTCTGGCACAATGAAAAAAAAAACCAACAAATTCCACATAATTTTTCATTCAGTTAAGTATGTAGTACTAACAGAGGCATTTTGATCTAAGTTATAGATATACATTGGCCCACTTTTTAATTTATCCAAACCCATTATGTCCAATTGTTTTGCATTGTTTTCGTTTGACACGCCTGCTCCAGTATATTCATACACATAATATAATAAAGTAGTTGCATCTCCCCGGTTACCCATTTAATCGTATCATAGGATCATAACAAAAACACCGTAATAGCGATATCTAAAAGAAAACTCATCTAACACACTTGATATATTTTTCATCGGTGGACCAGAAAACTCCATCAAGTCGAGATAAAGGATCCCACTTTCCCGCCAAACCGCCCCAAGAAAAAGGTCAGTTTGTTACCGAACCCCCCGAGAGTTTCGACCTTCGTAACCAAGAATTTAAGCTGAGACATTTTGCTATTCTTTTGTTTATTATGTATTTTAAGCATGCGACAGTGCTGCGCCTGATGTTAAACTTGATCATAACTCCGGCCTCTGTTATTTAAATGTAATCGAAATCGTTTATTAGCATAGACACTAATATAAAGAAAGGAAAGGCGTATGACGAGAAGAAGACCACAAGAAACTCAGTCAATTATATACATATTACTTTTAGATGCATCACAAATTATTACTTATACCCTTTAATCGTTGAAAATGAAAAAGACAGAAGATATTTGGGGCATCTCTGTACGAATTTTAGATTCAATCATTGGCTCTATAGCGCATTACTTAGCGGTTATTTTCAATAGATGTGTCGACGCGGGTACGTTTCCCAATTTAATGAAATTTAGTAAAGTTATTCCATTGTTTAAAAGTGGCTGTAAGTCTGATCCCGCGAATTATAGGCCAATATCCGTTTTACCGGCAATTAGTAAAATATTTGAAAAAATAATTTTAAACCAGTTGTTGTCTCACTTTAATTGTAATCGTTTATTACATGATCGACAATTTGGGTTTACTAAAGGTAGATCGACGACCGATGCAGGGGTAGCTTTGATTAAACATATATTTGATGCCTGGGAGGACTCGCATGATGCTGTTGGCATCTTCTGTGACCTATCCAAGGCGTTTGATTGCGTCGATCATGAGACTCTTATTCGGAAATTAAGCTACTATGGCATTAAAGATAACGCGTTAGGGCTTCTCAATTCATATTTAAGCGACAGGACGCAAAGAGTGGCTGTAAATTGTTCTACATCTTCTGGCTCTAGGGTTAAAATGGGTGTCCCACAGGGTTCAATCCTTGGTCCTTTCTTGTTTTTGGTTTATATAAACGATTTACCGTACCTAGTTCGTGGACTTCTGGATATTGTTTTATTCGCTGATGATACTTCTTTGATTTTTAAAATTAATAGGAAAAAGAATACTTTTGACGATGTGAATACTGCGCTTTCAGAGGTACACAACTGGTTCACGGTTAACAACCTGGTACTCAATGCGAAGAAGACCAAATGTATTAGATTTTCCCTTCCAAATGTACAGAGAGGAAGTACCGAAATTAAGCTCAACGGACAGGACCTTGCAGTCGTAAATGATACCATATTTCTGGGAATCACATTGGACTCTAAGCTTCAGTGGGGGCCTCACATTTCATCTTTGTCAAAGAAATTAAGTTCAGCGGCCTACGCAGTTAAAACAGTGCGACGTCTCACTGATGTTGATACTGCAAGATTAGTTTACTTCAGCTACTT
>JAPWLS010000964.1:0-30291 GCA_028551675.1 Tineola bisselliella
ATGTGTTTTGACATTAAAATTAGTTTTAGGTGTTTGTTTGACAATTTTACTATCTAAAAACTCCAATGAACGGAATCTATGTTCCATGAATTCCCTGAATTGTTTAATTGTTGGCAATTCATCGAACGTTTCACTAGACTTTTGTTCCCACTGTCTCCTGGATTCAGAATCTAATTTCAAACTAATAATATAAATAATAAGTACATCCCAGGAACTAATGGACACGCCAATATTCTGTAAACCATATAAACACTCGTTAGTGGTATCCAAAAGCTCCTTTATTGCACTTGATGATTCTGTGGTTAAAGGTCTCTGATTCATCAATCTCTTTAATATACAATTACATAAATATCTTTTATTGTTATAACGTTCATCCAATTGTTTCCAACAAACATCATAATTACTCTCGGTGATTGGCTGATGCCGTAACAGTTGTTCGGCTTCGCCTGTCAATCTAATGATTTATTGTTATGAATCAATGAAATAAATAAGTCCCGAAAAGATGTCCATTCAGTAAGGTCAAAGACCATATTATGGAACATTGTCCTAGTTTATGAAACATATGATAAAAA
This sequence comes from Tineola bisselliella, assembly GCA_028551675.1. NCBI lineage: Eukaryota > Metazoa > Arthropoda > Insecta > Lepidoptera > Tineidae > Tineola > Tineola bisselliella. The sequence goes on from JAPWLS010000964.1 coordinate 573, forward strand.
TCTAAATTACAAATAATTTTTAACTTATAACGTATGTAAATATTTTTTTTTATTATTTTTAATAACTAATATATTGATTAAATTAATTTATTCCTAGAAATGTCTTCAAATGTAGAGAAGAGAAAAAAAATAAAATGCCCGTGTCAGGTTGTATAAAAAAAAACTGTCAATCGGAGTAAAACGGTGACGTCTTTGATTGCGATTGTTTTAACTTTTTAAGATATATATCAATGATTTAAAAATACTTGAAACCTGTCAATCAAAAGATCAACTTATTATCTACCTATTGATAATTCATTTTGAGTAAATTAATGAAGAGTTTATTTTTTATTTAGATGTTTTATAATTGGTACAAAAGTGTTTTAAATAGTGCGTATTTATGGATCAGTTTATTCAGTGTTCCGTGCTCATTTTTATAAGTGGTCCGTAATTGTGAAACGGCAATATTTATTTAATTTAAGGTTAATAATTGTTAACTATTTATAAAAAACAAAGTTTATGCAAAATAATAGCTAGTACAGTGTATATATTCATAAATTTGCATTTGGGTAAGTACTGAGAATAGAAAATTTCATCAAAATGAAAAACTAACCTTAAAAATTTGTAAATTGGATCATAAACATTGATTTGGGGTTGGCTTTCATGCCTGGGACCAGAAATTTATAATTAAACAAACTTTTAATATACGTGATGAACAAAGGAGCATCTACTGAAGTACCATATGAAATTATAGTAGAAAATGAACCTTTTTAAGTTGTCTCTCAAGCTCAGTCAGTCATCGATGAAAGTAGTGATTTAAGCTTTCTCAATTTAGCTGATATTCTTGAATGTAATGTTGATGATAAATTAATCTTTGATTCAAATGTCTTAGACTCTGATAATCAAACAGGTTTGTGAACAAATTAGAAAACAATCTTTCATACTTAATCTGTACTTAATTAAGAATAAAAAAAATCATTGTTTCTTCAGATTCTCTTGATACTACCTCCACTATTACAACTGCTACTAACGCTGCTTTTGCTGCTCCAGCCATGGACAAACATTTAGAGGCTCAAGGATGTGAAAAAATTAGTGAATCTGTTATTAACAAAGAGAATGACTCTAAATCTGCTAATAGGAGTAAGTAAAATAATATTTAACAACTACTGTAAAGAAATGTACACATTGATAATAATACTTTTGATATTTTTCAGTTGTAACTGATGTTGAAAACCCTTTTGACAACGCTTTTAAAATGCCAAGTGATTATTTACCCAAAAGAAAAAGGATTAAAGTAGAGTCATCAGGCAAGCCCAGACTACTTTCTGCTGATACGTCTGACCAATGGATGCAATATCATTCGAAAAAAGAAAATTATCATAAAATAAAAGAAGAAAAACAACAAAAAAGAAAACAGTTCCTAGAAGAAAAAAATTATTAGCTGAAGAATGGAAAAAACTTCAAGATAAAATGAGAGCAATACAACAAAAGATCAAAGAAGAAACTAAATAGTTTAATTTTAAATTCCATTTTTAAGTAAATCTGGTCTTTATTTCTTAATTATTAATCCAAAGATTTGAAACTGTTCTTGTCATACTTATTTTGTAGGTGAATGATTATTTATTGATTGTTAATTAGTTTAATTATATTAGTACTTAATAATAACATTAAACAACTTTTGATACTGTGAATAAATAAATTAATAACTGAAAAAAAATGTTTTAAATGTGAATGTTTTAGCCCTTTTTATGTTCCATAATTTGGGACATACCTAATGGATCACCCGTACATGTTGCTTTAAACTGTTCCATAAATACGGCCATGAGTACTTATCATCTTCTTAATTCAATTTTGTTAATATTTTCAAGTAAAACTCACTTTACAATAATTTTTATCGCTTCTATAAATATCCCGTAAACAATTAACTCGAAAAAATTCAATCATTCAATTCTACTTTATTTTAAATAATGTAAAATATACAACTCCTATCCATAAGGTGTTCCATAATATGGACTTTGACTCAACGTCACTTACTTCAGATACAAGTTTGTTATGATTAATACTAAAATTGCTCCATAGTTCCTCCAAAGCATCCAAGCGTGCTTCTACATATGACAAGTTTATTCTTTCTTTAGGTGATTTTTTATAATTTATATGAGATTTTTGTATATTTGACAAAATATCATTTTGTATTCTCTCCAGGGAAGTCATATTTATGGTTGTAATTTGGCCTTATTGTCTAACAAAATTATGATTAACTTAGAAAATATAATAAGTAAATTAATTTAAATTTAACAAACACACAAAATATAATGATCTAATTTAAGCAATTCACTACAAAGATATAAGCAAAGCAAAGCCAAATTCTGCTAACTACAATTTTAAGCAATTTCCCTTGAAGCGACAAAAATCTTCTACACTTATATAAGCAAAAAAAAGCAAAGCCAAATTCAGCAAACTACAACTACAAGCAATTTTCTTTGAAGCAACAAAAATCTTCTAAGTGTTTTATTTAAAAAGTAAAATTTGGGCATGGATTCCCCGTCACTTCACTTTTTGCAAAACTATTCTAAGTCCATAAAATAATTCTCAAAATTTGCAATACTACTTTAAAACTTTACTTGTAACGAACTAGCCAGTATATAAAATTGTTGACACTTACAGTTTTGTTTGTTGGTAACACTGATATCATTCACTCACTCACAATCTTCGATTTTTCAAGTCTTCTCCGCCGCGCCCTCTGCCGGATCCCGCACGCGTTTCGTACTTATGTTGTGTAGTCCAGGATCTGCTGCAGTCCGTCTTCTCCGCAAGCAGGCTGCTGACCATACGTCACCCTGTGACCGTATGGTTATGATGGGCACGAAGACTCGTACTCTCGAAGCGCCGTCAACTATCCTCCAGAGCCGCTATCCGGCTCGAAGGACCATGTACAAGTCCCAAAAACGTCGCACGATGTGTCACACGAGGCAGTAAATAAAACCACACTTATGGATTCACCGTGTCGAACCACACTTTATTTTGCACATTAAAAATTCTTATAAACAATTGAAGTGACCAAATGCTCCGACGTTCTTAAACTATACTAACGCCATCTAGTGGCACATTTGAACAACAACTACTTAACCGATCATCATGAAACTTTGTACACATATTTTTGGAGGTACTACAAGTAACATAGGATACTTTTTATTTAAGAAATATTATTTTTTACTATAGTTTCCAATTGACTATAGTTTCAGCTGTTTGGAATATTTATTTTTAGTTCCGTCTGTCATTTTATTATTTTTAATATATGACATCTGAAATAATTGTGACATGCAATAAAGACATTTGAATTTGAAATTGAATTTTTATATATTTGAATTTTGGAGGTTAGGTGTCATTTTTGTGGTTAGATGCCACTTTATTATTTTAGATCTTACTCACTGATTTTAATTCATACTCTTCTTCTTTAAAAATGCCTCAGAAGCGGAAATCTGCTCTATCCAAAATGATCTCTGATACTTATTTAATGACTTAAATGCGAACGAAGCCGCGGGTGAAAGCTAGTTATAAATATTTGTTTCAAGTTTCAAGCATTCTTGTGTGCAAATAGTTCAAATTAGAATTACGTACGAATTTTAAGTTTTCATTTTCACTTTACTGTAATACATGTTTTAAATTGGTTTAATCCAGTTCGCGAATGTCCAATGCATCAATCTCTGAACAAACACAAGAAGTTTGTTTACATGAGCTCCAATTGCTGCCTTCAGCATGCAAAAGTATCAAAAGCATCGGACGATGTTTGCACAAAAAATACGTATGACAATAGGACATGCTATGAGAGAGTAATCTTTGTAACATAATATTGTTTGCACAATATATACATCCGAAAAGAGACCGACTGCAACCGACAATGGCCGACATACATTCCCGATAGATGTTATCTTTACAAAAAAACGTTGTAACTACTAATCCAGTTCTAATGCTGACCTATATTAAATTATGATGTTTTGTGCGGTTTTGCGGATTTAGAAGAATGTATGCGGCTTAATGTTGTCTGAAGGCAGTGGGACTTACTTATTGCATTGTTTAAGCCGATGTGTTAAGCGAATTTTGTTAGATCACTCTTTGCATTTGTTCTTTTAACTTGAATATATGCAAATTGCTTAATATGCAATAAAAATTGACATACTTTCAAACCCACCAATAGAGACGTCCTTCTACACTTCACCTTATAAGGACTTCATTAATCTGGAATAGGTTTATAAACGTGTGTGTGTGTGTGTGTGTGTTTTATTAACATTGTTAAAATCAGTTCAACTATAAACTATCGCATAATTGAATACAAAATTCAATTTGGTCGTAATACGTTTCTGCGTCCCCTAACAATGCGCAATAACAATTAAAAAGGAAAAAACGTCAACAGCCGCATATTGGTTCCCGCCTCAAACAAATGTCAAATTGTGTTCCTTTTTTGAATACATCTTTATTATTCGTTGTTATTTGGCACTAACGAGTGTGTGCGAGCGAGACGCCGCTATGGCACAGAGCGAGAGGGGCGCATGTAATATGATTTTGTTTTGTTACAAATTACCCACAATTGGGACCGGTGGTTCTCAAACTTTCTATTGTATTGATACAACTTTGTTTTTTATAATTAGTAAGTTTTGAGAGTTCTAATGATACCTATACTGGATCAATTACCAGTTACCAATTGAATCAACAGACCCACAGGTATCGACCCACCGAACATTCAAATACCTAATGGAAACGAGCAGAGAACAAAACCGAATAGTGTTATAACCTAAAACAGCTAAGGTATTAATTCATTGAAGCTCTTATTAAAGATAGATTAAAATTTTCACGAAGGAGCAGCTGAAGGCTATATGTAATAGTAAAAAGGATATAAAACACAACAATGAAATAACAATAAATGTCAGTATAAATCACAATATATCTACGAAATAGTCGTAATAAAAGTGTGACGAAAGTTTGAGTAACACTTGAGTGACCCTCATAAAATAAAACTTCCAAAAAGTCTGATTGAACTGATCAAAATAAACTCAACAGTAGACGACGTTTATCGCTTTTAAACTAATGTATCTTTAAATTTGGGCAAACTTGATTTGATTATAATAAAAAGTTTGAGTGCCAGTGCGTTTGCTGTTGTACTATATATTATTAAAATCCGTTGTAATTGGCCGGTCTTCGCGGTTGCGAGCGCTTATGTTACGCATTGTTGTCATTATCGTCCGTGTGATCTTAAATGTATGCGCGGATGCTGCGAACGCAAGCACATAATGTTGTAATAGTATACTTCCAATTAAATGTCGCGTTTAAGCAGAATATAGGACAATACGATTTGCCAAATGTCTCATTAAAAATACTCGTGATAATACGTTTATTAAAAATACCTTTTCAATTGTTTTTATTTACCAAAACATATTATATTTAAAATAATTTCATTAACAAAAGAAATGTTAAACAATTATTAATATTAATATGTTAGCTGACTAAAAGACAAAGAGATCAAGACGAGGGTGCCGTGAAGTGTTTGTGAAGGCATAGTGGGGGGCAGGGGGGGATGGCGTCCAATTGGATTCAGTGCCTATAGAAAAGTTTGGAGAGACGAAAAGCGTCGACAAACGAAGCTAAGTGAATTTCTGATGCTACCCTGCACAGGGACGGACTGTCACATCAGAGGAAACCACTTCACACGCGATCTACTTGCAATATAATCATCTTAAATAATGAGATGCAATATAACACAAATAATCACGAAGTAATAACATACTTTGCTTTATTTTATTACCTTTAATTGATACCTTTCGACACAACCACGATTGCTGCAAACCTCTCGAAACAGGTGAAATAATCTGAATGAATACATACGCCGTTGGAATACGCCTCTGTGCACTTCTTGGATCCAATTTTTATCAATCCCATTTCATTTCCTCTGCAGAAAGTTTTCTTCCAATTGTGTGAACTAGACCACGCCTCTTATAGTGATGTCACGCGCGTTATATCGATACATTGCTTCAATTATATTTTATTTCTGAAATAGTTTTTGTTTTGAGAATTTTTGTAACACTTCATTAATATCATAATTATTAGTTAAATATATTGTAGATATTGAAAAAGGTCGTATATCTTTGACAATTAATTTGTAAAAAGTTGTGACAATAAAAAATATGGCGAAGAGAAATTTTCAATAGTAGACACGATAATAATAATAATAAACTATAATATATAGTACAACAAAATATGACTTAATGAAAATATGCCCTATTTTAAGAAAACAAACTAACTAATTTATCGATAAGAATAATATAAATCGTTTCACGTTTAAAATATCGATTGATTCTGTACATCACTAATGATAAATAAATAAAATTATTGTTTAATATTAAGGACATAACAAGTTGATCGATATCGATAAAGTAAATTATTTGTTATCGATACGACTGTGCGCATCACTATGAGGTGGGTCCCGGGATACATTATGGGTGAAATTGTTACATTAGCTTATTCCTAAAGGGCATCACCACTTGCGATCATTAGACACACTTCCTTCTGTGAGCCCATTGCTGCAACTTCTGGAAGCTCATATTGCAACCCCTCCAGCATCATAGACAAGAAGTCTTCCAGCAGCTATCACAGTTTATATATTTATTTAGACACACACAAACAAACAGTTAACAAACCAACACATGAAAGTAACAACTACACTAGACTAGAAAAAAAGCTAAGTTTGGTAACCTAATAGTTGTGTTAAACATCTGAAGAAAACTATATACATTAATGATTAAATACGAATGCCAGTCTGCTGCTCGAACATAGAGTGTTATAGGAAAGCCAAGTGCAAAATAGACTTGAGCTTCTTTGGCTTCAAATGGAACAAATCAAGATCCGTGACATTTTCATATAGATCGTTAAAACTACGGCACATGCGAGGGATAGTAACACAGTTGTCGGGTTATCACATCTCCATAGACACCACTGGAAATCTTTTATAGTTCTAAAATATCAGAAACGTCACGACGACTCTGGAGACTAAGCAATTTAAAGTGAGATAGTCTGTCATCATAGTGGATATACAACATCTCCCCCCTTATATAATATTATTTATTTATTTATTTTCAAACAAGTAAGAAACAAAAATTAACATAATTCAAAATTAAATGAAGTAAACAAATCCACCACCTTTACTCCCATATTTTTAGTTATGACAACCCATTATAAACTTTGATAACTTTCAAAACCATATCTTATTGGTTGATGAGTCACTCTGCCTGAACGTGTGACGTAATTGCCCCCGTTATAAGAATTGCCTGACTGTGGCGATTTACTGATTGGGACGAAATCGTTATCATCGTAGTATCGTTCCTGTTCCCTGTTATGCGAATAGTTATCGAGTATAATTTGTTGCCTATTTCTTCTTATTGTGCGCCCATCAGTGGTTTTCAACCAATATGAGCGCGGCGTATCAGCGATGGCATGCACTATTGCTGGCACCCATACTCCACTCGCAGATGCGCCTGCGCGAATACGGACCTTATCTCCTGGACTTAAACATTTTAATTCGCGTGTCCCTTTATTGTAATTGTTTGTAGTTTGTTCACTTCTTAAATCACGAACGCGTTTAATATTTGACAAGTTTGGTATTTCGGGCTTCAGCAACCTGTTAGACATTGGCAACCGGGTTTTTAATCGTCGTCCCATTAGTAATTGTGCTGGTGAATATTGCTCTCCTGTTATTGGTGTATTTCTGAAGTTCAATAATGCTAAATAAGGGTCCGATTTTTCCAGTGCAGCTTTCTTTAACAAATTTTTTACAGTTCTGACATTTCTCTCTGCGAGCCCGTTAGATCTAGGGTAATGAGGAGAACTAGTTGTATGATCGAACTCCCAGTGATATGCAAACTTCTTGAACTCTTCAGATGTGAATTGTGTGCCGTTATCAGAAATTACTTTTTTCGGTATTCCATATCTTGAGAACGTCGCCTTAAGTTGATTTATGACAGTCTTACTTTGTAGATTTGACAAAGTGAGGACCTCCACATACTTTGAGAAGTAATCAACTATTAGTAAATAATATTTTTCATTGTATAGAAATATGTCTGTGGCCACCGTTTCCCAGGGCTGCATAGCTGGTGGATGCGGCGTGAGCGGCTCCCTCGGTTGTTCATCCCGGTATGTCGCGCACGTGACGCAGGCACGCACGTACTTTTCGATGTCCTCTGACATGCCTAACCACCATACTAATTCCCGTGCCCTGCGCTTACATTTTTCAATTCCTAAATGACCCTCATGTATTCTGTTCATGATGTCATTTCTCATGCACTGTGGTATGACTATCCTATTGTTACGAAACAAAATTTCATTGACTACATGAAACTCATCTTTTAAGTGCCAATATCTTCTTACTTCAGGACTTGCTTTATGTTTATTATCCGGCCAACCATTCTGGTAATAATTCATTATAATACATGATATTTTATCATTTTTTGTTGCGTCTTTTATTTTATTTAAGTTATTATTTGTGAAGCAGGTATTTTTGTAAAAAAGATTGACATGATTTTCGACGTTTTCTATGTCGCTTATTTCTTCTACGGTCGCCGACCCGCTCGGCGCTCGTGATAGCGTGTCCGCCACAAACATCAACTTGCCAGGCACATATTTAATAGTTAGGTTATATTTTTGCAATTGTAGAAGCATTCTCTGTAGTCTAAGGGGCGTATCTTGAAGACATTTCTTGAATATGGCTTCAAGGGGCTTGTGATCAGTCTCAACTAGTACATTTTCGTGCCCATAAATGAATTGATGAAATTTTTTGCAGCCATATACAATCGCCAGGAGCTCCTTTTCAATTTGGGCATATCTGGTCTCCGCCGATGAGAGAGTACGCGCACCATAACTCACTGGACGTCCCTTCTGCATCAAGCATGCACCCAGGCCGTATGCACTGGCATCAACTGACAGCGTCACTTCGTCGTCGGGCGCGTAGTACCTCAAAGTTGGTGCGTTGGCGAGATGATGTTTTACAATGTTGAATGCATCCTCTTGATACTTGAGCCATTCAAATATTACATTCCGCTTGAGAAGTCTCCTCAGTGGCTCCACGGTATCTGCATAGCGGGGAATGAAACGTGACAAATAATTTGCCATTCCCAAAAACCTCTCGAGCCCTTTTTTATCACTAGGCGATGGCATGTTTTTTATAGCTTCAATACGCTCTGGATCTATCCGAATACCATTCCTGTCAAATATGTGACCTAAGAATTTTATACATGTCGCGCCTAATATACATTTATTGCGATTAAACTTAACGCCGTTCTCAGCTGCTCGGCGCAACACTCGCTCCAACCGCGCGTCGTGCTCTTCCTTCGTGCGCCCATACACCAACAAGTCATCTATAAACAATTCAACACCTTCATCATTAAATATTTTATACATGGCATTATGAAACACTTCTGATGCACTGCTTATTCCAAATGGCAACCTTAGAAACTTGTATCGTCCAAACGGCGTAGCAAAACAACATAAATTGGAGCTAGTCTCATCCAGAGCTATCATGTAAAATCCGTTGCTCGCGTCTAGATGTGAGAAGTATTGTGCGCCAGACAAACTAGACGTAATTTCTTCTATTGTTGGTAACTGGAAGTGACTCCTTTTTATGGCTCTGTTTAGGTGTTGTGGATCGAGGCAGAGTCTTATTTTTTTATCAGGTTTCTCCACAAGAACTATATTAGACACCCAATCAGTCGGTTCATCGACGCGTGATACTATACCCAATTGTTGCAAACGATTCAATTCATCTAATAATTTCGGCCTAAGTTTAATCGGCACCTTCCTGGCGCTTCTTACAACGGGAGGCACGGACTCATCAACTATGATTTTGTGTTCCCCGGGTATGCGGCCTACTCCTGAAAATATAGATTTATACAACTTGAATAACACATCGTAGTCATTATTACAAAGCATCTCATTGATCTTATTATTAAATTTAATTTTTCACAAGCATTACGAGACAATAGATTATTGCAATTTACATTTAATACGAATACTTTACATTTAATTTTAAAATTTTTATGACATATTTGCGGCGTAAAATAGCCTGCTACTGGTAATACTTGTTTACTAACTTCCCGTAAGATGGCGCTAGTCGGCGTCAGTAAATTTGTACTAAAACCGGCCGATTTGAAACTACCCATTGACATAATACAAGCGTCGGCCCCACTATCTAATTTAAATGACACACTGACCCCATTGACCAATAAAGTTTGATGCCAACCCCTAGAATTCACACTATTTACCTCGATATTATCGACTAGGAGTTGTTCCAGTTCATTCCCGGAATGATCTACTTCGTGCGTGTTTCGCAGTACTTTCTCACAACACTTAGCATAATGCCCCCTATTATCACATTTGTGGCACTTAACTCGAAACGCGGGACATCTGTATTTGGCATGAACACCATCACACTTAACACAACGCTGAGCGCGCTCGTTCCTGCGAGCCCCTCGCCCTCGCGCCGTGTGTGAAGTTGAGCGCGTGCTGACCGCAGCGGCCTCCATCTCGGGGGCCGGCGTCACCCGCACAGCGCCAGCTTGGTCGCCTGCCGCCTCCGCCGCGCGACACCACGACTCAGCTTCCTCCAGCGTTAGATCCCGTCTCCGCAGCAATCGTTCCCGTAACTGTCTGTCTGCGATGCCTCTTATTATTTGAGTCAGTATCAAACTGTCTCGTAATCCGCCGAATTCACAACTTTTACTTTTTATTCTTAGCGCCGCCAAGAATTTACTGAAGGTTTCATTCGATTGGTATGTTTCGAAAAATATGTGACGCTCGAAGTTAATATTTTTATGAGGATCGAGCCTTGCCTTGAATTTTGCACACAAAGAAGTGTAATTGTGTTTTTCACTTTCACTGAAGTCCAATTCTTCATATATTTCATGGCCATGTTTGCCAATTGTGTGCAGAAATAATGCGAACTTTTCTCTGCTGGCGGCTTCCTCGCGCCCTGATGCAATCAAATACCAGTCGAAAGTCCTCTTCCACACGCGCCAGTTGTCCGCCAAGTTGCCGTCTCCGGCCATCGGCGGCGGTTGTTGAACTGACATTGCATTTTTTGCACCGTTATTACATTGCATTATTATTATTATTACTATTCAATTCTCACTGCTTTAAATTCAACCCCACACCTGACACCATGTTGTGTTCGGGAGCAGTGAAACGACCGTGCATGCTAGATGTCAACTGACTTTTTGTTTTATTTCCAAGTACCTCCATATACAACATTGTTGAATATTTTTTTTTAGTTCTATCAACAGCAGTTTTTCAGCGCATGCGATTATTATAGACATTATTGTAGTTTTGGTAAGGATCCTTATTTTTTTCCTGTAATTTATATAGCCTATATTGATCAGTGATAATGTAGTATTCAAATGGTGAAAGAATTTTTGAAATCGGTCCAGTAACGGTTTTTCGTTACAAACATACAAATCTTTCCTTTTTATAATATTAGTATAGATATGGATTACTACACGGACGAAGCCGCGGGCAACAGCTAGTACTATATAATACACGGAAACGAATTAAAACTTTTTAAAAACAACAGCCGTAGCAAGTATTGTTATAATTCCCTGTTTGAAAGACTTTATGTGATTCATTTCAAGTGTTTACTAAATGTTTAATGAAATAAAAATAAAACACGTAAACACGAGCAGCATCGTTCTGTCTCTTAAAGCCCATAGAGCTTTGGGCAAACAGTGACACCAAACACAATCGAGCGATATTATGCGAGTATACTGTAAGTGTACATGATCCCCTATTTTTTACATTTTGCGCGCATGTGTGTGTGTGTGTGTGGTAATAATGCGTATTAAATGATTATTGAAGTTACAACACTCGAACAACTGTTAATAATATCTCACTCCAGTGCAACCCCATGTACAGGCTGTCCCGAATGTGATGTTTATTTATTTATTTATTTATTTAATATTTATCGCCAATTGCTCTAACTTTGTTTCTTATGTTTTAAATTGTATTAGCGGTATTATTTTAAAGCAATAAAGCATTTATTATTATTTACTATTAAAGTAAAATAACAGTACGATTTTCGATAGTCCCACGTTTATTAATGTTTTTTAAATATAAATTTTAATAAACAGTCGAAACATGTTGCTTGACTTGTACTTTAGGTCTCATGAACTGCTCTGTGCTTCGATAACTCCAGCCTGGAAGAAGTCCAGCATCTTTTGCTTTCGCTTCCCTGGTTGGTGTGTTTATTATGTCTACGACTTTTGTTAATTTGTGGAATAAAAAAGACCAATCTGCTGCTAAATCGGCGAGCAAATGACGCATTAATATCTGGGCTATCTATAAAGGGAACGTGTTTATTATTATGTTAATGTTATCAGTAAATATATCAATATCGCTTTTTATGATCTATTTCACTCAACCTCATTACATCGTTTCAATGTGCATTTATAATTAATAAACACTTTCGATATTATGCGAGTCTGATATTGCTATCGCTACGGATTTTTTATTAGTTCAGAATAAATAAAATCCTAATGTATAAAGTATCTTTAAATTGGCACTTAGTCCACTCGAGTTTGTTTAAATAAATAAATAAATTCTTTATTGCACATAGGCGAGCTTAATGCCGTCGGCATTATCTACCAGCTAACCTTTGTCGGTGTGAGCGGTGATATAACTAAATTTACACAATACATACATATTTATGAAGAAAAGTTATAAGTGAATTTAATAAATAGTAGAATTAAGAGATATTTTGTTTTATAATAAACACCCTAACACCCTATATGTTAAATACAAAAATATTGTATGGATTATTATAATAGACTGTGTGTTTGGGTGTTTGTGTGTGTTTGGGTGTTGTATGAAGACGGTCAAGTGTGAACATTAGCGGGCTGCACCGAACAATGGCATACAATAGTGAATGTGTGATAATCCACACAAGAAGGTTGCGAGTGGAAACAGCGCATTGTAGTGCTCGCATTAGCCCACAGAGGGCGTCATAATGCCTGCTCAGCATTGTTGGTTCGCGCGTTAAACACTTTTTAATATATATTATAGAAGACTGAATAAGCCGCTGATATATTGAAGCTGTCTCCGCAAACGTTCTAACACTTTGCCCTAATGCGGTTTATTAATGTGTAATTATTATAGAAAAGGCAGTAGGATACAATGGGATGTGTGAGAGGAAGTCAATTAATAGAAGAACGCACGGAGAGGGGGAGGGAGAGGGGGGGGGGGGTGAGAATGCACATTCGTGTGACGTCAATGTAATTTCCATATTTATTATATTGTAGTAATTAACAAAGATATTGGAAAGGAAATTAAAAAGCAAAGAGGGACGCGGAATATATATATAAATATAGGCGCACGTATTGCACAATGCGAGAGATGCATGTTTTATTATAGTAATTCATATGTTTTGGATATGTTTGTGTCAATATTATGTTTATTTGACATTTGACCTATCATGTCTTCTTTTTCATGTTGTTTCCTTCCTGTCAACTAACTGTGATATATATTAATCCATTTACAATTGATATATTTTCAATGTATTTGAACCCTCATGTGCAATGGCCCCAGCTCAGAAGCGTCATTGCGGGTAGAACACAAACATAAGCGAGGGTAGGTGTAATAAAGCAGTAAGTTTGTGAGATGAATTGCGAACGAAAACAGAAAACAGAAAGAGAAAAGCGAAATAATCTCGACTCTAATTAAAACTGCTTATTTCCTTAATTATACGCTTTGGAAGCTTTATTCAGCGACGCAATGACAACTCGGGCACTGCGGCCACGCCATTGGCAACCTTAAGGCGACGCGCAATAGAGCCTCAAACGGTTTACGTCATTTTCTAAGTAGATGTTCAGTCGAGTTGAAGGACATTAGACACTGTTGCGAGCGCTTAAGGTGTGCTTTCGTGTGTAATCGCAAGTGTCGGGTGGGAAATTGTAGTTTAACTGACTGAATGAGGGAATAAAACAACTCTTGGCGCTAATAATGAGAAAGCACTTCCTCGGGCAACTCGCTCGGCAGAGATCTCCACATCATTGCAGCAGCACACGACATTGCAGGTATGTCCACTGTTCAATGCATTCGTTGACAACTAACGCATTTTGACAATCACCAATATGTAATGTACGAGTCCGAAAAAATAGCAATTTAGGCGCGCAATTGCAGATAGTAGCCGAGCGTTGAATTATTTTATTAAATTGTACAAAATTATTTTTAACTTCGATGCGAAAGTCAGAAGCTATATTTGGTGTTATTGTATTGTACGAGTTATTTAATTAATTTAATAAAGCATATATTTATTAATTAGTTTGAGAGACTCTGTTGTATGCGTTGCTCTGTGTTCGGTCCATTCCTAATGAAAGATGGCACCATTGTTACTCTTTACTGGTGCATGCGTAGTGGCAGAAATTGCCATTAAAGTTGTTATTATTATAATTAAGACAATAAACTAAGAAATACTCATTTACTTGTAAAAAAAACACCTAAGTATTGCAGTAAAATACTAAAATATAATATACATATTAAGAGATGCTCCTGTTTCCATAAATCAGTTAAAATTGAAATAAGAAAATCTAATTCAAATATAAAAAAAAACATCAAAGAAATGAAGTGCAAATTCGCGATGGCAACATTTCCTGAACAAAATTCAGCAACAGAACATTGATGAAGCGAAAATGAAGAATATTACTTCCAAAGCGAAGCCAATGATCATCTAAATTACAACCAACGCGGCTCCCATCACTAATTACACACACGTTTTCAGCTGTTGTAATTATCGATAAAAATCAGTATTTAAACACATGAAAGTTTTCAATTATGTTTATTTTGAAAGGGGAAAAACACAGATATAAATAAAAAACATATTCTCGTTGTTCAAATTCATAAAAACATATAATGATTAGAATTACATAAACTATAAAATATTTATTTTTAGTAAAAAAAAAAGTTTACAACTATAAACTTTTAAAAGTTCAAGTAGCGCCATCTCTTGGTGAGTAGTAAAACTAAAAACATCTAAATGTGTACTTTCAATTTAAAGATTTTATAGCGCCATCTATTATTCAGTAGTCAAACTGTACTTGTACTCGTATTTTTATTTTATGTATTGTAATAAACTGAAAACTTACGTCTAGATGTCGCTATTAAGGAAATATTTATATATTTAGTGATTATTTGTGTTCTCCCCAATTTTATTGTATTGATCAAACTTTTGTTGTTTGTACATTGCGCTGGTGTTCCGTTTGTTTGTGGATGAAATAATGTCCATAAAATCTCAGAAATCATTGAGCGACGAGTGCTCGGAAATATTTGAGAGAAGTTATTCCGTTAGAAGCTTATCCGACGAGAGCATATCGTGGTAATTACAATTTCAATAATCAATATATTTTTTATGTACAAATAAGTTTATAAAAGTTGGGAATAAACAAAAACATGTTTCGAATTATTATTGAAACTATTAGATTTTTTAATTCACTTCCTCTTGATAACTGTTTTAATTCTGATCTCTAACTCAATATTAAACGATTGACAGTTTTGATTTTTGTTTAGTTCAAAATTACCCACTAGATGGAGTTAATCACATCAGAATATGAATGAATTATATAATTAGTTTTATCAGTAACCATTGGTGCAACTTTTTAGTTCAGACGAAGACGAGTCCCTGGCACAAGAGTTGTTGAACAAAATATCTCCGCCTGTGTTGAGTAAACTACGTCGAGCATTTAAGAAAAAGAAGAGATCTGACCATGTCTTTGATATACAAAGGTAATGTATGTATTACACAGATCGTAGGATCGTATTTGCGCAGAAAGGGTCAGGGAGGCTACTCAGGCGCACGAACTTCAGACGAAAATACGGACGGACATTTACGGACACGTAATCATTCACGAAATTACGGATTTGACAGCGACGTCACTTTTGACTTGACAGGACTTTTTACAGGCTTATATGTCAAAATTTACGTAAGCTACAGAGGTGACAGCCGTATCAGATAAAACTTCGGATATGCCTGAGTAGCCCCCCAGTTTAGAAGTTATTTGATTGGACACATGATGTGGTGGTATTTCATGGTTTCTGTCTATCCTGGTAATGGGATATAGTCGTTATTGTAGTAATGTTGAAATTGAAATGGTTTATCTGAGTGTTTAATTTGCAGAAAAGTGGAGGCTGTGATGCGAGATGCTGCGGCAGAAGAGGGCGTTGCGTTCGCTGATAATTGCGTCAATATCAAAGAGCAGACTCTGTGGATTGATGAATGCACGTTTGTTACAACATTGGAAGGCATTTTTGGTATTACATTACTTACAAGATTCACAAACGTTCATTAATTTAAAAGACTTTGTTTGGCTTATTTTTATTTGACATCCGGAAAGCAGATGGCCGTCGCAAAACTGAATAATTTCTGTTAAAAATAATTAAAACGTTAGCCACATTGTGTATTGTGCAGGTTTCTGAAAGTATAA
The DNA here is from genome assembly GCA_028551675.1 of Tineola bisselliella. Taxonomy (NCBI): domain Eukaryota; kingdom Metazoa; phylum Arthropoda; class Insecta; order Lepidoptera; family Tineidae; genus Tineola; species Tineola bisselliella. Next base: position 17,054 of record JAPWLS010000964.1, read on the forward strand.
AGCAATAATTAATTTACGTTTTTAACCAATTACATTTATTCTTGTAAATAGAGAAAATGCATAAATATTTAAAACTTGCAATTTTTTAAATATGTTTCCGATTTTCTTTTATTGTTGCATTGTTTTTAAACTTGGCAGCCAATCACAAGTACACGCCGCATGCGCACAAACTGTTCTCGCTCCTCGACCCATTCTGTTCTGGCAGAATATGGTGGGGGCAGTTGCTCGACAGAGTGATCGAAATTGGCAGAAAGAGGACTGGCGGCAGAGCGGACTCTTGGGAGAGGATAGACGAGGGGAGCATTCAGTTTAAGCAACTGAAGAACTGTAAGGTATTTCTTACGTTTAGTTATTTTCATAGTTCGCCAACATTCGCAACATCTGCTGTTTTGTCTGAGACATATTAACTTAGGGCCGGAACATTTTACATCTATACTATCGATACTAATATTATAAAGAGGAAAGATTTGTATTTTTGTATGTTTGTAACGAATTATCACTGATCGATATAGACTATATAAATTACGGGATCCTTACTAAAACTACAGTAATATAACCCAAGGTTGGTTTTAAAATTGCCATAAAAGGCAGGCGTCGATGAAATATGAAACATCATTAAACTTCATAGTACTTTATATTTTCATTACTACGCGAACGGAGTCAGGGCAACAGCTAGTATTACATATTTTAGAATATTTGAAAAGAATGTTTCTCGTATGAAATAAATCACGAGTATCACGATTTTCTTCTACAAAACAAGGTGCCGAGTTAACTTTTATTTCAGCGTGAAACAATAGTGAAACTGCTGAATATCGAAGTGGATAACTCATATTGCATGGTGTCATTGTCACGCGGAGGTCACGTGGGCGTCTACGATGGCCAGCTGCAGTTACTGCACGAATACAGCGTGCTGCATCGAGGCAACGCAGCGGGAGGACGCATCAAGAACTGCTGGGTCACTGATGCACTTTATATGGATGTCAGTTATGTGTGTGCGTGCGTGTGTGCGTGTGTGTGTGTGTGTCTGATGTAAAATATATAAACACTTGTTTAATAATTTCAGGACGTGAAATGTATTGTCATATGCAATTCTGCCCGCAGTTTGTTGCTTTTCGATGCGGAGACATTAGCGCATAGGTTGCTTTACACGATAACCGGATTGCCGAATATGCCCACCGTGAGTAGAGCGCTGCTGCATCTGAGCATGACATGGAGCCCCAACCGAGTCTTATTGCAGTGCATGTCATACGAAGCGAGCAGCGAGAGATTCCATACTTCGGAGCTGCTATTCGGTGACGAGCGAGGCCACATCACGAGGATTACATTCCATCAACCGCGACTTGCGTTGTTTTATAAAAAAGACTCGGACAAAGTGAATCATTATTTTTGGTCGGTAAGTTCTGCATAGTGACATAGTGGTATAGTGACCGAGGAGTTTGCATACTTGTGAAATACTGTTTGTTGTCGCAGGAGTTGTCATCATTGGACCACATGGCGTATTGCGCTATTTCAAAATGGACGAGGATACACACCCGCACGGTCATAAGACTGCATTCGTACGAGCGTCGAATGATGCTGTCCTGCTCTAAGGACCCGAACGCGAGCGTCGTGTTCACGCATGTTAATGGCAAATTGAAGGATTATATCTTCAGGTTTCCCAGGGTATGGCTGTGGTCGTGTTGGCTCATGCAGGTAATATACACGAAGGCTATATTTCGAGTATATTTTCATGCTCAGGGCATTACCAGCGTATGTTGGATACCGCGATTGCAATTACTGGCGTGTGGTGGCACACACGTCACTGTGATCAGTGCCTGGAGTGCTGGCAGTGCTGGCAACCATGGCAGTGCTGGCAGCGTGTTTCGCGTCAATAGGCCTGCATCGGTGAGCGATGTGGTCATATTGGCCCGGCTGCGACTGCTGATGGCGTATTGCACTGACTGCGTGAGTACTAGGGATTGCAATCCGGTAGCATTTTCAATCCGGCCGGATTTTACCGGATTGACACCAATCCGGCCGGATCCGTTCGGATCCGGCCGGATTATGAAGTTACTTAGGGCCTAGTGTTTAGTGCTCTTTAGTTTTGATAATAATACAAAAAAAATCATTTAATTATATTTTTTGGTATTAATTGTAATTTGTATTATTTGCACTAAATGAAATTATGAAACTATTTTAAATAATAAAGTAATCAATCTCGCTTATTGCTGTGAGTATGTTAAAGTACTTAAGTAATAATAACATATTAATAATCTAGACTTAACATTCTTTTAAATTTATATTTATAAAATCAACTTCAGTCATTCATAATCCTAACAAACGATAAAACAAGAAGCATTTATATTTTGCAATGCAAAATGCAAGTGAATGTTATTTCTGTGTCTGCAAAAAAAACGATCTAAGAAAACATATAGTGTTGATTGTACTATCCCCTAATCTGCTTCTGATGTCACTACAAATATAACCTGCGGCTGAAAAGGCCCTTTCTGCCTGAAAATTTGTTGTCCTAATCGCCATTAAGTAACTTTAGATCTGCGTGTGTTTTCCTTTTACTCCTACTTCATACGCAGTCATTTCTTTTTTAAGATTTTTATTCATAATCTTAATTTAAATTTAAATATTGACCAATCGTGGTCTGTAACTTTTATATCAGATTTTATACCTAATAAAGCTTTTTGATGCATACCTTCAGATCATAAAATCTTCCAACCATAGATAAAAGGCTGTTCCAGCGTGTGCGGCAGTCCGAAATAAGTTGTGATTCTTTCCCTTTTTCTTATCTACCTTGCTCATCATCCAATTCGTCCATGTATTCACTATCATCATCACTCCATTTCAATAGAAGACTTTTCCACGGGATCAACTTCTCTATCCGATTTTTAAGGTACAAAATTTGACAACAGCTAACTGGATGCCGTGTGCGATACACAATTGATGATAGCACGGTACTAGTACTAGTGTGCCAGCTTTAACCATGACGCTTGCGCCGTCCAGAGTCATGCCAATTATGTCAAAATCGAGATGTACTAGAGATACAGTACAGTTTTTCGCGTTTTTATTTGCTTAACCGGATCCGATACCGGATCCGGCAAATCCTATCGGATCCGGTAGGCCCAAAAACACGCCGGATCCGCCGGATTACCGGATCCGCCGGACCGGATTGCAACCCTCGGATGTGGAAATATGATTCCGAAGCTGCTTCAAGTAATAATAATAATAATAATCGTTTATTTGTTAGTAGACAGTCCAAAATAGACGTCATATACATTTATGCAAGAATATATAATATTTATTACCAGTTAACATAATTCATAATTTTGAACACATTTGCTAATTCGTTCAATCATTTAATTTCACAATAAGCGCCATGATTCACCGTATGTATAGCGCTGAATAGGCCCCTATTTTTGCAGACAGTGATGAACAAACTTCAATGAATTGCTAAATTGCCTGACTAATTTGTAATTGAATATATATAAATTGTGTTTCAGGTGTTGGACGTGTGGGATTTGTATGATGAGACGCATTTGCAAACAATCAAACTGAAGTACCCATTTCTCGGCGTCCTGGGAAAGCGAGTGGAGTTCGCCCCATACTCCATACACCCTGGTATGTGCAGCACCTATTTGAAAAGCACAATCAGATGTTCACTCTAATCCATCGTTTCTCAACCATTTTTATGACGCGACCACGAAAAATCCAAAAAGTTAAGTACTCTTACGACCCCCCACACATTAAATCTTTAGTTTTATTCACTACTAGCTTTTACCCGCGGCTTCGCTCGCATTTAAGTCATTAAATAAGTATCAGAGATCATTTCTATAAATATGAATCAATATGATTCCAAACAGCTGAAACTATAGTCAGTTGCAAACTATAATAAAAAGTATCCTGTGTTACTTCTAGTAGCTCCAAAAATATGTATAACCATACACGAGTAGTTGTTGCGTGAAAACGTAACAAACAAACTCACATTCACATTTATATTAGTATGGGACACTAAGATTCATTCATTTAATAAACGAATCTTTTGTACCTATATGTACTTAGTTTGTATTTATTATTTTTCAACAGACTGCGACCCCCTTTAAAAGCAAATTCGACCCCCTGCTTGAGAAACATCGAACAATATGTGTATATTTCCAGGCCCTCCTCGTCAGTCTGATGTGGATATTCATGAAGAAGAAGAAGAAGAGCAGCCGTCAGCAATATATCGTGATGAAGAACCAATACATAGTGATACGTAAGAATTAATATTATTACTGTAAATATACTTTTTTTTAATTGAATAACTAATTAGAGTAGTACGCCCTCTGTCGGTAATAAGACGCAATTTCAAGAGATATGTATTATTAACTGTTTGAGTGCGAATAGGTAATGCGCCAAAATTGTGACTCGTCGATTTAGCGACGATTGCGTCAGTCAGAGTTTGGTGTTCAGTTGGTGAGGACTATTTATATATTTGTAATTTTATGCATAAAAAAATATTTTTTCTCAATTTCTCATAGCAATTTTCAATCTATTTACCAAAAACCCATAGCACTCAAACGGTTAAACTTTTTTGTTTTTTTTTTCTTGAATCTACTTGATATGTATGTATTTTTGTAATTTCATTAGAAGTGTAGTTAGTATATATCCCTTTATCATGTCAAGTATGCCGTCCTATCCTATAATTAAAATTTCATTTAGTTTATATAATAGTAGTCCTTTTTATAATATACTACATATTATTACAGTAGGTAGGATTTATAAATAAATGAATAAATTTCAGCGAATACAGAAGATGGTGCCGCAATGCCTTGTACATAACGTGCAATGACTACATCTGCATAGTCCCACTGTACAAGGACACCAGCCCCACTCTGCGCGCCCCCCACAGGGAGGTGTCTGCCAGGAGACCATCCATATGGAGCACCCACACCCACACCCATGCAGGTGACCACACGTCATTTCTAGCTTTAAGTCAGTCTATAAGTTTTATTCCAGTCTATTGTACAGTAGGGTGTCCGTTATTTACCAATTTGGTTTTTGACTTTGCAGCGGGTCGAAAATTTTTAGTTTACGACCTAAAAAAAAATACCAGACTCATATAAGCTCTTAATATTGATATTAAACCGTGCCTCCAAGACGATACATTTCCCATTTAAATAACATGGGGTTTTGGCACGTTTTACAATTAATTTTTTTGTTTCTATGACAGTTCATAAATGGCAATGGCAAACAATGATTTTTGTAGAGAATTGAACGCTCTACAAAAGCTTTCTCTTCATATTTTTCCATATATTCACTTGCTTAAAAGTTATTCAAGGTTAAAGTTCAACTAAAAATAACTTTTTTTTTGTATTTTAATCAAAAAACTATCATTGTTTATATTAAAATTTATTGTTTAACGCAAAAAATATCTGATTTCAACTGTTGTGTTAGATCTGTTAAAATTATTGCAAAGAGGAAAGTAAAATTTATTAAAAAGAAAGTCTGATAAACTACAAATTTCGTATTCACAATTATTATTTATTTATATAAACCAAATTGGTAAATAACGGACACCCTATTGTACAGTCCCTGGATTGCCCGTATGCCTAGCGAGAATCCTGGGGCTGGTGGACCTAGCCTTAGGAGAAAAATGTAAAATCACCACACAATATATATTCAGTTTAGAAACACATTTTTAATCCCTACTAATATTATAAATGTGAATGTGAGTTTGTTTGTTACGTTTTCACGCAACAACCGATCATCATGAAACTTTGTACACATATTTTTGGAGGTACTACAAGTAACATAGGATACTTTTTATTTAAAAAAAATAAATATTTGTTACTATAGTTTCCAACTGACTATAGTTTCAGCTGTTTGGAATCATATTGATTTATTTCTATTGAAATAATCTCTGATACTTATTTAATGACTTAAATGCGAGCGAAGCCGCGGGTAAAAGCTAGTATGTAATGATACATACTTATTCAATTTCCAGACATCTTTATTTTGCATAAATCCCTCTGCTTCTTGCGCATAGTCAGAATATCGAAAATGAGAAGAAATCACGAATAACTCTCCAATGTAATGTAATTTCTGAATAGTCAAAATTTACTGTTTCAAGAAAACCAAACACCACACCAATGAGATCTAAAACACCTTTACTTAGTATACACATCATCAAAATCAATCTCGATCCCATGATAACCACAAATTAAAACACAACATTGCTCGTTGTCCTTCAGATGAAACTGTTCGCCTTCATTCTCTTTGTTACCACAATTTCATTGCAGATGATGAATTGGATTTAACTCCGGTCGTTGGCAGAGTCCATGATGATGACAACGCAGCAATGAGATCTCCGCATGTTGCACAAACCAATGCAAACATAGTCGACGAGGAATTAGATGAATTGTTGAGAAGTGCTGGTAATTTGTTATTCATCTTTTTTGTGCTTGCTCCTGAATAAAATTTCACTTAGTTTATGTAATAGTACCTACCTCTTTTTTATAATAAATAAATAAATAAATAAATGTGGCAGAGTGGTAAGCACATCGATCTGTTAATTTAGTCATTCGCAAACAAGGGTTATAGCTCGAATACTCGACATTGGCGGAATTGTCTTCGTTAGATATCTGAGGTCATTAATAAAAGAAAACGACAAAAGAAAAAAGTTTTATCTGAATTAAGGCTTTATGTAACTAATTATAAAGTGTATTGTTTTTATTTTAATCTGGTGTTTCCAAAGTTCTCCAGCTGTCGTAGCCGAATAAGGTTTTGTAATTGATAATGATAAAAAGGGCGAATTTAATAATCATAGTCAAGATAAAGCAATGACACGACATGACACGGGTGTGGGTGTGGGTGTCATAATAAACTCATCTGCACACTCTATTAGAAACAATGTACGTAGCATTATACGGCACGCATTTCCATTGTCATTTGGCATCTTATTCTGTGATAATATTGTTTAAAGATGCATTTATTGCTTTTGCTAATCAAAGCTTGCTATTTGCAGACCTGAGCGGCATATTGGACAAGGATTTAGTGCAGATGATGTCGCACAAACAGGATTCCAACCAGAAGCAAGCCGCCATGGCCATGTCCTTGGACAAAGTAACTATTTACCATTTTTAAGAGACGATAGTTTCTGTTGCTTTTTTATTATTACAGTGCAACCTTGATATAACGATACTGAAATAATTCGTTATATCAAATAATTTGTTACAATGAGGTTAGGTTGGTCTACGATTCGTTTTAACAAGTTTAAAAAAATTATTAATCTCATCTTTACGTAGGTACTAATCTGCTTTCCCTGTTATAGCGAACGATTTCGTTAAATAGAGGTAAATAATACTTTCCTTTTATATTTTGCTAAGATTGAAAATTCGTTATAAGAAGGTTTTTAACAAATGTGTTCGTAATGTAAAGGTATATTTTGCATTAGTTCTTACGGACAGTTCTAGGGGATTTTGAAAGATTCATTAAATCGAGGAAATCGTTATATTAAGGTTACTCTGTACCTGTCCTATGTCCTAAAAATCGTAGATGCGCAGTAAGGTGTCATTGGGAGCTCCGTACTTGGCGCTGACGCTGCATGAGCCCGAGCAGTTCGCACACAACCGAGCCATGGAACAGGAGCACCAGAGGATACTCAGGTCAGCATTAATGCACGTAATGCAACTTGGCAAACTTATTACGTTTGGTGCCAGCTACATTTCCTTTTCCAGATTGTTTCCATCATCCACATCGATGTCTCCAGTCAGCTCACTGCGCTCACAAAAAACATCATCACGAAGAACACCAACATAAAGAAAAACACATTTTATTATTTTGCCACTTATACTATGCCGCCTTGAGCAGATGCATGTAGACTGTCTAATTTGGCAATGCTCCCCTCTAAGGCTCCCTAGAATGGTACTCTGAAATCATACCCGAGGCTACATTCGTACTAACCCAACTTTCTTTAAAGCAATTAGGTCACGGTTACATATGATATCGCACACTTTCTTGTAGATATTGATGTCCTCTATAAAACTGTAGTACATCACTTTGCTCTATTGTCAATAATTTCCGCAGCGTACGCAATATAATGATTTTTTTTGCATTTTTTTTCACATTTTGAGTTACATTATTGAAATTTTCATCCGGGATTTTGAAAATATTCTATAGCCTATGTTCATCAGGGATAATGTAGGATTCTAATGGTGAAAGAAGTTTTCAAATCGGTTCAGTAATTTCGGAGCCTATTCAATACATACAAACAAACAATCAAATGTTTCCTCTTTATATAATAGTATAGATATAGATACACACATATATACGTATTTAGTAACTGAATAATATGTATGTATTTCTTCTTATCTTATTGATAAAATCTATTTATAATAATAATAATAAGTATTAAAATAATCAATCATTTTATAATTTAAATATTATTATTATTATTAAAAGGGCCTTTTTGTGTTATAATTGCATATAAGATGTGGATGTATGCAGCGTGAAAGCCTCTTCAAGGTGTTCTTTGTGTTGGAACTGTTTCACGCATTTCATGAAAAAATAATGAATTCGCATAAAATCCTATGAAAAAGAAGCACTTTATCATATTTAAATACAGTTGAAGGTTACCCAAGGCGGCATCGACGAACGAATGTAGCTCTTATTACCTCGCCATTGTGTTGGTTATACCCGAATCTCGGGCGTTAATAGAAGTAACTATATGTTCAAGTATTCTCTACGAAATAACGAATGCTGTGATAAGTTATCGATTCTGTTTCACGCTTTCATCAGAGGGGCTACTTAGCCTTTAGTAGCGTACGTACGTAGCGTAGCTTAGAGTAGCCTATCCGTCGTGACGTCCGTTGTTGTCAAATCCGTAATTTCGTGAATGATTGCGGATCCGTAATTGTTCCTGAGTAGGAAACGTCCGTATTTTCGTCCGTAGTTCGTGCGCCTGAGCAGCCCCCCAGATACATAAACACACATTTGAAATAATATGAAGCAAATAAGAAAGAATTTACCCACAATGCTATTAAATAAATATACCTAACTGGTTCCCCGATCGAAGCAGACTAATCTATAACACTGTTATTTCATTATCATTGGCGAAAACTTTAGTTGGCTTTTTTATTTCCGTTTGTTTGAAATTATTTTAATATTTAGCTGTAAGTCTTCTAAATAAATAAAATAACACTCAAACCCAAAACTAACCAACACAAACCAATTGTATCTCTGAATTTAGTTTTGTTTTGCAGCTCCATCTAGTGGTATAAAACTGAATAATCCCTTAACGCAAAATCCATAGAATCCCTTACTAATATAAATGTGAATGTGAGTTTGTTTGTTACTGAACCGATCATCATGAAACTTTGTACACATATTTTTGGAGGTATTGGAAGTAACATAGGATACTTTTTATTAAAAAAGAAATTATTTTTTACTATAGTTGTTGGCGATCGCAACCTCCTTTTGATTTTTATAAATTATATTAAGTTTTATAAAAAATACGACTGCCAATGTCAAGCAGTCCTAATAAAAATTGAAAAGCAAAAAGTGGATTTTTCTTTTGCACGGACTCAAATATATAATATATTGCGAAATAGCAGCAATAATAGTTTCCAATTGACTATAGTTAGTATGATCTCTGATACATATTTAATGACTTAAATGCGAGCGAAGCCGGGGGTGAAAGCTAGTATCTTAATAAATATCTAATCATTATATCTATTACACAGATTTGCACAATTTATTTAAAAATTACTAAATTATAGTTTAGATCAGCGGTCGGCAACCTTTTGGCAGGCAATACTTACATTATGTTTGGGCTTTATTGCTAGAAAAATTAAATAGTTTAAAAAACTAAAAAAACACGCGCGCTAGCTTTATCTCTTTTACTCCACTACACAGGATCTATAAAAGAATTTATAAATCCTGGCGGTCCTAATAAGGATAATGGGAAACTGTTATTAAATAAATTATTGCATTGTCATCGATCCTTAATACGTATGCAAAGATTCAAATTAATCAGACTTCTGGAAATTGGTGAAAATTATGCTCAAAGATTCCGTTACATACATACAACCCAAGCTAATAAAAGCGTGTTAATAACCACCGAATTATATTATAACTTATTCACAAAACATTGCCGCGTGTTGTCGACCTCTAGTTTGGATAATAGAGAATGGATGTATGTATGTGTTTGTATCATAAACTGGGGACGCATGTCAAGTTGAAGGATATAACATACGTATTATTGTACATACGTAGCAATGATATATGTAAACTCTGTGATAAGAGTTAGTTTGGGAGTAGCCGGCATAGCGGAAGCGATTGTATTGATGTATGGACCTCATTCTGGTTTAAATTCAAATTCTTTTATTTGCCATAAATATGGTTAGTAATATAGGTCTTAAAATAATATTATCAGTACCTATCACATGCAAATAATTCATACAATTAAATTTAAACTTACAAAATGTCACTCATAAATTCACCAATTGAATAGTAGGACTTGTTCATTAAAAATACGTTGAGATTCTTTTTAAATATGTTAAAATTAACACTAAGAAATCAGTCACTGTCATCTTGTTAACGAGCAATTAATAAGCAAACAAAAACATAATAATAATAACCAGTGTGAATTAAATATTCGTATGAGCTAATTCCATTTACAGACGAAGCTCTATTGTTCGCAAATAAGACACGAGTAAAGTAGCTTAATTCCATAAACAATGTTGTTTGTTCCATAGAAGCTGTGTTGTTGTCTATGCCTAGTTTTTAAGAAAGCAACTGTCACCCGCTCGTCATTTATATTTAAAAAAAAAAAACAAGACACACCGTCAACATGAAATCGCTGTTTTATTTATGCATCAATTATAATTGAAATAATAATCGAAGTTATTAAATAAACACAACAAAATGTTTATTATTAAAAACAAAAACAAGAATAAACCAGATACGATTTGTTATTAACAAACTATTTAAAATTAATTATTAATTACTCACATCTCAGAATTAGTTTGTTGCAGATTCTGTCGACTTTTTAGTGCAAACTGCAACCAGACATGCAGTACAGTTCGCAAGCATTACGCTATCTGTGCTATAACGAAGAGCATAATTGATAAATGCTGCTAGAATAATTAACTATATCATCTATTGCAGTGTTTCCCAACGTGGTGCCCACGCTCCACAAGGGGCAATTCGAAAATTGACTCGACACGAGTTTAACCCTTTTGCTCTGGGCCATTTAAATGCAATACTAGATTTCGCTGCCAAATTTATTGAAAAAAGCAAATTCTTAAATAATTGCGGTAAATAATTATTAGGTATAATTTCGCTTGACGAGACCAAAATATCAACTGGGTGTTTGGTTACATAGGGGGCATAAGAATTTTAGAAAGGGTAAGTTATAAAAAAGGTTGGGAAACACTGGTATATTGCCTCAAAAATGACAGATTTTTTGTAAATTATATTTCTGTAACATTTTTACGAAAATATCTACCAGCATGAGAAGCAAAAAAATATCCAACAATAAAAAGATTACGATAAGCAAAACACATAGTTGTATTATAAAGGCATCCATGTGTACGTGGATTATCATTTCCCATCGAAGCAGCGAGGGAAGCGCACGCGCACGTTGCTCAGAATGATTGTCAACATAAAGAACTCGACACATGTATTCAAGAGATGTTTGAACAGAAAAGAGGTTGTATTGATAAGGCATTTGTCAAACGTGGAGGACATATTCCGATGCCACAATAATGACAACGTCGTGTTTGACAACAAACGGATGCTGGCCGAAGCCGACTACATCTCCATGCTGAGCACCCGCTCCATGCGGAGGGAGCCCGCCCTGACCAGGCAGATCAGTAAGTACGACCCTTTGTGCTAGATCATACATTGTGATAGAATTCAAACAAACTGATTTAAACCCATTACTCCCCACTGTCCTATTTTTAAGACACTGTATTCAAATTTTTTTAACCTATTAAGAGTTTTATTTTTTATTGTTTCTGATGAAATTCGTATTTTTATACTATTTTTCTGATGAAATAATTTTTTTCCACTGGGAAAAATATGTAATTTTTTCAAATTGATCATTTTTGTTGCCTCAAAAAAAGCATTATGTTCCGATTTAATATACCGTAAAAGAAAACAGTAACCAACTTCAAAGTACATAAAAGTGATTCTTAGACCTGTACCAAATATATATAATATAAAAATAAAAACAAAATATAATTTATATCCCCATTGTCATATTTTATAGGACAGGCTGACTCAGCGTTAAAGATTTTTTTTTAAATTTTTTTTTCTCATATAATTAATTCTTAACGTATTATGAACTTAATTTAAAGATTTCACCAAAATATTCCAATGTTTTGGACGCTTGGGAAGTAATGGTCTATGTCGCTTGTTTAAGTAAAAAAGGTAGACAGAGCATAACTCGCATGTTTCTTCCATGGTAACTTGTAATCATTGTAAATGATCCATCGCAATTGTCAATTGGCTACATCAATACCAATTGACAATCGCCATCTTCAGGTCACTTTGAAAATATGTCATACGTTTATTTATGTAATTATCATAAAAGTTAATTTGAAATTTCAACTATTAGTAGAAATATTACTAGATGAAAATATTTGCCCTTTAAACATGTTGTTGTAGTTGATATGAGACTAAATTTCACTAAACTTCTTTTGTGAGAATGTCTGACAGACGTTTCTATTTGTATTTATACATTTATTTTCCCTATTTTATATACAGCCTATGATTGACGAGTTTCTTGTGATCTTCCCGTCATAGCCTTTCCGAAGCCATTGTAGAGTCTAACGATGAGCAAGCGCACGCCTTTAGTGCCTATGTTGACAAACAAATTTCATTTCATTTCTGTAAAATATAGATGTTATTTTACTTGGCTTACTGTTATTACGTATATTAATATTTCTATCTTAGTCATAAAATTAGAATCAGTCTAAGTTGCATTGCTCGATACTATTACTTCTCCTATGATAATTAGTTATCTGAAAGAAATTACTTTTAGTGATAAGATCGCCAATTGCTCTTTTGTCTCGTATATGTTCAATTATAATATCTTTTTTTTTTTAAATAATAAAGGATTTATTATTATTATTATTATTATAGCATAAAGGTGTTTTAGTTTTAGTAAAAGTAAATAAACTTAATTTTCAAAATTTGACATAGGTATAAGGGCACGTGTAACAGCACGTATCTGGACCACGTAGGTATATCTAATTTTTGTTCTT
>JAPWLS010001714.1:0-60048 GCA_028551675.1 Tineola bisselliella
AATGTGTTATATAAAAACGATTGGTCACTTTTAATGGTTGATTTAATTTAAATTAATTAAATATGCGTTAATTACTTTTTAAATTATTTTAATAGAATTTATTTTCGGAAGAATATATCGTCGGATCCTATTAACATGGTTGAAACTACAAAATATCAATTTTGCAACAGAGCAATTTATAGTTGTTATTGTGCATAGTTTGTTTGTGTAGATTCTTCGTTGTTGTATTGAGTATTTCAGAAATGTTATTTTTTGAAGAGATGAAGAATTATATTTTGGAACTATTTCAATTTCAACAAATAAACTAAAATTGCCTAAATGTCGGTTCCGACTATGTTGATAAGATCCGGTAATATATGTTAAAATTAACTTTTTTAATAATACCCTGGCATATGACCACACTTCGCTTATACTCGTGGGCTTATCACGAATTTTAGTCTGGCTTTCGAACCGAGTTCGCTTCAAGCGAATTGTATGGAAATTTGAGCAGCTTCACCGCGCGCAGATTTGGAACTACAATATTTTAGATACTTTTTGTTAATTTTCGAACGTCTCGATCTTTCGTTCATTTAATAGATTGCTGGTGCTCGTTAGTCGTTAGTAAAAATTCATGATCCCGATTGCTAACGGATCCGTTTTACTTGTGACAGCTCGATTCGAAAGCCAGACTACATTCGTGATAAGTCCACCGTACTATAGTTTCATACAATATTTATAACGCTTATTAATCAGGGATGTTGGTTTTTAAAGCAAGTCGATATTTAAAACAGCACCCAGCGTTAAGAGCTAAAAAGTAAAAGTTTTAGCGAGAAAGTTGAACGTGAAGTTAACTCTGTCAAACTTGTTCTCAACATTTACCTGTTTAGTGTTATATCTTCTTGTTATTACATCTATGAAATTATTTAATTTTCTTTTCTATTAATATTTAGATTTATTATAGCACAGAAGTCCTAAATTCCTTACCCGGTCGAAATGCATAACAATACATTATTAAAAAAAATGTATTCGTTCTGGTCTAGTCTGGTTTATGTTTATATGGTTCTTGTCCTGATATCACAAACTATGTATCTTAGCTTAGAGTCATGTGTGTATACGTATTACATATTTCTAATATTCACTGGTTAAACACCGACATCTATCGTCGAGTAGCGACTTTAACAATAAAAAGCATTAAATTATCACATTTACACGAACACAGCTACAATTACAATTAGTTCTAATATTTAACGCTAGTCTTAAATGGCGTTTAATCGCATGCATTTTTCTAACAAAGAGTGTTGCTAGTAAAACGTTTGAAACCCCACTTTTAGGAGTGATTGTAGTAAAAAAATTAGGGAAAATTTTTAATGCGATTAGTAACACTGTTTAAAACAACCACGCATTTCTTGTATATAACAATATTACAATGTATCACAGTGTACGAAATATGTACTTAAATCTTAGATATTAACGGTGAAAACGGGCCCATTAAGAAATTCCATCTAGCCATATAAAACAATAATGTGCACCAATAATTCTTATTCCATTAAATTTCCGCTTCATAAATCTTTATAGTTTATACACAAACGAATATATCGTTTCAATTCAAATACATATATTTATAGAATTTATAATTAAAACTTATTTTATTCATTGATCTCTTTTTTTCATCTGGTAACACCAGAGAGGATTGTGAAGTAATTTGTCAGATTGTGACTTTTAAAATTTAAATTTCTATAGCCACGTCTCCTGCTCCTGTGTCTTCCAAACATTAGACAAAAACATCGAAACATTGGGGCGTGGATGTTTTTGTTTTCCGTCGACCACGGAAAACAAAAAACATTGTCTATGAATACAAAAATGTATACGGCCACGCCCCAATGTTTCGATGTTTTTGTCTAATGTTTAATAACAATCTTAGAGATTAACTTCTTTTAATAACAATCTTCGCTTACGTGATGACGTCATGTTTGAAGGAAAGACACGAAATGCTTCGTACTAACCGAACGGACACTAGACAGTAGACAGTAGACACGTCGACGGGATAAAACAAGTCGGGACGCGGCTTTTGGGTGACAGACTCGTCTGGTGTGTGGACTTTACTAGTCTTGGATATTGAGTTGTGTTTTATTCTACACCACACATGTATGTAAAAACGATTCAAAATATTGTTTTAAAAATGGGGAGAGAGGGAAATAATATGTACCTTTTAAATTGAAGCTTTCACAAATTTCTTTATAAGAGTCAAAATTAATGATCTGTCAACGTAATAGTTATTTTTTTAAAACTATGATTTATTATAGTATTGTCTTGTAACGTACATGATTAATGTTAAGGCTGCCGTACATTCGAAATACTAAAGAATAACTCGAAGGTTCTAGAAGTAATTTCTGATTTATCATACAAACCGACAACAAAATGTTAAGCTATTGTCGTTCAGAAATGTGATGTTAATACTTAGTGTATATACATATTTTTATTAAAAAAAACTGTCAATTTGAATTTGGAATGAAACAAAAGAGGAACGCGAGGGACGTTCGAATGAGGATTTGGATGTTGGTTGCGAATGGGAACGGATGTGTGTGCTTAGATTATAAGAGATTGGTAATATAGTGTAAATAGAATTTTCAAGAGTTTTTATTTGATACAGTCCACTTGTTCTATTGGCTACAGCTTTAATGACCGCAATTATTATTTAAAAATAAAATTTCATTTATACGATAAGACAGTATACGAGTATAGTATACGTACTATCGTATAGTAAATCAGTGTTAAAATTATAATTAATAATTATTATTATTATTATAAAATTCGAGAGAAATAATAATAAATACTCAATTAAAAGGTCATAATAATATTATGTGTAATATTATATTAACGAAGATATTTTTAATTTCACAGTTAGGGCATTCTGGCTGTCGGGCATTGTCAAATTTATTTCATTTTCGACTAAATATGGTGAAGACGTACTTTGGCATGACATATTATTATATAGGTATAAAAGAATTTTTTTCAGTATAAAGATTTTAATGATTGACAGCCCTAAGTAACTACAGTATATTCATTAAGTCGATCACGCCTGCTAAACCAATTTGTATGGGAAAATTATAGCGAAAACGAAAGTAATCCACTATCAACACTCCCATGACTTATAGGCTTCTATTTAAACGTAATAGTGACGGACTTATTTATCTATAAACAACGAATAGTTATATTATGTTTTGTCTCTTTCTATTAAATTAAAAATAAGGTAAGAGGGAAAGAGAGAAATGATTTTGTTAATGATTTTTAGTGACATTTATAAGTAAAAGGGATAATCTTTAATTATGATTATAATTACATCTTTAGAGATAATTTTACAAAATAATTAATGCAGAAAAAAATATGCATTACATCACGGACGCGTCATTTAGTGGTAATTGAAGGGAAACGAACTGAAACCATCGATTCGGAGTGACTTTATCGATGCGGTTAGATAATAAGAAGATCCCACTTTAAAAAATCGAATACGTTTTTATGCACGTCAATTTATTTAATGCAGCGGTTCTCAAACTTTTTTGGTGAAGAAAAAAGCCTTAATATAATTATAAAAAGCTGATTTATATGTATTTATGAATAATCATATTGCAATGTAATATTACGTAATATTTAGTTGGAATATTTAGATGTAACCTTATGATCTCCCTTTGGTAGGTATTTTTTGCAGTATTTTAGCCCTAGGGTTCCGCGGAACACACTTTGAGAATGGCTGATTTAATGGATTGTAAGATTTTGCCACTCGCTAATAGGTGGCGTTGTCTAAAAATGTAATATACATTAAATATACACCTTTTCAGCAGAGAGATTTCGTATTATAATATTTATGATAATAATTTACACACAGGCTAAGCCTAAAGCCTAACCTATATAACATAAACATCGATGGTAAGCCACAAAAGGTTTAAATAATGTTCCCAATAACTTAGTAAAAAAAAAACTAAAAAAAAACGCTAGTTGAATAAAGAATTAAGTCCAGAAAACAAATTCAAGCCAATGAAGCCTCTATAACCAAATAATGTAAGAGTCAATTCGGTGTAAATTATTAATTGGTGCTGTAATTTAAATATGAACGGTATGGAAACAGACCATAACGCGTATGAAATCTGATGACTTACTTTTATACGTACATATTCATACGAATTATTATACAACAAATTCCAGTAACTAGATAACTGCTTGACCTTAAACGTTCTCGAAATAAAAAGGACGTATGAAACTGAATTCGCCGCCCATTTTATGACCTTTAAATATTATTAATAATTATCTGTATACAATAATTATAATAAGATTGGTAAATACAGAAAGATAATAACTAATACGACCTCTTCAGTTGCTTCTATTATATAATCATTTCCGTGTTCAATCGTGCGCATACGCACGCTATATAAAGATCCACCATAGAGAGTGTACACTAATGACCATAAATTACATCTATAGAGACAACTTAGACATGACCCCTGGTTAGTTGGTTACATAAGCAACTGACTACATTCAAATAATATTACTGGTTATGGCAATTAGCCATCAGCTGTCTCCATCCCTGGGTAGCACCATCTCTTTCAAATGCTCTGACTCCAAACTATATCCTAGTTATTTATTTATTTTTATTTATTTATTCCTTAATAATACAGAAAAAATAATACAAGTAAGTGAGTAAAGAGATGGCGGCCTTATCGCTAAGAAGCGATCTCTTCCAGGCAACCAACTTTTAGATGTGGAGCAATGCAGAAGAGAAATAGAGGGAGTTATAAATAGATACAAACATATGAATTACACACAATACATACCATGTTACATAGATATATATATATATATATATATATATATATATATATATATATGAGATAATATATGAGATAATATTCTTTTAAAGATTTCTTAAAGATGGGAAGAGAAGGAGCATTGCGAAGGTTAGATGGTAAATTATTCCACAAGGAGACAGCTTTTAGTTACCTATGTTCTTGATATCCGTTTTTTATATAATAACAAATCGCCAGGTCCTATGTGGTAGGTTATATATGTGGGATCAAGGGTGGAACGGAACGCGAATGAGAGACGAAAGATGCGAAAGAGTGAGAAAGGGGATCGTAGGGAGAGACGGGAGAGTTGGTTGGACGACGGCGAAAGACGGTGTGTGATTTGCGAGGCGGTGTTTATTTTAATTATTAAAAGACGTTATTGAACTCGAAGCTGTGTTTAATTTGGAACCCACATATATGTATGGTAGAATCTACAAAATCGCAATTTTACAAAGCGATTTAAAGTTGTTATTGTTGATAGTTTGTTTGTGTAGATTCTTCGTTGTTGTATTGGGTATTTCAGAAATCACTGAGGATACGTTAATTGAAGTTTTCATGAGATGAATTTCATTTTGAAGCTATTTTAACAAAAAAAACAAATGAAAATTATTAAAATGTTAGTTCCGGCTACGTTAATACCCTGCGAAATTAACAATAACACATTTATCTAATTCTATTAAGAAACCATATTAACAGACGTGAACAAATATATAATTGAAAAATGAAATGAAAATCGTTTATTAGCAAATGCACTAAAGCGCTTTGCTCATCGTCAGACTCTACAATGACTTCGTAAAAGCGTATGACAAGAAGAAGACCACAAGAAACTCGTCAATCATAGCCTGTATACAAATTAAATTTAATTAACAAAATAAACTGAATTTTAATTCAGCGAAAAAAAAGTAATTAACAATCTATAAATATATAGCTACCTATACAACATACAATTCAATCAAAAATCCTTCTAGCAAGCCGAGCTCAAACACTAGTTTAACCACACATTTCCATCGCTCATGTAATCAATAATTTTATAGCAAGCCTTTTTAATTAGCGTCTGCTTTACAATCCTTTTCAGAGAAGGAGTGAACAGACTTGCTAAGTCATTGGACAATTTATTATACAAAAGAAACTCTTCGTCTATAGATATTGTACGATCGTAGATTATTGCGATAGATTTTTTTCTTTTACTAAAAACAATTGAACTGTAACATTATGCACATATTTTTGCTTTAAAAATAAAATTTACATTACAGCCTTAATATACGTAGTGGGGGTAACTTATTAATAAAAAATGTTATTATTTTTTAAAGCAAAAAATCGGCATAGTTCACTTTCAAGCAACATTTAATAAAATATAAATCAATAGAATTTTAGAAATTTTCTAAAACAATTTTTTTATCCCACTTTTAATCCCCAAGGTCTACGCCTGAATTGAACCTGACTCTTGAAGAACAACAAAATTGCTTTCCAAAAGAAAGAGGTAAGCATATGGAGTAATTAGAGCATAGAACCTGAAGGTTACTCTTTAATAAAAATCGATTTTAATTCGATTGAATATCGATTTTGTTACGTTCAATATCTTTAAATAGATACAAATCAATATTTTTATCTCATTATTTCTTTAAGCAAGAAAAACTTTAGTTGTGTATTGAAAGACCATCTTTCTATAATATAAAAACAGATATCATCTAATGTATTTTTTTGAATAAAATAATCGTAATTGAATTGCGCTAAAGAGTGGCCGTTAACAGTGGTCAGTCGTTTAGAAAAAAATAATTAATTTGGCAACAAATAATATGTTCTAATAAACAAGAATGTGATGGAATGCATGTATATAAAAGTCCGTTTAAAAAAACCTTGTAATTTTTTTTCTAACCCACTGCATTATCTTTTTTATGGCATTCACGATTCTGCTATATCAATACAAGACGTTATTATAATGAAATTGAAATACAGAAACAAATGCAAATTATAAATTTTTTTGTTTTACATATTGTATAAAAATTTAATAAATAACAATTACTATGTCTGTAAAGCTTTTAAAACATCGGATTAAAATAAAACAAACTTTAATACGTTTAAACTCACGTCTATTTTTAACATTTTTGCTTTAAACGGAATTATCGCCGGATATTTATTCTTATAATCGCTTAACTGCCTACCCTACACAGCTACAAAAGTCGTAACTAATAACTTGATTTACACAAATATAAACCAACTAATCGAGTTGAATAATCAAAAAACAAGTATTCCAAACTAATATATGAGTTTCTTTTATTACACAATCAAATTATTATGCATTTATTTTATTAATTTCTTTTTTTTATTAAAAAAAAACATTATTTTACATAATTTTATTACCGAATATTTGTCCTATATACAATCGAAAGACTAGCAGGATATGCATAATTTTCAAATTCAATTGCATTGCAAATGCAAATTTATTGCATGTCACAATTGTTTTTTTTTATTTTTTTATTTTTTTTTAAATTCTATGTATCTTTGTTATTTTATTAGAAGTGTAGTATGAATCCCTTTATCACCTTGAGCATGCCGTCCTATCCTATAATTAAAATTTCATTTAGTTTATATAATAGTAGTCCTTTTTATAATATATAGTCATAATGTAATTTTGTAGGTAGGCTTTATAAATAAATAATTAAATAAATAATAATTAAGATGTCAATACAATTCAGTGTCAATGTGACACCCGGTCAGAGCACACCAATATATGTATACACAAGACACTTTACGTGTGTATAATTTTTTTATAATTTCTTATTGAATACTCAACACTGACAGAATTGTCTTTAATAGATTAACCTGTTAACTGGGTATGACGAAATATTTCGTCACACATAAAAGCCTACTGCAATGGGCATGACGACATTTTTCGTCATGGAAATTAATCGTAATATATTGAACGTAATATATTTTAAATATAAAATATTTTATCAAAATAAATAAAAACCATAAGTTAAAAACGATATTCTTTTATTATTTGAGGTGTGATATTACTTATCGCTGCGAACAAAAAGTCCCCATTTTGAAACGAGTTGAGCAATAGCTAATTTCCCGGTTAACAGGTTAGTTAAAGCCATTAATAAAAGAAGAAGATTATGATAATAATTATACAATATATAATTTAATAATTTCAATTAATTATTTAATTTATTTACTGTTTCCAATCATTGAAGTAGGCACTCGTTAACTGAATAAAAACATTTTAATAACAGGCATCTTTTCGATTTATTTTTAAATTGTATTAGGCTCTCATCACATTTTATTACTCTTCGATAGATAAATATTATTATTATTATTATTATGGGTGTATAATATATAACCACTAGATTAGTGTAAAGTATATAAATGAAATAATTAGCGAGCTTCTGAAAACGAAATTCATCTATATTTGCAGAAACCCTATTTATAGAGTCCTATAACTTATAAACCAAACATTTTTCTTATTGTAAAACCTTATTAATACAGTTTACGTTCATATAGCACCTAGTCCTTTAAAAAAGTCCATATAAGTTTCTTATAGGAATGCTTCGTCCTTTAAAGTAATCGATAAGTCATAGGTTATATCCCATTTCCAAAATTGCACCAAACACACTAATAAATCTAGGATCTACAAAATAGCAATTTTTCGAGAGATTTAAAGTTGTTATTGTGCATAGTTTGTTTGTGTACATTCTTCGTTGTTGTATTGAGTATCTCAGAAACGATTGAATTTCGATTATGTTAGTAGGACCTAGTGAGATATTCAAAAGTATATATCCCTATATATCTTTAAAAGGCTGTATTTACTTAGATATATCGACATGCTAATAAACGCTAAAAGTTTTAAAAACTTTATCTTACTTCAAAAATATATTTTAAAAAAACTTAATGTGGGTAGTAACATTTTAACACGTAAATATCATATTTGACTAATGTTTCTACAAGTCAAGTCAAAAAACCTTTAGTAGAGTAGTGAAATCTCTACTAAAACTTTCAAAGTTTGGAAGTATAAATGAAATTCACAGGTTCTACTTGTTACGAACAATTATTGTGACTAATAACTTAAGAAAGTGATCCCAGACCGGTAACTATCTCCAATTGGTCTCCACTATCTTCTATTTACACTTGAAAATATAAGATGTTACCTCTAGGATATCTAATATTTTCGTAAAAGGAATTAAATATCGACAAGTTCCTAGTAATAAACTTTATTGAATACTTATATTTCTAGTTTCTACAATTACATTAATAATTGTATTAACCCATTAAATACCAATTGGGGCAAATGCAATTTGGGACGACCCATATTTTGAATTTAGTTATGTAGATTTTTTTATTGCAAGTCCCATTTTCCCATTTGAAAACAAATATAAAAGCGAATTATTTGCACTTTATGTGTTTGTGTTTCTTATTCTCTAAAAAATATGTCTAACAATATACAAAAAAAAAAGTTGATACTTAATTAAATTAAAATTATAATAAAACCCTGGAATATATGAAAAAGAATAACTCACCGAAACAAATGAACAAGTCAGCTGTCACAAAATCCAAGAAAAAACACTTTTCAATTCACAAACAACTGAATCCGAAACAAACCGGCATAATTTTATTTTTGCACTTTTTTTTTTTGTTTTTTCTTAATCACGCGAGCATGTGACCCAGTTTGGTGCGTCGTGCACCGGTGTGCGCGCGGCGAACTCTCTAAAGCGAATGCCTCCACACCTTACACTTCAACTATTACATGAAAATGATGACACCAGTCAGCGTAATTTTAGAATTGATTATTTAAGCCAAAAAAGGGAAAATTACACGTTTCTTGTTTGTGTGATTTGTCTGCTTATTATATAACACAAACTAACACATAAAATGCCCTGTCTCCAAATTAGGGGACCCTGCTTTCAACACAAACATAAATATACGCACTCGTATAGTTCACAATATAAAAATAAAAAGCTTACTTCGACCAAGACTTGAACCTCAAGCTAGTTGCTACATAAACCGTCAATAGTTAATATGTAATTATTGCAATTTTAGAAAACAATCCAAGACATGTCAGTCCCTGGGTCAATCCCAGGGTTGTAAGAGACATTGATAATTTTAGCATTTTTTTTTAAATTTATTTATATACTTTTAGTAATTGGGCTCCAATTGAGCGCTTTTACTCGTCAATACATATACAAATATAAATGAAATAAGTTTATTAATTTAAGAATTTAAAAGAATCTCAACGTATTTTTAATGAACAATTTCAATTGGTGAATTTATGAGTGACATTTTGTAGGTTTAAATTTAATTTGACATTATTTAGCATTTAAGGTTGACATTTCCATTATAGTATGAATTATTTGCATGCCATATACAATGTGTAAAATATGTGATACTACTAACATTATTTTAAGACCTATGTTACTAACCATATTTATGGCAAACAAATGAATTTGAATTTAAACATTTGAACAATAGTTTTATAACCTAAAATTGTAGAGAATAACCTATTATCGAATCAGCCGATCGCCAACGGTACTAACGCATACTGCAACTAAAATGCACGCCGAACAAATCGGATGTTAATGGGGTTTCTTCTTACACTTTATAACTGTGTTTTACACATACTGCACTTGACCGCAACTCAGCCGTCGCGTCGCATCCTAAAATACAAGCTTATCACCCACTGTACCGCCCTAACTACCTATATCAGCGGTTCTCAAACTTATATAAAAAGCCTTAATATAATTATAAAAAACTGATTTATATGTATTTATGAATAATCATATTGCAATGTAATATTATGTAGTATTTAGTTGGAATATTTAGATGTAACCTTATAATATCTCTTTGGTAGGTATTTTTTGCAGTATTTTAGCCCTAGGGTTCCGCGGAACACCACTTTGAGAATGGCTGGCTTATATAAATACCCATATATAAATTTTATTACTAATTTTTATTATTATGATCACCTTATATCGCCAATGATTTTTATTTATTTATTTATTGAAGCACAGTCACTTGCATGTTTTTACAGTCAATTCCAATACACTATGCAAGGAGGAGTCAATTACAAAAAAATACACAATAATAATAATAATAAAATGTCAAAATCTAAATAAAATAAAAATAATAACTTATCAATGACAAAAACTTAATACGTAAACAAAAATAATCTCAAAACAAATTCACATATTATAATATGTATATTATGATAGTTTTAATATACTTACACATTCACAAACAAACTCTAATAAAATAAATAAATAAAAGTAAAATAAATAAAGTCATAGGTTCAATACTGGCACCAATTTAAAATATATTTTCCAGAATATAATAAAAATAAAAATAATCCAGATTTTTTTGTTTTGCGGACTATTTAGCGTTCCTTTGTGAGTGCCCCCTCTGCCTCCCTGCCCCCCCCCCCCCCTACCCCTCTCGCTAAGCCGCTGACATTCTTATTAGTAACACTTGTATTTTCATTTTTAAAATTCCAATTAGAATAGATAAGTCGACATTAAGTAGTTCCAAAACTCACCAGTAAGAAATCTCTGAGCATTACCAAAATTACCCTCATTGTTCTAAGACAGGTAATAGGTGGGTAGATTGGAATTTTTTTCCTAAGTTGGAGCTCAGTCAACTTTGGGAATCACTGACTTAGAGTATTCCAGTTAAAGTCACTTTTAAACTATACCTAATCCGTACATCAAGAAAAAACAAAAGATGTTCCGTAGAATCTGCTTATGACAGAGGAATGTGGTCGTAAGTAACATTACAATGTAATAGAACAAAAACTTGCATAATACGAAAACACATATTACAGACTCAATAAATATTACTTCAAATTACTCACAAACATAACCTCATTGGTATTGGAGTTATTGACGCCCAAACCCGCACAATACATTAGCGCATTGAACAATAACAAATAAATAAACACAAGTGCAAAAATAGCAATGTAAAGTGTTATAATTATGGCTCATTGTACGAAAGTATGAAAACAATAGCTATTGTTCATATTGATGCGTTCTCAAAACTCGCATTTTTTATTTGTTTTGTAATATGAACTTTTAGGTTAATCGGTAAAATGATTGTTTGTTATATTACTATAATTTGGATTAAAATGGAGTTAATAGGAAAATTCACGGAGGTACAAAAAGTTTCAAGGAGTCATATGGCGTTATTTCGCTATATTTCTTTATCGCCTTTAACACTAGGTTTACGAACGTTTTCTATATACCTACTTCTACTAAAACGCGTCAATTTGACGCATATCGTAGCGATAGGTATATCACATAGACAAGTTCAGTAATTCAACACTTTTAAAGAAAATAGACTTCAATTTATATTTCCCTCGATCAATGAATAAAAGTCATACATAAATAAAAATTTAAACAGTTTTTGGTAATTCTCTGATAAAAGTCAAAATGCGTCAAATTGACGCGTCCCGTAAACCTAGTGTTAAGAATATGACTTCCCCAATTCGTACTCTATACAACTAAATATTAATTAATAAATAAATGCATATATACCGGACGTTTAGACCCAAAATTGTAATATCTTTTTATTATATGTATTAACCTCTAACCGTGGACTAATGGTCTCACAGACCACTCCTAATTTGTAGTTTTCGTGTTTCTTTAAAAACAAATTCTAAATTGTTAAAATATATAAATAAGTAAGTTTGATTAAATATATACTAAGTTGTTAAATTTGATATCTCTAGATCAGCCATTCTCAAAGTGGTGTTCCGCGGAACCCTAGGGCCAAAATACTGCAAAAAATACCTACCAAAGGGAGATTATAAGGTTACATCTAAATATTCCAACTAAATATTACGTAATATTACATTGCAATATGATTATTCATAAATACATATAAATCAGTTTTTTATAATTATATTAAGGCTTTTTCCTTCGCCAAAAAAGTTTGAGAACCGCTGAGCTAGATAATAATAAAAGTAATAATTATCACAAAATGTTAAAATTTCGTAATTAATTTGATATATATAGTCTTTGGGACCACGTGTCTGTGGGAGTGTGGCAAAAAATAGGAGACAGTTAAGGGTTAATTATATCGAATAGCAAGTCATTATAAGACTAGACACCTTCCACTATTATAATTTTGTTGCCATGACCGACCAAATTCAATTATGAATTGAAATATGAAATTCATAATCACTTAAGTTGTTTATTATCAAATTAAATTTATACAACAAAACTATTTTTGTGAACGAAAGCGAAATTTAAAACCGGTCTTCGCGATGTTTTCTAATATTTCAACGTATTTACTATTCGATAGTAAACTGCGAGATAGTTTTATACAGAAGTGTATTTAAAATAAATATAATATATTTAAAAAAGAGAAATTGTAATTTTAAATAGTTTACGTTATATTGTATTAATTAACAAATCTTCTTACATTCTAAATGAAGCCACAAATGACATCCAATACTTAATATTATTATATCTATTGTTGAAATGAACAAGCCGCTATTACAGTTGCTGCATATTATTGTATTATTCAGTATAATTGTTGTTCAAATGTGCCACTAGATGGCGTTAGTATAGTTTAAGAACGTCGGAGCATTTGGTCACTTCAATTGTTTATAAGAATTTATTATGTGCAAAATAAAGGTGGTTCGACACGGTGCATCCATAAGTGTGGTTTTATTTACTGCCTCGTGTGACATCGTGCGACGTTTTTGGGACTTGTACAATTGTATTTTGACAAGTCCAAGTGTTCTAAAATTATTTTTGTGATGAATTATTGTATTAATAAACTAATATTATTAATTTATTTATAAAGCCTACCTACAAAATTACATTAAAACTACATATTATAAAAAGGACTACTATTATATAAACTAAATGAAATTTTAATTATAGGATAGGACGGCATGCTCAAGGTGATAAAGGGATAGATACTACACTTCTAATAAAATTCCAAAAAATATATAAAAATAAAAAACAAGAACCTAATAGATGTAAGGAAGAGGGGAGAGGAAAAAAAATTATTTAATTTAATTATTAAATAAAAATACTATTATTATTTTGATTAATTTAGACTTTGATGAATTGATATTTTGTACGCGATTGTACTTGGATTATGGAAAGCGACCTTGACGTCTTCACCTTACGTCTGAGATGAACAACCGAATCTCAGCTTGTCATATTGCTACTAAATCAGCCTCCGTTGCATTGTTACTTGACATACAATATGTGTACCTAAATAGGTAATTCAAAAATTATCTCTTTTAAAGGAACCGTGAGTTTAAAAAAAATGTATTAGAAAGAAGTCTATTTAATAAGAAAATTATGTGAAACTTAAAATTAATACCAATTTCCTTTCCTTCACAACGAAAGTAGACCGGATCACATCTAATGACGGAATCAAATCTAGAACCTCTATTACCAATATATTCGATATCATTTCTACAATCATTTCACCGAATTATTTTTCTTTTTATATAATTTTATTTCCAGCCATCATGAACAATGAACATGCCTGTCAATATCAAAGGAACACGTCTTTCTCTCTGAAGCTAGCATACTGTGTCTGGAACCTCATGGACCACACTCTAGTTTAACATCAGGTGGTGAAAAAAAAGAACAAAAAAACGAACAATCTTTCCTAGTATGCGCAAATGATTGACTAACCAAATTATTACTTGGTCCCGTAAAATAGACCTGGCCTAGTGTGGGATGCACCGGTAAGGTACTTTGTAAAAGAAAAAATATTTAAATAAAGTTAATATTATTATATTTAAAAATATTAATGACCACTGAGTTAAAAATAATAGAGAAGCCAAATCAAAAAAATAATTTAATGCTTAGATAATTATATTCAAAAAATCTAATTTAAACCTAAAAACACGTCGTATCACGGATAGCACTAGTGAGTGACTGAATCACATTAGCCCGTTGGGCTCATAATGTAGTTGTAAAACGATTGTTTCTAGTGTCATCTCTACTTACTTTTAAGTAGATCTTATTAACCTTCGTCTAATTTCAAAACAAAGCGGCTAATTGTATCCGATTGTGCAATTGTTTACATAATTATGTACATTGCAATGTGTTTTTAAATGTGAAATAAATTAATATTTTTTTAATTAGCAAATCTTCCTTCTTTTTACGTCTCATGGTTCAAGCTCGCAGTCGATGCGGTTTAGAGTCTGGTGTCGTCTTTAGTAGAATTTGCTCAAACTACGAACCGGTCTTCAGAATTGGTGCATTTAGCGTAAAGAACGGTTGGATCTAAATACGTATGATACCGCTGTAACTGTGATGCA
This sequence comes from Tineola bisselliella, assembly GCA_028551675.1. Lineage (NCBI taxonomy): Eukaryota > Metazoa > Arthropoda > Insecta > Lepidoptera > Tineidae > Tineola > Tineola bisselliella. The sequence goes on from JAPWLS010001714.1 coordinate 15,097, forward strand.
TCTTATTGACCGTACTTGCAAGCCATTATTATTAAGCTGTTATTAGCAACCGAGTTTTTATATTAACATATTCCACTAAGACCGTAATACATACTACAAAACATACAATCACATACTAAAATAAATAATTACATGAATTATTGAAGCAATAAAGCTAGCGGTTAATATTTCATTATGCCGGCAACTAGATTCATAAAAAAAGCTGAATTTAGTAAATATAATCACCGCTCGATGCATTGCAGTGCCATCTAGTGTTGAGTAGCAACACTAACACAAATTTTAGTTTCATCGGTGGGTAATAGATGGCGTTGCAAAACAATAAACTACATATAATTATATATTGACATGGTCTAGCGCACTAAATAGCACTTTCATAGTTTAGCAATGATCAAAGCCCTTACCATCTCGGACCATTAACCTCTTATTATAAAACCATTCATAATTCATTTCAAATTGTTTAGAAAATACATAATTTACACTTTCTTTAAAAATAGACTAAGTTATTGTTTATTTAGACATTACGTCGTTATTGTTTAAGAATATAACAGATAAAAATATGAATTACTAATTTCTTAACATACAATATTAAATTTAATACTTTATACACAACATAAATTTAATATATACATTTTATCTGCTATTAATTGTGATACATATATCGGCGAACCTCCCAAAGTCATGCTAGCTTCATACAATGTATTTTAGAAACAACCTAGACATACTATGCATTTACAAACAAATTATTTCTAAAATTAAAGCATGGAAAGTGAATCAAAGTTGACCATTATAAGTTTTAACCGAGCATGAAAACTTTCCACTTTCGATGGACAGATATCAATCTAACCCATAAACGACTTGACCGCACCACAATAATAACAGTAAGTATTATAAATATTACTGCATATTTTTTTTTTGTATTACGTCCATATAACTCCATTGGTTTTTGTTCACATGGGAATAGGGGTACCTCAGGGGTACAAATCGGGACCGTTGAATTACCATCCAAGAAATTCATATTACGAGCGGTTAAAACTATAAAAAAATATGATCTAATAAAAAGCTCTCTCTTAACTACCAACAAGTTAATTCTGCATTTTTCTAATAAATAAAGCCTAATGTGACTTTCTTGTAAAAGAATTTAAATTATAATCATTATCGTGGTATACTGGAAACAGTTTGACAGTTAGTGGACAGAAAAACTAGTAAATGAACGTAAGCTATTGTAGAAGTAGTGATGTCTAACTAACGTATCGATAAAACGTTCCTGCAACATCACTTATTTTTTTTAAAATTATTTCGTCAATCTATCCTCCAAATTTGTGTCATTGTATTTTTAATTTTAATATTACTATAATAATACTGAATAAAGCTTCATAACGTTCGTGATTAACCTACGACACAACACTATAAAACTGAATATTTATAAACTTGCTTTTTATGTAATTGTTTCTAAGAAAAAAAATCATCACGTTAATAACAAAAACGTAAAAACATTAATTCACACATGTACCTAACATGATAGATAGATAAACTAAACGAATACATTATTCATCGATACATTACTATCGATATATAGACAACACTAATTTATGCAGCGATACAATATTTTAGTCACGCAATACCGGACGTCTATTAACCACAGTTTTTAAGAATTAGTTCTTACTTTTACTACTTACACTAATTGCTATGAAATTATTTGGTTTAACTAAAACCCACCGTACAGGGCGACATTTTCTCATAGTTGACGTCTCAGGTCTGAGCGTTATAATAATATACTGTACTGCCCCGCTTTACACGAGGGATACGTTCCGTTAACTGAAATTCCCGCGACCATAGAGAAGTTGATGACTACATTATGTTTATACGCACTCTTTCGCGTAATTTAATAATAAATTTGAATTTCGCGTTATAGTGAAACCGCGCATAACGGGGTCGCGTAAAGCGGGGTATTACTGTATTCGTGGTATTTATATCCTTATTGTAATAATTACTAATTCAATTATTAAAATTGATTCATTTATTGTTTTTTCATTATAGATTAATATGATAATTTATGTTAATTATAAAAACAATTAGTGTATCGTTAATTCCTTGAAGAAAATATTATACAAGATAGGTAGTTAAGAAATAATATATTTTTGTTTATTTGTTTAATTGATCTCAGAGAAAAGAAGTTCCATTTAAAGATAATTATGTTTTTATTTAAATGTTAAGGCTTTTATATAAAGTAATAAGTTATATATTTAGTTTATATACGATTTTTTCGTTCAAGTCCTGTTGGTGTCCCGTTGATGTTTATTTAGAAAAACGGATTTTACAACACTAAATCTAACCATAGACTTATCATGACACCAGGAGACAAATTACATGAAAACCATTCTTAAACATTACTTAGCATGGTTCTTAACACAAAGTTTCTTTACAATTATCCAAGCGATAGCTAACGTTTTAATTCTGTGGGCTTATCACGAATTTTAGTCTGGCTTTCGAACAGAGTTCGCTTCAAGCGATTTCTTTGGAAATTTGAGCAGGAACTACAATATTTTAGATACTTTTTGTTAATTTTCGAACGTCTCGATCTTTCGTTCATTTGATAGATTGCTGGTGCTCGTTAGTCGTTAGTAAAAATTCATGATCCCGATTGCTAACGGATCCGTTTTACTTGTGACAGCTCGATTCGAAAGCCAGACTAAATTCGTGATAAGCCCATTCGTGATATATATTTAGTACGAATTAATTCTAAGTTATCTTTTTTGACAGTTGTTATTTATTGTTATTTACTTTTTTTTCTCTGAATTAAAATTCAGTTTTTTTTGTTAATTATTTTATGTACAGGCTATGATTGACGAGTTTCTTGTGGTCTTCTTCTCGTCATACGCCTTTCCGAAGCCATTGTAGAGTCTAACGATGAGCAAGCGCACGCCTTTAGTGTCTATGCTAATAAACTATTTTCATTTCATTTCATTTGTTATTATTAAGCCTTGAATAATTTATTTAATTTCATGTTTTATTCTAATATTTATTTATTATGTAATTTAATTTCTTTATACAGATCAATCGTTATACAACACAAAACACACACAAAAAGACCGTCTAAATAATTTTAGGTCAGCGCTGTGCATAATTTTAATTCGCTCGGACGTAACTTTCAATCCCTTTATTGTTAAATAATTGATATTGAAATCGATTTTTATAGATTACGCTACACGTAATATTTAGATTATTCATTATGTAATTTATAAATAAACATTAATTATTTTCTGTTAATTACTTTTAAAATAATTATCGCTTATTAATAGTTTTATTTATTTATTATTATTCGTTATTATTTTTGCATAATTACTTTAATTTTCTTTTATATTACTGATATATGACCACACTCCATTTGATCTTAATCTTTAGCTATAGACGTGGATTTAATTTTACGTAAACACTGACGTGGGGGCCTCGGAGACCCGTTAATATATGTGCTTTTATTTAAAAATCTTTAGAGTTTAGTGTTTAATATTTAGCTTCAGTGGACGTATTTAAATAAAATAAAATAATTTATTTGTATATAATTAACTATTATTTCAAAGTTTAGAAAACACTTAGTATTTTTGGAACAAATCACATGAGATCATAAATCAGCAAGAATAAATAAATTTATTTTCAAAAATCAACAAATTAACTAATTAGAGTAATTCAAAAAATATATTTTCTGAAAACCTGAGAGACCTCAGCAGTTAAAGGTTAAGCTAGAGTGTGTTTGACATTAAATAGTTACTTATTTTCGAAAGAAGCATCTCAATGTTTTATTATTCTAATCTCCGTCGAAACAGCGATGACTGTCAAGTTAAAAAAACAACAACCCAAATAAGGACAATAGTAAGCCCTTTAAATGTATGTATGGTATGTATGTAAAGTTATATTCCTTTCAAAAGCTCAAATACCTGAATCAAATTTAAACATAAAATATTTTTAAAAAATATTGCACAATCGTTGACGCGTAGAAAAATATTTCTCTTTTAACGAACGAACAACTGTAACAAGGCATGCGTCTGTGATAGAACGCTAGATAGGGTTAGCAATGTAATGCAAAATTAATTAATTATTTGTTGCAGACCGTACTTTATTCTAATAAATTATTTTTGTGTAAAACAAAGTCAATACTTACAGGGGTAGTCATTACATTAATTCTTCTTAAAAAGTTTTTTTTTACTTTAATATAATAATAATAATAAGAGAGAGAAAGAAGAATAAGAGATCACAGAAGAATAAGATGCATACAGAGTAATATCATATTCCAGGCTACTATAACAAAACTATACTGATTTATGTTTGTAAAATTTACTATAATTGTGCTGTCTGTACTTGTCAACTTTTTTTTGCATTCGGTACATCTGCTAACTGTGCCATGTTAACATTATGCGGACCTCTTTGTCTTGTTGATTTGATAAGGAAATTATAAATATTCTAAAAGGAGAAAAAAGTGATCGATTTTCTCATAAGATAAACGAAGTTCACAAAAACCCGTGTGATCTATTTTTTAAATGTTTGTGGCTTATACCATTATGTAATTGTTCCAAATAAAAAAATTAATCAACTCATTTCGTTTCGTCGACATAATAATTGAAATTGATTCGTCTAATAATCAATTACTACGGTCTCAATTTCGAGACTTTTTTGTTATTCATTTTAATTTTAACAAAGCTATACTGATATTGGAATTCTTATAAAAAATAAACACATTTAAATAGTCACGAATAATAAATGTTTACTTACGAAAAGTTTCCAGGATAACATACACGCCTGCAGACGTGTGGGTTTGCATGTCGTTTCCCGCTAAAATGTTGACCGCCATTGAAGATCACTTCCGAGCAGCATGGGGATGAGCATCGGCCACTGTCCGTGTATTCTGAACCACAACAGGAAGCCGAGCACTCCGAATCACACCATCTGTTATCAACCGGATAACGCCACTCGGGTGTAGCAACCCTGTAGTTGTATCTGGGGTCTCTACACAGCATGGTGTTTAAATCAGTACAGCGTTCAACGTATGCGCCAGCTAATTGCTCCACGTATTGTTTGTAGAGACGTTTCTGTCGTTGACTCTGTGATATATGTAATCGCAAAACGTTAAGAAAACACATTTTAATTCTAATCAGAACTCGGGCAGTTCCGCCCGCACTTTCCACTAATCTGTACGTAGGCATAAATCTCTTGAAAAGTCTGTTGAAATGAATCACTACTTGGAATTCAGTTTAGCATTTTATGAAACGATTAGCACTGAAACGTTCTGTTCGTTGGCTAAGAATTTCTAACCAATTAATATATGCAAAGTCAATAACATATTTTAATAATTTATTTACAATAAATTTATAGTTTCAATTAAAATTAATTTTCATACGTAAACTTTTAAGATACAAAAGTTAACAATGAAAATGTAAGTATAGATTATTATTTGAAATGCGCGCTAAAAGTAAACGATAAATTTGTAATTGGCGGAAACTGCTTGCGCGGGTGCGCGCGTCGCGTCTGCGGCCGCACTGCGCTCGCGACTCTCGCAATCATAATCGCTCTACGTTAAATTAACTTCCATTTCCCCGGAGGTGAAAAAACTGTTTACGGAGAAAACGCACGGCTGAAAATAATCCGTGTCATGAGGCGGAACCGCTGCCAATACCGTTCAGATATCATTTTCTACGACTATACAAGTGATTTAAATTTAGCTATTGATTTTTAAAATACAATTAAGTAGTATATAATATGTAATGTAATATGCATAATACCGTAAATTATACGAATAGTGGTCATTATAGGTACTTAGTTATTTTCTTGTCTGGAATACTAACCTCTGTTTTTTTAACAGTATACAGTATATATAAGTATGTATGTTATTAGAATAGGATAATAAATAGTTTTATTGCCGTTTTGTATATATTTATTTTTATTATAAAAACATAATTATAAAACTCAAGGTCCAAGCCAAATATTTACAACACCATCTGACATTTGTTTGTTTACATTGGCAACGTCATCGATCGCCGCTAAATTTTAAAAATAGTTTTTAATTTCTCCTTATCTCTTAAAAAGTTTAATAAAAATCGAGTTTATTTTATTAGTTTGTACTATTTAGTAAATGGATCATCAAAAATGGAGTAGGCAAGCTGTAGAGAAGTTCGATATAACGTTTAAAAGTAAGCCCAAAGATGGTGTAGTGTTGCAACTACATCATACAGTGAAGAGTGCGAGCGGGAAAAGCCGACGAATTCGTTTTAACACAGGTACCTTCGACGATATTCATGATAAATTAGCCTCCACAGATAACAATGGTAATTTATTCATCCTAGACTTCGCTGATTGCAAATTTTGGAAACTGACTCGCATTGGTCTTTGTTCCGCATTACTATTTATGCCGAACAAAGTAGACTGCTTATTGGTTGCTTTGGTTAAAAGTAACAGTCTGCTATTCGTGGATATTGAGACTGGTGAGGTTTCAATGACCTTGACAGGTCACACAGCACCGATCACGAACATGAGTTTTTCTACTTCTAAAATCAGCAATTTATTAACAGCAAGTTCTTCCGAAGCCATATTGTGGGAGACGACAAACTATACGAAATATTTCACCTTAAACACGTACCTTGGAACTCAAATACAGCAAATAACATTCACTCCGGCCAGCGATTGTCTGGTTGCCTGCTTTCAAAACGACACAATACAAATTTGGAAACACGTCAGTATGAAGTCACTTAAGCAGATTATTCCGAGTGAGTTGAAACGCATGAAGAGTATAGTTTTCACGAAGAACGGCCGAGCTATGGTGATGGCCGGCTTATGTCCTCTTTTAATACTATTCAACATGGATACATGGAAAGCTATTAAAACTATTGACTTAACAAAATACAGCATTAATGGTGTACAAGACACAGCGTTCATTCCCCAAGCATTTGACGGGGGAGCCAACAAAATACTCGCGATGTTGAGCAGTGATTGTAAAGTATACATCTTTGACATCGAACAGAGCAACATTATTCAGAGGATTAATCTCGAATGTAGAGTCCGCAAACTCGTTGTGAGTCCGACAGGAAAATATTTCTTATGCATACTACAATTAGGCGAAGTTAATATTTATAATTCCTCCCTCGTTATGGAGATGGCTAGTGAGCAGTTAACGGAAACTCCGAGTTGTTCCCATAGAACTAAGACACCGAGGAAGATTCCTTTAAAAACAGAAGTTGAAGAGAAGATGAGGAATTGTATGGACAGCGCTAGACTAAGAAGAATACTAATGCAGTACGGAGAATATCCGGAAAAATTCCGAACGGTCATTTGGCAATCCCTTCTCGACACTCCGAAGAACAAAACTGCATACACCGCATTATTAGACAAAGGTGTGCATGCATCTTACAAAGATATCGAAAAGGAGTTCACAATACACAGTTCAGTGACTTTAAAAAACTTAAAAAGACTACTCTCCTGTTTGGCGCATTGGTGTCCTTTATTTGCCGTTATAAAATTCTTGCCAGCCTTTATTTTTCCATTCGTAAAAGTATTACAAAAAGATCCTCTGTTACTATTCGAATCTGTCGCAACTATTCTAATAAACTACTGCCAGCTTTGGTTTGAATATGCCCCTCTACCGCCGTTCAGTGTTTTGTCGATTGTTGAAAATGTATTAGCTGAACATGACAGAGAGCTTTTGGATCATTTTTGCAAAGTAGGTGTCACGAGTCAAACATATGCTTTAATTATATTAGAAACAGCGTTTAGTGAAGTTTTATCTTGTTCGGAATGGTTAATATTATGGGACCACATATTGAGTAACGAACCTTCATTCATTTTAATGGCCGTCGCATCTTATAATATAATACAAAGAAATGCATTAAAGAAGTTAAACGAACAGGACGACTTTGAAAACTTCTACCACAACCAGAATCCGATAAACAAAAAGCATTTTCTTAAGAAGGCTTATGTGCTTCTAAACGATACTCCAGAGGATATTCATCCAAAAAGATTTCTAGACAGCTTCGTATCCTTGGACAAGGGTGGTTGTTACCAGCAATTTTCTGGTTATCCAAAAGCGACGGTATGTATGAAGCTGGCTAAGAAAGAGAAGAATGCAACAGAAAGGGATAGTAGAAGCTTAACTTTGAAGGAGTTGACTAGGAAATGTCAGGAGGAACAAATCAATCAAAGGTCTAAATCTGTAAGTTGTGAATCATGTAAGGAAATGCCAAAAAGAAATGCTTATATGGAAGAGAAAGAAATAAAAAATATACTATGCTATTCATCAGATGATAGTGTTTCTGATTAAGAAAAATATGTGCTATAAATGGACTTACTTAAATGAAATAAAATCCATATATATACTTATATACTAGTACTTTTTATTCTAATAAAGGGGTTTAAAAATAAACTAAAAACATTTATTAAAATATCATTTAATTAAAAGCTATATACAAAATTACGTTTGCAGTTTACAATAGAGATTTTTTAATTCTAGGCAAATTCACCGCGACTAAGATGCTTCAAGCGTTTACATATGATGAAATCCAATGAAAACATTTTATGCCACAAAATTTCTATTTTATTTCAAACATAGCCGGCTTGTTCCACCAATCACAATTATTTGTCATAATTACAAATTTAAAATAAAGAGTTATAAACATTTAGACTGGACATTTGTTACAAATTATACTACGCACTGTTTAATTCAATCACTTACTTCGTCACGTTTGTTTTGAAATTCGATTGCCGTCTCTAAAAATGTTCTAACTCTATCAATCGGCGGGTATACTCACGCGTCCATATATTGTACCGATTCTATTCAATATTAAAATGCATATAAAAGTTGCTTTCAACAAATAAATGAGAGATTATTTTTTAGAATTGAGTCGCGGTATAGTAGATTTTATATGACTGAATTTTTTCTTAGCGCTAAGGGTGGGACTCGGTTCGGGCGCTGCTTTCTTCGGTAAGCGTACTGGGATTACTATTTTGGGTCTCGTTGCTCCTGTAAGAAGTCCTGGATTAGGTTTACGTTGACACAATCATTTATAGGAAAGTATTTTAAATTATTTTGCTTATATCAACACCACACGTATCCTGATGATGCCACGTGTAGTGGCGAAACGCGTCGAGACAAGTTATTGAATGTTGTAGCGGGAATTATAAGCAAAATAATTTTAAATACTTTCCTTTAATATGGATTTCCGCAAAGTAACACCATTTACAATCAATCAGTTACAATTTATGAGATTTATTTTGGATTGTGTTCTTCTTGCTTTATACTTCCTAGCATAAGGTCTCTCCTGGTTCAAAGTCTAGGTATTTAATTAATTTAGTACGTCGCATGATTCTTTTAATGAATACATTACAACTGTTGAGATATGAATTTATCCCCTAGATGTATGTCAAAGTGAATCAAATCTCTTCCCTATCCCTACTAATATTATAAATGTGAACAACTACACTTCACGCAACAACTACTTAATCGATCATCATGAAACTTTGTACACATACTTTTTATTTTTAAAAAAATATTATTGTTTACTATCGTTTCCAACTGACTATAGTTTCAGCTGTTTGGAATCATATTGATTCATTTCTATTGAAATGATCTCTGGTACTTAATGACTTAAATGCGAGCAAAGCCGCGGGTAAAGGCTAGTCTGTAATATATTTGTCTTACCCCCTAATTTGTTTTTGGTTTCGCTTTGCACACCTTCCTTTCTGTACAAGAAGTTAGGTGATATTTTTCTTAGTTTACTTTTAAAACCTTCTCCTTTTGGTGTCGGTTTAGTTATGGTTAAATTCGAAGCTGATGTACTTTCGAAACGGTTCAGATTTGGTTTATTCGTTTCATCATTGGGTTGAAGACGAGACAGGTTTGGGCTTGATGCGTATTGCGTTCTCGGTGGTTCTGCCTGTAACATAAGTATATTTTTTTATTAACTTTCTATCTTGAACATTATATCAGGAATCTCCCCGCTGAAGGAATATTTAAGGTCTTATGTAGAGACCTAGAGTTCGAAATAAATATTAATTAATTAATTAATAAAATAAAGTAGCTGTTTGATTTGTGTCTCCTAGATTAAGATCAGATCATTGTATGTAGGTATATGTTAAAAAAACACTTGTCCTGTGGGCTTATCACGAATTTTAGTCTGGCTTTCGAACCGAGTTCGCTTCAAGCGATTTGTATGGAAATTTGAGCAGCATTTTAGATACTTTTTGTTAATTTTCGAACGTCTCGATCTTTCGTTCATTCGATATATTGCTGGTGCTCGTTAGTCGTTAGTAAAAATTCATGATCCCGATCGCTAACGGATCCGTTTTACTTGTGACAGCTCCCATGCTAGCTGAAGAAACTACTATCCTATCCAGTTGTCTGTTTTTTTATTGATTTATATTTTTGCAAAGCGTCGAATAAAAAATAAACAAAATAATTACAATCTATTCGTAGTCAATAAAAGAACAAACCTTTTGAATCTTTGACACATCCAAAGCTAACGAAGACATGGACGAGTCGTTGCCCGGTTCTTCTGATATTTCAACAATCATCGACGACAATCTGTTACATATATCAACAGCCATCCTTTCCGTGGTTATAAGCCGGTCTAGTATTGACGTCTTTGGCGGGTTAATCGGGCTGGAAAGGTTGGTTTAAAATTTTAATAATCCTAAATGTGTAAACCTTACCTTAAATTAATAAACCTCCCATAATTTACCTTGAAGTCTTATTGTTTCTCCTTGTACTGCCAGGTGTCGTAACAATTGACTTCGTACTGTTATCTCTAAATAGCGACTTCATAAATGTACTTTGTCTTTGATGCAACTGAAATAATAACAATAAATAGCGAATGCTTCCAAATTAGATGATCAGGAATTGAACCTTGGAAGCCTCTTCTAATCTTACACAAATAAACAACGAAATTTCGTGGCATTTGAATGTATATTATATCAACATAAATGTAATCGCTATATCTTTTAACGTGGGTTTAATAAATAACTTTAAATTATATGTTTGCAACGAGTGTGCTACCAGCCCTAGTCAAAGCTTTCCAGGAAGGAGTTAATATCTTATGAGGAAGTTATAAGTGTTTACTTAGACTTTTTACACTTAAAATTAATGACACAGGGGCAGTTTTTATCACAAACGAAGGCGATGTTGTAGAAAAGGTTGGGAACCTCTGCTATAAATGACCGTAAATAAAGCTTACTGGATTTGTAATTTCTTTTGATATAATTTCAGTAGAGTTATTGTTAGATGAAACCTTTGACAGTGGTAATGATAATGGCAGGTCGCATTCGGATTTTGTGTTAATTAGGGCATCCAGAGATCTGTATCTTGATGGAGTATCCACTTTGGTAGGCGTTCTGAAATGAAAATGGATTTGTTTTATAACTTTACTGTATTAAATACTAAAGATGAACTTAAAACCCTTCGGCATTATCTGTCAGTTGACATTTAGGATCAAACATGATAATAATAATAAAATTCTTCATTTGTAAAAGTCACAAATCAGCGAATTTATGCCTAAAGCAGTGATTCTCAACCACTGTGTCGCGGCACTTTTGTGTGCCACGAAATTCTAAAAGTGTGCCGCCAAATTTTAGACATATAATAATGTCAATATTATTAAATAATATGATTTAAAAAAAAATTAACTTATCTTTTTCTTTGTGTGCCGCCAAATTTTAAAATCGTTAAAAGTGTGTCGCAACAAAAAAAGGTTGAGAATGACTGGCCTAAAGGAATTTTCTACCAGCTAACTGGTAAACAAGAAAACAACAACAAAGCAACAAAAAACGAAGTAAAACATAGAGGTTACATAACAGGTGCAGAATAAACAATTTAAAAAATTTTGGCAATTTTCGTTATTTTGTTAACAATAGCTCCATCTCATGAAAAAAATTACATTTTTTCATTGATTTCTGAGATACTCAATACAACAACGAAGAATGTATACAAACAAACTATGCACAATAACTGTGGGCTTATCACGAATTTTAGTCTGGCTTTCGAACCGAGTTCGCTTCAAGCGATTTGTATGGAAATTTGAGCAGCGCCACCGCGTGCGGATTTGGAACTACAATATTTTAGATACTTTTTGTTAATTTTCGAACGTCTCGATCTTTCGTTCATTTGATAGATTGCTGGTGCTCGTTAGTAAAAATTCATGATCCCGATTGCTAACGGATCTGTTTTACTTGCGACAGCTCGATTCGAAAGCCAGACTAAATTCGTGATAAGTCCACTGTACTTTATATTGCTCTTTTGTAAAATTACGATTTTGTAGATTCTACCATATTAATAGGACCGAATAAATACAAATAAATAAATAAATAATAAAACAAAAGAAATACACATATAATTTACTTCAACTAAGTATTTACTTTTTTTTGTTAATAATTTTTAATAATTTTCATGAAATCTTAATTATTATTATGTATCTATAAGTAATATTATTATAATTGGTTGTTTCAGGCGTTACTTTGCGGAAATCCATATTAAAGGAAATTATTTAAAATTATTTTGCTTATAATTCCCGCTACAACATTCAATAACGTGGCATCATCAGGATACGTGAAATGGCGAAACGCGTCGAGACAAGTTATTGAATGTTGTAGCGGGAATTATAAGCAAAATAATTTTAAATAATTCCCTTTAGTAATATTATTGTTTGTTATTTTATAATTATTATTTTCATTAATTATAACTTAACAAAGTCTTGACTATTTTGAGTTATGTGTGATCCTATACTATGCTTGAAATTTAATTTAATTTATAATAATAGCTGTTATTTATTCCATATAATATTTTGGCAGCGGTCGGGAACCTTTTGTGGCAAAATAAACTAAGAACGGGCACTTGTAATATTAACGTAATACTTACATTATGTTTGGGCTTAATAGCTAGAAAAATAACCACCGAATTATATTATAACTTATTTACAAAACATTCACGGGCCAAAAGGTTAGTAGACTTAACAAACTATTAATTACAAAAAAAACCTACTTATTTTTTTCAGGTGTAGATTGAAGCTCAACCATGCTCGCGGATTTGTTCTGTCTTTCCGCGTCTCTGCATTGTTCATCTTTGCCTTTATAAATACGAATAGAACGCACTATGTCCTGTAATTTAATTGCGGTTGTTTCGCGAAACGTTTTCGGCAATGTGCCCAGTAATGAACTTCCGAATTCCTGTAATATTGGTGATTGTATTGTATTGCTATGTACAGTCGGAAGGTAGATTAGAAAATTAGAGTCAACTGTCAACTGTTCATACTAATTAATGTTAATCTTTACAGTCATCGAGATAAAGGTGTTATTTTTTTTTAAATGAAATTAAAATAGTTTGTTAGCAAAGGCACTAAAAGCGTGCGCTTGCTCATCGTCATCCTCTATAATGGCTTCGGAAAGGCGTATGACGAGAAGAAGACCACAATAAACTCGTCAATCACATAGCCTGTACATAAAATAATTAACAAAAAAAAAATTCAAAACAATTTTAAGTTAAATCTATTCATTTCGATAGTTTTGTTGACGAGTGTACCGTATAACTTAAACTAAATATGGAAAATAACTGCACCGACCTTATCATGCTGTCTTCCGCCACTCACGGCGCAGATTTGCCAGAAACCGGAACCTCCTTCCTGATCATTCACCGGACAAGAGCAGGCGACACTTGGACTTTCAAGAACTGCGTGTAGACCTGAAGACTGTTTAATTATTTTTCAAATAAATTTGTTTATTATTATTGTTATTATTTTATGTTTTAAAAATAAGTAGGAAAAAAATAATAATAATATGACATGACATAGTTTTAATCAGCCCATCATTATAATCACTTTTGTTTCAGAAGATTCCAAAATTAATTATTTAAATAGTAATTATCATAGGGCATAAAGTTAAACTGCTTATTAATAAAATCCCGCTCCAACTCCTTTCTAAAGATTTATATCCTTCCTATCATGGGCGTAGCCACGGTGGGGCAGGATGGGGCGCTTGCCCCACCCTGGCTCTGACCTGTAAGGCACCTAATCAAACCTAAAAAACTTAATTATCTAGGTACTAATTACAACACTTAATATATCTGTAAGAAAGTTCACACTCGACACAAAAAAAAAATAACTGGGGTAAGACCGCGGGTATAGTTTGCTAGTTACATATTATTTTAGACTGCTGCCCCACCCTGAGCTCATGGCTGGCTACGCCCATGCAATATTAGCAACTAACCTCACATCTTTACAGAACAATTAACGTAGGAAAAAATTTTTGTTTTTTTTTAACATAACTGCGTATATTATAACTGGCTGTTAGTAACATTATTAACTTACTTGACAATTAATAACAACTGTCTTCCCAACCCCTTCTTGGCTATGGCTAGTCTCCCCTGTTTCTATGGATCGAATAGTGAAACCTAGACATTGTAGTATAGAACATAATTCCACTGCGTCAACGTCCTCATCTTCTGCTATCTAAATGTAATATTCAAGTATTAGGGGCCGATATTTCAATCATTTCTTAATTTTAAAGCGAACAGCAATTGTTGACTCAAAGAATATTTACGAAACGCTTTCAAAGAATAGTAGGCCGTCTATGGGTAATACCTACTTTTAATTGTAACGTAATCACAATTCAAAGTTTAATATTCAAATCAAATCGCTTACTTTATCAGTTAAAGAATCCATTTTGTTTTAAACACGTATCCACTTCAAAAATCACTATTGTAAAATAAAATTAACGAATCATTCGGACAACTCCACTTAAACATTTTTTGTGCCTACCGCCAACGCGCGAAAATAATTTTTTAAAACGCGTTCGTTTTTTTATCTTTAAGTGAACGTATGTTAAATATTTAACTTTACACTAACATAGCTGTGTTTTATTGGTTTTTGTTTAATTTGCGTATCAGTATTATATGGGTAATTTAATTCAATTGTTAACGTTCAATTTATTTTTTAAATCAATTTTGCGTATTTGAAAATGCTTATAAGGGTTATATTAGAACAGTGATTCTCAATCTTTTTTTCCTGTTGCGGTACACTTAACGATTTCAAAATTTGGCGGCACACAAAAAGATGTTTTAAAATTTTTAAATCACATTATTTAATAATATTAACATTATATATCTAAAACTTGGCGGTAGGTACACTTTCAGAATTTCGTGCCACACAAAAATGCCGCCGCACATTGGTTGAGACAAACAGGAAACGACGTATTGTCGCTTGTTGAAGATTATGTATCGGTTTGATTTTAATACCGAATTGTTATTGGAATTTTTATTATGCAAATATTTAAAATACAAAATAAAACAAACAACTACACATACAAGAATTTATTTTAAAAACAAGCTTTTAATTATAAGTCATATATCTGGGCGTTGCTGAGAACTTCGCATAGGACTTTATAACTTTATTCACGGCTTCAAGGAAATCTTTTTCAGTCGCCACCTTACGACGTGCCCGTATAGCGAACATTCCGGCTTCAGTGCAAACGGACCTAAAAGAAGAAACAATTGGGTCAGGGTCTTCTACTGCTCTTAGCTACAAGCTATATAACCTGAAATAGATTACCTGATCTCAGCCCCAGTAGAATTGGGACACAGTCTAGCCAGTAGATCAAAACGTATATCTCTCTCGACAGACATAGAACGGGCATGAATCCGGAATATATGAGCCCTTCCTTCCAGCTCCGGAAGACCAAATTCCACTTTTCTGTCCAAACGACCGGGACGCATCAATGCAGGGTCCAGAGTATCTGGTCTATTCGTTGCCATCAGTACCTGTGGTCACAAAATATATGAATATGAAATGGATTTTCTGAAACTCAAATGTGAAGCAATATCACTACACTTTTTTCAAACCTAACCTTAAATTCATTTTAACATTGAAAATTCAAAACTAATCCATCATACAATCACAATATACATTCAGCAAAAGTTTAGCTTTACCTTGAGAGCTGTTTTACTTGTATTTTTTTATAAGCTTCTTCCCAACCAATAATATTTTACCTTAATATTACCGCGCGGATCAAAACCATCGAGTTGATTAATGAGCTCCAACATCGTACGTTGAACTTCATTATCACCACCAGCTCCATCGTCGAACCTGGATTAAAATACATACATCGAGCATTCATTTACTAAAATCACACACACCTAACTAACCTCCACTATGTTACGTAAAAAAAATTACTCAAAACAAATGACTTTATAAAGATAAATGTCAATAATATAATATTAACAGTTTGTCTAGTCTTTTACACTCAAGTGACCTGGTCGCATCACCTGGATTATCTGGAGCAGCGGTCGGCAACCTTTTGGCAGGCAAGGGCCGCAATATGGCAAAATAAACATAATACTTACATTATGTTTGGGCTTTATTGCTAGAAAAAGAACCACTGAAATATATTATAACTTATTTACAAAACATTCACGGGCCAAAAGGAAGAGTTACCGACCGCTGATCTGGAGTGAACATAAGGACATACCTAGCACCGCCTATTGCGTCAATTTCATCAAAGAAAATGAGACAGGCCTTCTTACTGCGCGCCATTTCGAACAACTCGCGTACCATCCGAGCACCCTCACCAACATACTTCTGCACTAGCTCGGAACCTAAATGTAAATGGACACATCTTCAATACTATCGAAAATTTAGAGATACCTTTAGACTTATAACATACATAAACTAGTGAAAAAATTAAAGGGTCAAAAAAAAATTCGAAATTTTTCAGTGATATTAAAAATCTCAGCGAAAAATTGTCGTATCGAGATAAATAACTATGCGTTTTAAAGCTTAAGATTTCTAGTTTGAAGATTTATAAGTTAAAAATTGTAGAAGTTACAGATTTCACAGGAACATAAGAAATAGCGTTAAAAAAAATTTCTAATTTTTTCGCATACTCTATTGGCTGCATGAACTTGGAAACAATTTTTATTACTAATCCAAGATATGTGTCAAATAACATATTTATTAAGCTTTAATTCGACGATTTATTTTTAATTCTACGTCGATTTTTCGCTGAGAAATTCAACTTTGAATACAAAAAGACCTTTTTGTCTTTGACTAAGGATTTTTCGGCAACCAATGATCGTAAAGAAAAGTTAAATACTGCTTTACAAACTTGAATAGATTTTTTCCACTAGTGTATAAAAACACATACCGATAACTCTAATGAAACAAGCGTCGGTACGATTGGCCACTGCTCTTGCACACAAAGTTTTACCAGTACCCGGTGGACCAAACAGCAATACACCTTTTGGCGGCTCAATACCCAGTTTCACGAATTTCTCCGGCTGCAACATACATTAACAACATGATAGCCTAGTTCAGGGGTCAGCAACCTGTTTGTCCTTAAGGGCGCAATACTAAATTTGAAAATCACCGAGGGCGCATATTTTACAAATCTGTCCACATGCCTATTCTAAACTCAACTGACTACTTGCTGTATATCGCCGTTGACAAGAGTAAGAAATCGCTCTGGCTATCATACATTTACATTAGTCCAGCGAGGGCGCATTAATCAGCTCATTGATGATTAAATTTTTTCTAATTAAATTTGCTTTACATCAGGACAAGAACAAGGTAAACATAACAACCAGACTAGAAACAAATATCAACTTTTTTACTACCCTATTAACATCTATAAATATTAGAGATGTTCCGACTAGTCGGCCACTAGTCAGTAAAGCCGATTATCCGGCCACTATCGTAGTCGGCGACTAATCGGTAAAAAGCGCCAACTATCCGGCTTGTTACTTTGTGTCTATTTCTCAATAAAATGTATGTGCTACTTCCTTGTAAAGAAAACATATTTATGATATTTATCAAACAAAATTAGTATGTTAATTAAAAAACAAATCAACACAATATTTAATGTCATAAATTGTAATACTGCATGAAGATATTTGAAACTATCGTCAAACTAGTGAGCTGCAAAACTCAAAAAACTTTCTTTGTTATTTATATTTGTCCACATGTCAGTAGTGACTGAAATTGCAGCGAAACAGCTGTAAACGAAGCGTCACGGGAATCCCCTAAACCTTAATCGGCTAGTCGGCCAAAGTCATAATCAACACATCTCTAATAAATATCTTTCCATTATTGATTACGCATACATAGAGTTGATCTCAAATAACTCTTCATATAAAACAGTCCACTTACATGCAACAATGGAGTTTCAACCACTTCCCTGAGCTTCTCAATCTGTTCCTTGCAGCCTCCGACATCACTGTATGTCACATCGGGCTTCTCTTCCACTTGCATCATGGTGACTGTCGGATCAATCTTGGGTGGCAATGGGATATGAATTTGATACTTATTACGGTCCACACTAAGATGCAAACAATTTAATATTAAGCTAGAGCTGTCTGCATGCAACACTAGACCCACCACAATGCCAGTTTGAGGGGACCAATGTGCTCCATTCAGATTGAAAGGGCATACACTTCATGTTATACCAGACTACTTTCAAGATGATATTGAGGTGTTTCTTTTTAAATTTAATATTTTATTGTATTATAAATGTTGTTGAAGTCATAGTTTAAATGTAAACTTAACCATTTAAATTTGAAGGAATCAACATATATATTATGATATAGGAAAGTATATAAAGTTTTGGAAAATGGTTTATTTTTACAAAACTTGCCAATTATCTTTCCATATAAAAATAGACAATTCAAATTAGACCTATACAAGCAGGGATTCCTCAGTCTACTGTCAACTTTAATACATTTTTTTTATAGGTATATAAGCAATAGAATGAGAAACGGTCTAGTGTCATGAACGACAAAGGAGATATCTGCATCCCTTTCACACATGCCTCAACTTTGACAAATGAATGCAGGTGATGTGATAGAAATATAGTTATCCCTTTCTAATGATTGTTTCTTCCAGTCCAATCTGTATCTATTTGTAGATTGTCGATAATATTCTATAACTTTACCATGGCAAAAGAAATCACATGCTCATTGGTAGAATCATCCAGTGAAGATACTTACCCTACTCTCATGCCTTCTTCTATATCGGTCGGTGCAACAGAATCAGCAAGGTCAACAACAAACTTAGCAAACTGTTTCACGTTTATTATATATTTAGGATCGTTTGAATCAGCATTTATAATTTTCGTACATCTTGCCACCTATGATAAATATATATTATTTTTATTCTCTAATTTAAAAGTATTATTCAGAAAACCGACAATCAGATAATTACAATATAATATATAAATGAAATATATAAAATAAAGCATCCAAAATGTACTATTACGCTTTTCATGCCCTGCCATTGAAGTGTGGGTCACGTAAAACTATGTCAAATTAAAATTCATTTTTTTTTGCCATAAATATGGTTAGTAACATAGGTCTTAAAGTAATGTTAGTAGTATCACATATTTTACTTAATGTATATGGTATGCGAATATATGTATTTATATGGAAAATTTGTATGAGATCAACTTCCCACCCAGAGTCACCGAGCAGACAGTGAATAAAGCTTATCTGTCATATTTATTAATAGCAAGTGTCTAGTACCTGCAATGGTTGTTCATTTTGCAAAGTTTGTTTATCAGCAGCAAGATCCCAGAGAGCTGGTGGGGCCAAACCCGTGTCAGATTCTTTGATACCAGTAAGTTCATTGACCCTTTTCATAACAGTCTGAATGCCATCCTCGACCTCTTTTATAATTTTTGTATATTGTCCTTGGCCCTGTAGTTTAAAAAGATATTTGTTTTCTCTGCATATCTTAACAATATTCATGTATAATGGTATGATTAATGTTATCTTATTAAAATTAATTAGAAAGAAATTATGAAAGTCTATGTAGTCAAAAACGCCAGTCATCATTTACCCATTTAAAATAGGACAAAAATACTTACATAGGATTTCAACAAAGCAATATCCCCTTCGTCAAGAGCTAAAAACGAAATTAATAAACATTATAAGTACAAAAGATACTTCTTTTAACAGATAATTTAGGTTAAAGAACATACACTTTATTTCTTTCTCTGGCTCTTTGTCATTCTTCATCTTCCTCATATCATCTCCTAAATGATCCGGCATTTTTACCTATTTAAACTACAATTAGTTATAATAATGTTACACTAAAACAAAAAGCAGCCGTAACAATAATGTTCAGTGAAGTTTTAGAGCAATGATGAAAAAATCAGTTTTATGCATATCACAACACGATTCGTTACTATTTATTAGAGAAGAAATACGTAATGGAACGTACAATTTAAGGACGTTCCATTTCTCACAAAATAGTTAGCACAAAAATCTTAAAAATGAGCCAAAAAAAATTAATAAACCCACAATTATTAACAAATTAGAGAAATATTATTTAACAAAATAATATAGTTAACATACTCGTAATAATACCTATTGATTATAAATTACTTTTAAATCTTGAACCTCACAACATAGATAACAAAAATGGTGGTAATGAAATACAAACCAAAAGATGACAAGCAAACTTGGTGTAACTTTTTAAATTTATTTGGCGTAAAATATGCTATTTTAATATATTTTTGTTGTAATTTATAAAGTATTACTAAATTGAAATTTATAACTAGTTTTATTATTTTATTTAATAACAATTTACTTTAGTTTTTAAAGGAAGAAGGTTTATTGCTTTCTTAAAATAATAAGTTGAACGCTCTTTATTTATATAGCATTAGCGCCATTGTGGGATTTTTTAGTACTAGGATTTTGTATTCGTAGTCCTGGGTGGATTATTACATTTTATTAACGTTTTCATGAATTTGTACTCTTAAAACGTACTTAATTTATCTCAGGTAAGCTAAATAAAGTGTATTAAAACTTATATGTAATAATTAAATTAAAATGCACGTGCCTTCGGTGTGAGCGGCACTTCGTATATCACATTGTGACCCCAAAAGCGATGTCAGTCCAGTTCTCTACAGCGTTTTCATTAATTTTTTTACAAAAATAAGTGCATGAGAGTTTGTGGAAAAGTTTTTCAATGATTTTGGGTAAGTTTATAATAATAGTACTACATTTGTTTGTAAACTTTGGAAGCCTTAGCTATGCATAAATGAACTTGACATTTCAATATTTCGTTGTCCCAAGAAAATGTTGATTTTTATTTTATCGGTTTGTTATCGTATATGTTATCATCCAATCTTATTTCTCTCGTTTTGAAATGAAATTCAAAGTGTAGTGTTACAATTTGTGTAATATGTTCCGGTGCGTAACAAAAGTACGTATCACATACTCTTTGTTAAAACATAACCAAAAAAATAAAAAAAATTCCTAATCAATAATTTGGGGACAAACTGTTTGTAAATTACCATTTCTTTTACTCTTCTCAGCTTGTAAATACGAGCACTAATCAATTATAATGCACCTAAGCGGTATAAACTTTATTTTTATAAGAAATTTGATATTTATTTAGATTTAAAATTTATGTAATTTATATCTACTCTAAAATACCAGGCTGCTTGTCTAGTAATTAATTTACGATTTACACGTAAATATTGTTTGATTTGTATCTGAAAGACAATAGACAGCTACCAATATCTCCTTGACTTGTAGCATGTGATGGAAATGTCACCTACATGATCTAAAACCCTTTGATAAGTTTGGATAATTAGTTCAACTAATAGATGTTGAAGATGTGCCCTTATGTCCACATGTAGCTCCACATCTGAAACAACCTTGTTTGGTTTACCTTTGTTGTGTAAGAGGAATGGAAATAAAGAAAAAAAATTAATAAGTACCAATGTTAATTATACCTTAATTTAAAAAAAACGAAATGCACAATTATCTGATCCTTATCCATAGAGCTGTGTATGTATAGATAGTAAAGATTTGGGAGATAAAAACAGATAAGTAACAGTAATTCCAATGTTAGTTTATATACATATGATTATAAACCAGATGGAGCCAAAAGCTTAGACATAATCTATGTCATTTTATGTTTACCCTTAGGTATATAATAGGATGACAATGCCCCTATACAGCAGCTATTCTTCTACATCGTAGTAGATTTATTATATATTATTATGACATTAGTATGTAAGTGGACAATGCCAGTATACAGCAGCTAAATCAAATTGATAATTATGAAATTAATAGATTTATTTCATTTGTATATGTATTGAAAAGCGCTCTAGTGGAGCCCATTTACTAAAAGTAAATAAACAAAAAAAAACCTATGACTCGCAGCCACATGGGGCTCTCTGAAGGATTATTTGTGGCTCTCGATAAATGTATCCAAGAGTTCCCTTTTCATTTATATGGTAATTTATTTTAAAAAATTATTATCATTCCGTACGTGTTTCAAAATGTCTTAAATTACTGATAACAAATATGAAAGACTAAGTACAACGTTTTATTAATACCTTTTTGCATACATTTTAAATACATATTTAATTGTGGCTTGTGAAAAATTTCAAATTTTGAAAAATGGCTTGGTCACCCCTGTTATAGAGGAATAGTTTATTAGTGTATAAATCTTACCATTGTTTAAGTTTTATATATTTAGTCATTATAATAACCTGGCATAGGACTGCATTGCCACATATTAAGGTAGACTATGGTCCGTAAATGATAAAAACTTACTTCATCTCTAAGTATAATCAGGATTTCTACAAAATGTACTTGAAAGTGATGGCATTACCTCGGGAAAGTAGACCGCTAATAATCAGACTGCTATCGTAAATTAAATATGCATTTTTTATTTATTAACTAAATTCTAACAGTATTTTGTTTTAATATCCCGCACAGCTTGTATATTGGTGAACAGTTTTGACAGATATATATCTTTTGTAGCTGTCAGTTAATTACACAGTGATGTACACACAACGACTTTCAAATGGATACAGTCTTTGTAGGTACATAAGCGTGAACGGCAAAGGAGATATCTGCATCTCTTTTACACGTGCCTCTACTTCAACAATTGAGTGCAGGTTACACGATTAGAATATAGTTCCTAATGGTTGTTTCTTCCAGTCCAAAGTCCAATCTGTATCCATTTGAAGATTGTCGTTTGTATATGAGTGAATCTCAATATAAAATTTGGTTTAAGAAAACTATTATATTTCTAAATATAATATCATATTCACTTGGACACTTATGATCGTTCAAATTGAATGGTTTTATTTGTTATTGTTAATTTATATGTCATAGGTTAGTCCGTCTTATTATATTATTGTAGTTATTCGTGTCACATTACAGATTGTCTTCAATATGTATTATGACTGTTAATTAAATATCAGGTAATTCCGTCATCATGTGGCATTAACACTAGAATTACCAGACCAGTCAAAATGACTGGCCTTTCAAGATCAAATTAAAATTCTAATCTTCTTTAATCTATAACAGAAGAATTAGTTTTATGAACTTTATATTATTTTATATATATTTGTAACAAATATATACTTTTTTTTTGTTTTGGTAGAAATAGGTATATTTAAGCTGGTAAATCTAGTGTTAAGAATTGTTAGGTTAGAGTTCATCTGTATTGACAGACTTTTTAATATAATTCCTGAAAATCCTGAAATTAATTATTAATATGATGGTCACCCTATGTCATTAAGGTAGTAAATGAAATCAATGCAATATCAGGCATACGCATAAACAAATCCATTAAATTCGCCGTTTGAAAACGCCGATTCTTTGTAATATGTCTCAACTGTGGCATTTATTTGACTGCAGTATTTTTATTGTTCTATCAGAAATTTCATTTTATACTACTACTAACGGTCGATATCCATGGTTTCCGTTAAGATGCAGGACACCTTTTACTTCTTGTATATTCAAAACAACTGAAGTTTAGGAGTCCATTAATATTAACTAATACTACAGTTTCAGGGGGGCTACTCAGGCACACTTACGTAATCACTCACGAAATTACGGATTTGACAGCGACGTCACGACGGATAGGCTACACAATGCTTATTTTACGGATATTTGACAGTTTTTACGGGCTTATATGTCAAAATTCACGTAAGCTACAGGGGTGACGGCCGTATCACGAACTTCAGATATGCCTAAGTAGCCCCCCAGCTCAAAACGTTTAACTGAATCATTTGATATATGAGAAACAAAAGAATATCGAAATGCCTTTATGGATAGTAAGCCTTAATAAATCAAATACATTGCATACGTACATAATACGAATACATTACATCACAATTATGAGTTAATATAAATAATTTGTTAGTCAAAGATAACGTTTGATCTTGAACACAAGTTAATTTAACCTTTTTAATTTAGTTGTTATTCGCGTCTTGCGGCGGTGGTTGTGTTATTTTGGAACTTAAAGGTATGTAATGATACACTATGGATCGCTAAGAAATGCTTAATTTTATTGCAGATAGTCAAATTTGTCAAAGCTGCATAGTTTAAACTGCAATAGAAATAATAAAATAGTAATCCACATTTAAATTTTGTGCTCATAAAAAAGTAGTCTGTGCATTCATTATTTTGAAATTATCTTAAATGTGAAATTTGTTTACTAGATTTTTTTTTAAATAAATTGTCGTTATTATAGCACTGGTTACGATAGCGATTAAAATCTGTAGTTTTTATGTGCGCTTTATTTAACATATAACAATAGCATTAATTTTAAAATCGTTCTAAAATCTCTGAAACTCGGTTCGTGTTGATAGAAAAATTATGAAAAATAAACATCATGCTATATATAGCCCCTTACATAAATCTATTTATGGTTTTTGCAGGTAGGCCTTTATGAATAAAAATATTACCTAGAGGCGTGCAGTTTTAGGGTGAACGCGTCAGTCGGTATTATTTTTGTCGGCGTCAATTATGCGTTATGAGTGTGATCACTACGCAGATTTTGTCGGTCGCATCATGTGTGTTGTCGCTCACGTGGGCTAACTCGATCTATTTATAAGACAGTACAGTGAAAAGGCGAAGGAAAGCGCGCATCTTAATGTCGCAGAGAAAACAAAAACAATATGTAGTTTCGACGTTTTAGGTCGAATGCGAATTCGTGATTCATTTGTTATGGTTTGCCTGTGATTGTTTATAATGTGGTCTGTGTTCTCGTGATGATTATATTTAGGAATTTTATTTTAAAGGTACTGTTTTTTTTTAAATTAAATTAAATTGCAAAGTCATTGTTAAAAGATTTTTCCGTCTTAGCTGTAGGACGTGTACTGCTGGACGTAGGTCTCCCCATTGAACGCTGGTGCGATCTATTGATAGCCTTCGCCTTTACGCTGTCGTTATTGTATACGTGAAAGAAAATAAACTGATGTGTCTTTTGTTTTTCAGTAACTAAATATTCCGTTTGTATAAAACATTGTAAAGTACTAGAGTAACATTTATCTATTTAAATTAGACAATTGATCACTTCCTGTTTTACACACCTTTTTCGTCTCTTCCGTTAGACTGTTCTAAGTTTAAAATGATTTACTTGTTAATTATTTGATTTTTGAAGCCTCTGTAGACATCCGAATGTAAACAAAGTAATCAGTGGTTCTCGAATTTTTACTTGTAAAATGTGAAATAATAGCTTCGGTATATATTTTTTTTGTTTGGATCTAAGCATAGAGTTAACCTAGTTTAGGGTCATTTGTATTTTATAATTACATTATTTATTATTTTGCTCATCAACAAATTTCCCTCTTCTTTTTGACTTGAATTGATGTTTTATTATAAGGTGCGATTTTTTTCAGTGCTGCTGGCGAGTTGGAGAAATGCACACAGCCAGCGCCGATGGACAGTACCTCGGTACGAATGGTTCTACACATGGACGTGATAGAGTTGCCATACTCGACGCCGGATCACAATATGGCAAGGTACATGCTTAAACCTTACTATCATCTCTTTATAATATAAATGTGAACGTGAGTGAAACTTTGTACACATATTTTTGGAGGTACTAGTATGTATGTTATGTACATAGGAGACTTTTTACTTTAAAAAAATTATTTTTTTTACTATAGTTTCCAATTGACTATAGTTTCAGCTGTTTGGAATTTTTCTATATTTAATTTTATTTCCGTCTGTCATTTTTATATATGCAGTATAAAACAATTCGAGTTTTTGAGGTTGGGTGTTATTTTTATGGTTAGATGCCACTTTATTACAGAAGTGTGATAGGCATTGTCTGTTGACTGAAATGTGAAACATCTTTAAACTTCACAGTACTTTATATCGTCATTATTACGCGTACGTCTCTAAGAGGGAATGTAACTAAGGTGGATTACTTTGTTAACAGGTGATAGATCGAAGGATAAGGGAGTTGTGTGTAGAATCAGAAATATTACCATTGGACACTCCGGCTTATTTTTTGCAAGAAGCCGGATACAAAGCTATTGTCATATCTGGTGGTCCAAATTCGGTATACGCTGAAGACGCACCCAGATATGATGGGGATATATTTAAAATTGGGTTGCCTGTTTTAGGTAAGGTATTAATAAATAAAATAATAACAAACAAATGTTCACAATGAACGTTCCGTTCCCGTGGATTCTCCCCTACTGAAGCAACGACTTCATACTGAGCTGATGAATCACCTGGGCTCCTCGCCTACCGAGCAGCCACTACCTCAATTCGGCAACAACTACCCTCATCAGCCCTCTGACAAGCCTTTTGTCACCTTTGTTTCAAACAAAATCAATCAAATTCCTTATTCTAAACACATTCAAATTAAAACTGACAATTATCTTCTAAATTCCAATTCTCCAAAACTAACCATTGACATTCTAATAATAATAATTGTGGTAATTGTAATGATATTTTTGTAGGTATATGCTATGGTATGCAGATGTTGAATAAAGAATTTGGAGGTTCAGTACTGCGCAAGGAGGCGAGGGAGGATGGGCAGTTTGAAGTGGAAGTGGAAACCAGTTGTCCTCTGTTTAAGTAAGTTAATTGTCAGTTTCGTACCACTACATGTATGTGAACATATTCGCTCTTTGCCGCCATAAAGTGTTCATCTTCCCTTCTATGACTTTTAATTGTCTACTATTAAAAAAATGAAGTGATTTGTACCCCAATACTGATTTAGTATATAAGTTAATAATTAAATAGTAGGGGATGATATTCAATGATTTCGTTTTAAAAGGCTCTTTATTCAGCTGTTTTTTTTTGATATATTAAAAGTTGAACAATAGTTATGTGTTACAACAAAAAATGCTTTATGCTAAATGCAGACTTTGATTTGTCAGTCCAATTACTTTACATAAAACTTTATATTTATTTATCTATTATTTCCATGCCTTTATTTTATTATACTTAAGTTTCTGGGATTTTCACAGTTATGGAATTAAAACAAAACTAAATTTCCTCAGTAAGCAGTGGAGAAACACATTTATGTTCATTACAAAGATACAACTTCGACCGAACACTAATACTGAATAAATATATAAATAAATAATGGAACACCCTTTGACAGTTCACTTCCTCATTTAAAAGCTTTTCAGACCTCGGTTATAATCTCTATAGAAAAATACCTAACAGATTTATTATTTTACAGTCGCTTAGAGAAACTGCAGCCGGTGTTGTTGACCCACGGTGACAGCGTGCAGAAAGTGGGCGAAAGATTCAGAGTCGGCGCTCAGTCTTCCAATCATATCATTGCAGCTATATACAATGAGCAATTGAGGCTTTATGGTGTGCAGTTCCATCCAGAGGTCAGTGTACTATATTTATGACCTAGCCCAGCCATTCTCAAAGTGTGTTCCGTGGAACCCTAGGGCTAAAATACTGCAAAAAATACCTACCAAAGGGAGATTATAAGGTTACATCTAAATATTCCAACTAAATATTACATTGCAATATGATTATTCATAAATACATATAAATCAGTTTTTTATAATTATATTAAGGCTTTTTCCTTCGCCAAAAAAGTTTGAGAACTGCTGACCTAGCCTAATGATTATATCGCCGGAGCTGACGTTTTGGCAAGTTTCTGAGATACTCAATATGACAATGAAGAATCTACACAAACAAACTATTCACAATAACAACTTTAAATTGTTCTCCTGTAAAATTGCGATTTTGTAGATTCTACCATGTTACATATATATGTATGTGTTAAAAATATATATAAACTGCATACTGTGAATAGACAAGTTTCGAGGCGTGAGTTTGGTTTATGCAAACTGTTCAAATTCGTTTGATTAAATAAAAAGACAGTTGTAAGGAATAACAGAACGTAATTGTGATTTTCAGGTTGATCTAACGCCGAAAGGTAAACAGATGCTATCAAATTTCCTATTCGACATTGCGGGATTGAGTTGTTCGTTCACATTGAAAAGCAGAAGAGAAGCATGTATACAATATATTAAAAATACTGTCGGGGAACATAAAGTTTTGGTATGTATTTTGTATAGGGTTTCTAGTACGATTAATTTTGTTTGGGGAATTTGAGCAGCGCTACTTTCGGCTGTAAATGGAACTACAAATTCAAAAATGGATTATATATTTTTTTAAGGTGTTAGTGAGCGGTGGCGTTGATTCTACTGTATGCGCTGTGTTACTAAGACATGCACTCAAAGAGGATCAAGTTATTGCTTTGCATATAGATAATGGTAAGATTAATAGTGTGTACTTTTCTGCTGATCAAAGTATTATCGGAAAAATCTAAGCTGTGTCATTTTAGAAATGAATTTTTATATTATATATATATATATATATATATATATATATATATATATATATATATATATATATATAAATTGTAAAATAATTTTTTTCGAAGATAAGTTTTATTTTCATTAAGCGATAAAATTTATTTATATCACAATTTAAGAAAAAAACCTTAAATTGATTACATATTGAATTTTAAACTCAAATAACTTTTAAAGAAGTGGACTTACCGAAAAAATTTAAGAGACAATTTATTTAGAGCGTTCAATTTTCTTCAAAAATATGTATTGCTCACTCCGACATGTTAATTCAAAACTGAGTTGTAAAATTCCAAAGTTAAAAAAATTATTTTCCTATGTTATTTAAACGTAAAATAGAAATTCACGATGAGCGACCTTTCAAAATTGATATTAAGAGCTCCCGTTTTCACAGGCTTCTTTTTTCGTGACTAGGAAGATATTTCACTGCGGGTTTTGAAAAAAAAAATAGTCGATTTTTTTGAACCGGTCTAATATATATATATATATATATATATATATATATATATATATATATATATATATATATATATATATATATATATGTATATGTATATATATATACATGTATCTGTTTATAACTCCCGCTACTTCTCTTCTTCATTGATCTACATCTAAAAGTTAGTTGCCTGGAAGCGATCGTTTCTTAATGATAAGGCTGCCATCTCTTCTTACTCGCTTACTGTATATTATTTAACTGTATTATTAACTAATAAATAAATAAATGAATTATCTAGTTGACGCAACTTTTTACATATTATTGCAACGGTACTTTGGTACCAAACATCATTTAAAAATATTAACATATAAACCAAATTTATTTTTTATTAAAAACAGGCTATATTGGCAAGTCTTAGAATATTTTGAATAACATTGTTCGATTGTTGTATATTTTTATTACTTTCACAGGATTCATGCGTAAAAATGAGACGGCAAAAGTAGAGCGTTGTCTCCGAGACCTGGGTGTTCGTCTCCACGTGGTGAACGCGTGCCACCAGTTCCGTCAGGGCAGCACGGTTGTGCGTGAACCAGGCCGCACCAGGCACACGCCACTGCTGTGTCACACTGCGTCACCAGAAGACAAAAGGAAGATCATCGGAGACGTCTTCATCAAAGTAGCTGAACAGGCTGTCCAAGATCTTAATTTGCAGTAAGTTTTGTGCACTCACAATTGACCCAATTCCTGGGGTTGTCAATCACATGATGACTTTTATGTATGTAATGTTCTAGGGCAGACCAAGTGCTCCTAGGTCAAGGAACACTAAGGCCAGATTTAATAGAATCTGCATCGAGTTTGTGTTCAAATAATGCAGCAACGATTAAAACGCATCACAATGATACCGATCTAGTTCGAGTATTGAGGCAGAGTGGGCGGGTTGTGGAGCCTTTGAAGGACTTTCATAAGGACGAGGTGAGCGTATCTGAGTTACTTAAAAAAACAATTGAAAGGGAACATAATGTCAGATGGTTGTTCATTTATTCCAAACTACCAATATGTTGTCGCATAAGACCTATATTCAGAAATAAGCGTAGTTTGATCTGTGATCACCTGATCATTGCCTAAATGCATTTTATTCAATTTTATGCAGTAATAGTTATTTACTAATAAATAATAAAACTTTAAACAAGGCAATCATTAGACAGCAATCAAAATGAAATAGTAATATGCTGCATATCTAGTATTTATTTATGTTTTAATAAGAAACGTTTTCATATAAATGCGTGTAACAGAATGTAATGACAGCTACGTGACAGTAGACAGTTGCAATAGATTATTATCATTGGTCAACAATTTTTCAAGCGCGTTATTGGTCTATTTAATATTATTGTTGCTTCTATACAGGTCCGCGCTCTAGGTATAGAATTAGGGTTACCGCCAGCATTGGTGGAGAGACATCCGTTCCCTGGCCCTGGACTGGCTGTGCGTGTGCTTTGTCAAGATGAGCCTTACACCGAGAGAGATTTTTCAGAAACACAGGTATACATTTTTGAGCTAAGATTTACTCTAAAATCTATAGAAAAGGGGGAGGGGCTTAAAATGATAAACATAACAGATAACCTTTTCTGAGTTACATTGCCATCTTATTCTACTCTGCTAGTAACACTGTAATTTAGTGATTCATTGTCGATGACATATTGTGAACCAAAATGCATTATTTATTGAAATGAAATGAAAATAGTTTATTAGCATAGGCACTAAAAGCGTGCGCTTGCTCATCGTCAGATTCTATAATGGCTTCGGAAAGACGTATGACGAGAAGAAGACCACAAGAAACTCGCCAATCATAGCCTGTTCATAAAAAAAACTGAATTATCATTCAGAAAAAAGTAAATAACAATTCAATATTCTAGGTGATAGTAAAAATAATGGTGGAATACTCATCGATGTGCGTCAAATCCCACGCATTGCTCGGACGCGTGTCGAATGCGACCACGCCGCAGGAACAGAACGAATTAAAGCGGATTTCATCTTCAACGACATTGGCTGCTACGTTATTGCCTATTAGAAGTGTCGGGGTGCAAGGTAGGGTATCACAAGGAGCACGCTTGGCTGCAATCTCTTTAGCGGCCCAGTTTGAGATGTGATATTTAATTCGCAGGTGACGGCAGAACATATAGTTATGTTGTCGCGCTATCATCCGAGAACTACCCACCAGATTGGAAAGATATGCAGTATTTGGCTAAGCTTATACCACGAGTTTGTCATAATATTAACAGGTGATTGTTTTGTTTTTACATAAATAGGCGGTTTAGTGTCTAAAGTTAATTCTAATACGTTATTTTTTGTGTTTAAAGGGTGTGTTACGCTTTCGGTGGTTTAATAAAGGATCCAGTGTTAGATATCACGCCGACGTTCCTAAGCCAACATGTCATTTCAACAATACGACAAGCAGACGATGTTGCTACACAGGTGTGGTATTAAGTTAATAAAACTATGTAACTTGCAGTACCCATCTGCCTTACACTAATTTATATTGGGCCGATTATCAAACAAGAATATTCTGGGCACAACCTACTTCAATGTGCTGGGTATATCATAGCATATAACTAGTGTAATTTTAATTCAACTTATAACATTTTCTTCAATTATATTTTAGAGATCTGTTTCATCTATCAAGAATATTTACATCTACCCTCGGATATATTTAGTTAATTATTTCCAGGTGTTAATGTCTAGCGGTTGCGCAAGTCGTATAGCTCAAATGCCTGTAATACTGCTTCCGTTGCAACTGGACCGCGATGCTGCGTTGAGAGCGTCGGCCTGTCAGCGCTCAGTGGTGCTCAGACCTTTCGTCACTTCGGACTTCATGACTGGTACTGCAGCATTGCCTGGAACGCCTGCTATGCCACAAGAGGTAGTTAATATTTGATCATAGCTGGAATAATGTTCTGTGAACAAATATATAATGTGCTGTGTCATATTTCAGATTGTAGATCGCATGTATACTGAAGTACTTAAAGTGCCGGGCATTTCTAGAGTCTTCTATGACTTGACTGGGAAGCCTCCAGGAACGACAGAGTGGGAATGAAGTGAACCTAGTTAATATTTAAAATATTTTACATGGATACGGTGTTCGTTCTAAGTTAATTACTAATTTTTTTATAACCCGTACCGATCGTAAATGACGCGTTCGATGTCTCGACGGATTTTCTTGTAAAAATGTTCTTTGCGTAAAGACTTATTCTTTTGCCTTAATATGTGGAATTAACACAATTGCGATCTAGTAGACTGATGTACTGAATCAACTTTTAAATTACTAATTCATTTATAATAAAAGTTTTTTAAAGTAATCGTTATTTACTTGATTTTGAATATAGCAATATAGTAGTAGGCAGTTGACATATATATATGTAGCTTCATTCTTAAGGCCGAGTATAAAATCTATTTTATTTGTGAACTTATTCATTATTGGTATGGTGTTATATGTAACTCCTTTGATTATTTTTGTTATAACACATTTTTTATGTTTGCACTGAGCAGTTGGTAAATAATGTTAAAATCTGTATGTCGTCAACATGAGCGTAGCCAGCCATGGGCTCCGGGTGGGGCAGCAGTCTAAGATAATATATAACTAGCAAGCGCCCCACCCTGCCCCACCGTGGCTACGCCCATGGTCGTCAACCTTGATATTGTGTTAGATAATTAAAGGTAGTTAGTGTGATTTCTTCAATATCAGGTTGGTTCGACATGATTTCTAAACATACGAAACTTGTTTGCCTGTTTACTATCTTGATTCAATTGGTGCTTGTACTCAATGTTGTATGAAGTGACAATGCTATATCAATAACCTACTGCTCAAAATATTAGTGTTTTTTTAAAATGTATATAATTTTAATCTGCACTCGATTTACAATTAGTTTTTTTTTACATGTAGTAAGTTATTGTTGACGGCTGTGTAAATTTTTTTCAAGGCCTCTCCATGTGTCTCGAGCATTGTATTTAATGCTGTATCGTATGAAATCAATTGTTTGCATGGATCACTTATTTGACTAGAAATTTTATAATAAAAATTATGCTTTATTTTTATGATTGTATTATTTAAAAATAAAAATTACTAGCAAAGATATACGATGTAAAATTTCATATAAAATAAGCACTTATAAATTAATTTTCATCAGGTACTAATAAATTAATGTTTTTTCCCGCTGTTACTTGACCACCAACAAACGTCTCCTCTTCACCACGAATAGACAGTCCTTCGGATAACATGGTTATCTTCTTCTCCTTCATCATCGGGGCTTTCACCCATTTGGAGCTGTTACAATTAGTACATGATATTAAAGGAATAATCTCTAGGGATACCGTTCTGTTGCCACAATTACCACATTTAAAGAATCTCTTAAAAGTATCTAGAACTTTCAGCGGATGCCTTTCGTCCTTGCATTTTTGTGATGCAGAGAACGCTGTGTATTTACATTTGATGCAACGTACGGCTTTGCATTCTATTTTAAATGTGTTAAGCATCTTTTCCTCCATGGCTTCCTTTTTCTGCAACTTACTAAAATATTTATCTTGCTCTTTATTGTCATGTTGTTCTAATAAATTCTGGTGTGCCGAAGTAGCTTCTAGAATCTTCTTAAATCTTTCTGACATTGTTTTAGTTCCTTTTGTATTGTCGTTAGTTTTAATTCGTTTTGCCTCATTTTCATCACTACCTGAATTATTGAGTTTATCTAATGCCCTTTTCTTTCCACTCTCAGTCCCTTTTAAGTTATTAGGATCCAGTTTAGTCAGTCCCCCATTTTTTTTTATTAAACTTATCGCATTTGCTTTGGCCCTTTCAGCTGCTTTTTGTCCATAGCTCAAATTTAAATCTATAATCCCACTTCCTTTTAATCCAAAAGTTTTTGATGGACCAAGTTTTGGTGAAGTTGCCACCATTGCGGTCAAAGAGCTTTTATTTTGGGATGTAGTTGCACTATTCGTTAATTTACTCAATCGCTCATTGTCCGTGACTCGTTGTGCTAATGGGCTGTGTAATAAACCTGATTTATTCAGCATAGATTCAGCACTGCATGGAGCTCGATTTATCATCAACTTATCACCCTCCGACTCGTAATAATCACTCAAAGACATCAATCTATTTTGGTCTCTTTTGAAAACTTTATTGCTCTTCGCTGTCGGTAATGCTGAATATGATTTACCACCATAAATCATTGTACTCTTTCCGAGTAATTTATTTTGTAAATTAACCAACCCTTTCCCCATCGTAGATGATTGTAGTTCCTGTCTCCGTGAGAACTTTTGATACTCCTGCTTGACATGATATACGCAATGTTCACAACTATTTAAATTTACAAATGCTGTACATGGATCTCCATTCTTCTTCCTACTCTTACAGGTACCCAGGTCTTTTGATTTACCCAATAACATGACTCTATCTGGATTGTCTACACTTAGACATGCCTGGTCCATACTGTTCTCAGATTTATCTAAAACGTTAGGGTTTAATATTGCTACAACAGACCCGTCTAGAGTTTTCCACAGCTCATTATATGCTTTTCTGAATAAAAATACTGACACTGTCTTCAAATCATCTTTTAAATCACTCACTGTCCAAATAAGAAACTGGCTGCCTTTCTGTGACTTTTTACATGCACTTTTTCTCACTATAACACCACCTAACACCCAATCTTTAGTCAAATCTCCATGTTCCACATGACTTTTCACTCTATTTAAGGTTATAGCTTCACGTCCCTGCATTCTTTCTTTGAGAGCTGAAGATGAAATTAATGGCCTAGCTATTCTGATACCAAATATAGGGTCAGAATACACATCTTGCCTTACTTTTTCTTTTATTTCTGGCGCACATAACATAAATTTAGTGTCTTTTATTACAGTTTCTATCTGTTTTTCAGTATTTATTCTGTTATTTGAAACTTTTGCATCAATATTTGTTTGCCGAAGTCGAGTTTCAAATTCTATCTTCTTGTCTTGTCTCTCTTGTTCTTGGTTATTGAGAATTTTTCGAATTTGTGAACCATAGTCGTCATACTTTCTTTCAGTATAATTTCTGCGTTCTTCATCATCGGAAGAATCTGTGTCTCCGCCATGCACAACGGAATTTGTTATCACTTCTTCAACTTTATTATCTTCAGTAGAAGTAGGCGTAAATATATCCACTTCAGATAATTTAGGACCCTTCTCTACTTGGTCATCTAAGTCGGCGCATAATAATTCTTCTAATTGGGCTAACTCGTCGTTTTCCATTTCTTTTTCACTGTAATTTCGTTAATTTATCACAGGTAATGTAATTATTACTTAAATAATGAACTTAAAACCAACACCTAGCATTCGAGCCCGCCGAAAAATATGTCAAACAGAAAACCAATCCACTGTCAAATATATTTTTTTTACCACAAACAAAATTTTTTTTATAAAATTTACAAAATTTAACAAGCTCGTCACAAACGCAGGTATAATTAAAAAATCTTTAATCGTAGATAGAATATTCGCGTATCGATATGATTAAATATTTTCTTCATCGAAACTAGTCATTAATATTGTCTATGATCGCGGAAAATTAGAACAGCTGACAGGTTTTTTTCTGGTTTTGGTGGCTTCATGTTTTGGTCTGATTGTGTTTATACTCGTGATTTTTGAATTATTATTTAAGTGTAGAGCCTGGTTATAAGCTATAATAATGGCCGGTACGAAAGTTATCATACTGTAGTCACTTTAATAAAACGGCTGATGTCTAAAAATTTTACGAACAAATTACAGAATCCAACCCGCCTTTAACTCCTGCTGAAAATGAGGATGTACAGACTGTAGATGAAGATACCGAGATATTGGATTTAAACCATGGTAGAATAGGGAAAATTGAGAACCTGGAACGCTTAATTAATTTGCAAAGGTATATAAATATTTTTACAATTTAACGATATCTGTCGTTTTTAATTTTATCTACAATAATATTCTAAATTAAAACTTTAATTACGTTAAATACATATTTTTTAATAAATCATAATCTTATTCTGAGATAAAGTTATATAAATTATGACTCACACAGGTTATTCATATTAAAAGTATGATTTATTCCTATTTAAATTGGTTCATTGTATTCTTTGTTATTGTACTTGGTTTGTGTATGAAATTCCACCCATTTTGCTTCGACGTTTACGCAGTTCAAATTATACTAACATTTATTGATTGACTTTTAATCTTTAACCATGGATGCATGGTCTCACAGACCGCTTACAATTTGTAATTTTCGTGTTTATTTAAAACAAAGCCTACCTTAAAATGTTGAATAGTGTAATATTTAAATAAACTTAATTAAATATATACTAAATCGTTAAATCTGATAAAATATAATTCTAGATAATAATAAAAGTAATTATTATAACAGAATCTGAAAATTTCATTATTAATTTGACTTTGAAATATAGCGGTCTGTGGGACCTCATGTCCACGGAAGTGTGATAGAAAAATAACATCCACTGTTAAAGACTAACCACAATTGGTGATTTTAAAAAACTTAGTTGATTAGTCAACTGTCAAATGTATAATTTTATATTGTGTTGATGTCTTTGTGTGGAAATAGTAAGCAAATTAAATGTCAGTCTATAACAGTATTATAGGAACTAACATTTTGATAATTTTCGCTTTTTTGTTGAAATCAAAATATAATTAATTCCAGATCTTATGCGTAAAAATTATCACTCTCTCAATGGTTTCTGTGATACTCAATTACACAAACTAAGCACAATAACAACTTTAAAACACTCTCCTGTAATAAGTAAGACCAGGCGATATACAATTGTTATATTATTGTTCTATTTTCAGATTATTACTGAGATGGAATTTTATTAAGAAAATTGAAGGACTAAGCAATTTAACAAATCTAGTTGAGTTGGAATTGTATGACAATCAAATTGTTACAATTGAGAATTTGGAACCACTTGTTAATCTTGAGTAAGCTATTTAAAAATTATATGGACGTGGAGACAGCGGTATGAGCTCAAAACTTATCATAATATGACTTAAATGTCACTACTTACGATCTGTGTTCATGTTTTAATATTTCAAACCGGTAATTCCCGACCTTTTTTTTGTTGTGGCATACTTAACGATTTCAAAATTTTGATGGCACACAAAGAAAAAGATAAGTTTAAATGTTTAAGTGGTTGAGAATCACTATTCCAAACGTTTGCAACTCGATAGTCAGCCAAAATAAGTCTTCTAGTATTATTTTTGTAAATTTAATCATTGTTTTCTTATCTCAATAGCTTTTAAAAGCTTGTATGAATGTATTACTAAATGTTTTGGAATACTCATTTTCTAATCTAATATGTTTATATTACCTGTTTATATTACTCTACCTGTTTGTTATTCTAACTCGTTCAGGCTCATTCTGAGCTCACTCACACCAAACATATGACCTCCGCCTGATGTTAAGCTAGAGTGGGGTCTATGATCATAGACAACTGTTACCACAGACAGATGGCCGCAACAGTCGACTCCACTATGCCGGCTTGAGGAGACGAATGTGCTCTGTCCAAATTAACCGGGCACACTCCTCTCGTTATCCGGACTACTTTCAAGCTAATCCCGAAACGCGACTAGGTCACTTCACTGGTGTTCCGCTTGAAAGTGGTGGTACTTTCCCAGGACGACATGCTGGGCTAATGCCATCATCAGTCTGCCTACCACTCTTACGTTTTTTACTTATCATCTGTATGAAAAACAAAACAAAACTAAACTAATCAAGTTACTGTTGCCATTATGTTTTGATGGAGATAGACTGCTGGAATATCTACTGTGTGTAGTGGCAGAAAATGCCTTAAGGCATTAAGTTCGCCTTTTGTGGTTTTTTTTGGTACAATAAAGAATTTATTATTATTATTATTAAGTGTTATATAATTGTCTAACTTTTGTTCCAGAATATTAGATTTATCATTTAACAGAATAACAAAGATTGAGGGTTTGGAACCTTTAACTAAACTGAAGAAGCTCTATCTGAGTTCAAATAAAATTAAAGAGATTGTTAATGTCAACCATTTAAAGAACTTAGAAATGCTGGAACTTGGTGATAACCAAATCAGGGTAATTTGTATGCTTTTATATGGAGAGATGTCAGTTAAACAAAAAATTATATCTTCTACCCTCATTTATATTTGTAGCCAATAGAATAAGTGCACTGTATCAAATGAAAACTCTCGAAAATTATATTAACACTGAGCACACACATCCGTTCCCATTCGCAACCAACATTGAAGTCCCCATTTGCACGTCCCTCGCGTTTCTCTTTTTGTTTCATTCCAAATTCAAATTTACAGTTTTATTTATAAAAATATATATATATTATTAATATAGTCGCTGTAACCTCTTTTTTAACGACGACAATATTGCATCAGAAAATGTGTGAATTCTACTCTATACTTATGGCACTTTAATACGTTTTTACTTGTAAAATTTGTACTAATAATCTGATTAATGGACAATTTATGGAGTCCATGTGTGTGGAGCAACTGTCACCCTGGACACATGGCTGGCCTACGCTCATGACCAAAACAATTGATTTCTATTACTTTACAGGAAATAAAAAACCTTGATGGTATGATAACATTGACTCAATTATACTTGGGCAAAAACAAAATAACGACCATACAAAATCTGCAAGATTTAACAGAACTCAATATATTGGTGATACAATGCAATCGGCTAACAAAAATTGAGAACTTGGAGGCGCTGACAAAGCTCGACCAGTTACACTTGTCTGAGAATGGTATTACGAAAATTGAAAATTTGGAGAAGCAGCTCGGATTGAGGACTTTGGATTTGGCTCAGAATAAAATTACTGTCATTGAAAATCTTAATCACATGCCTGATCTTGAAGAGTTATGGGTAATTTACATTCTATTAATTAAAAAATTGGGGTTGCAATTTATAATACTTGTGCCTAAATGTGATTTTATAGCTAGTGCTATACACTAGCTTTTACCCGCGGCTTCGCTCGCATTTAAGTCATTAAATAAGTATCAGAGATCATTTCAATAGAAATGAATCGATTTGATTTCAAACAGCTGAAACTATAGTCAGTTGGAAACTATAGTAAACTTCTAGCACCTCCAAAAATATGTGTACAAAGTTTCATGATGATCGGTTAAGTAGTTGTTGCGTGAAAAAGTAACAAACAAACTCACATTCACATTTATAATATATATTATAATATAATATGTTTATAATAACTATATTCTTATCATGTCGAAGTTGAGGCATGCGTGAAAGGGATGCAGATATCTCCTTTGAAATGAAATGAAATGAAATGAAAATCGTTTATTAGCATAGGCACTAAAGGCGTGCACTTGCTCATCGTTAGACTCTATCGTGACTTCGGGAAGGCGTATGGCGAGAAGAATATCACAAGAAACTCGTCAATCATAGCCTGTACATAAAGTAATAATAATAAAAAAAAACTGAATTTTAATTCAGAAAAAAAAAGTGAATACCAATTTATAAATCATATTACACAGTGGTTACAATAAATGTCAAATTAATAACATATATGTATATAAAATACATGTATATGTCCAATAATATGTATATAAAAATATTTAAAAAAAAATAAATAAAAAAATATATAGCTACCTATACAACATTTAAAAAAAATACAGTAAAAAAATAAAATAATCCTTCTAGTAAGCCAACAGTAAGTCAAGCTCAAACACTAGTTTAACCACGCATTTCCATCGCTCATATAATCAATAATTCTGTAATAAGCCTTTTTAATTAGCGTCTGCTTTACAATCTTTTTCAGAGCAGGAGTGGGCAGACTTGTTAAGTCATTGGGCAATTTGTTATACATTCTGATCCCCACTCCTATAAACGATTTACGGGTTTTTGACAAGCGAAAATAAGGTACTGCCAATTTGTCACTGCTTCTAGTGTTTCGAGATTGTATATCAGAATTTCTATTAAAATAATTCTTATTCCTATGTACATAAATGATATTTTCGTAAATAAATTGTGCTGCAACTGTGAGGATGTTAAACTCCTTGAATCGTTCCCTAAGTGAGGTACGGGAGCTCAGATTGTAAATTGAGCGCACTGCCCGTTTTTGCAAAATGAAGATCGATTCGATATCAGCTGCGCTACCCCATAAAAGGATTCCATAAGACATAATACTATGGAAGTAGCTGAAGTAAACTAATCTTGCAGTATCAACATCAGTGAGACGTCGCACTGTTTTAACTGCGTAGGCCGCTGAACTTAATTTCTTTGACAAAGATGAAATGTGAGGCCCCCACTGAAGCTTAGAGTCCAATGTGATTCCCAGAAATATGGTATCATTTACGACTGCAAGGTCCTGTCCGTTGAGCTTAATTTCGGTACTTCCTCTCTGTACATTTGGAAGGGAAAATCTAATACATTTGGTCTTCTTCGCATTGAGTACCAGGTTGTTAACCGTGTATCACCTATATACCTACACAAACTGTATCCATTTGAAAATCGTTATCTGTACTTATTATTTTGATCTCTCAGTGCCCAAGATACAAGCTTAGCATGAGCGTAGCCAGCCAACAGTCTAAAATAATATGTAACTAGCAAATACCCGCGGTCTTACCCCGGTTAATTTTTTCATACAAAAAGGTTACACACGCACCCTATAGCACCCTGTATCTGTATGTATAATTCTAATTATCCAAAATAGATAATTAAGTTTTTTAGGTTTGATTAGGTACCTTACAGGTCAGAGCCAAGGTGGGACAAGCGTCCCACCCTGCCCCACCGTGGCTACACCCATGAAGCTTAGTCATATTATGTAAGGGATCAGTTGGTTTACATACAGTATATCCTACTTTGAGGTCATATAGGTATATTTATTGTAGAGGGTGTTCTATTTGGATTCAAATGTTACTAATGTAGGTTAATGTCTTTTCAGTTGAACAATAACTTAATAAGCGATTGGTCATCGGTGGAATATCTTAAAAAGAACAAAAACATTGCGACAATATATCTGGAACACAATCCGATCGCAAACGATGTTGCATACAGAAGAAAATTGAAGTTGATTCTGCCATCGCTTCAGCAAATCGATGCTACACTATGTAAAGCTATTTAATTTGTTATGTAGAGATGGGGGACCTTAATGTCGATTTTAATTTTTTTTTTTTCTTTACTATTGCGTGAATGTCAAATTTTATATTATAAGAATTATCTGTGCAGTAAATGTATCAGTTTGTTAGAATCACTTTAATTGTAAAACATATAATTATTTATTATTAGTTGCAAGTTGGTATCAGAAATATAATATAGTGTAGCTAAATCTTAAACTCTACCTGCTAGTATTGTCCTTGCGTTTAGTGAGGTGATTTGTTTTAATTGAATTAGATATATAGAGTTTTTGGTTAAGTGGTGATTTATTTTATATAAAAAACTTACTTTACGCCGTGGCTTTATTGAAGATGTTAAAATCGACACTAGGGATGTGTAGATAGTTCTGTCCAGTATTGTAGTAATGAGCGTGTTGTCTCGGTCTTATTGATGTAGTATTGTATTTGTTGTCTCTTTTGCTCTAGTTGATTTTAGTATTTTAAATGAAGTTATATGATTGTGAACAATTTATTCACTACATAATCCCTCAACAAAAGAAGTAATTATTTTTTTGTTACTGACTGGTAATGGTTATTTTATTAAACAATTTAAGTCATATTTTTCTCGACATAAAAAAATAATTAGGTTAAATAATTCAAAAAAACTAGTTTTTTTGAATTATTAATTATGTTCTGTTGATGAGTTTGGTTAATGCATTTACTTCTTTTTGTGTGAAAAATTTTAGTATTAAACTTTAAAAGTTGTCTGTAATTACTTGTGTTGTAGTCGGTCAAATATCCAAGAATATGCCTTAATATAACTAAATGAATACAAATTAACCTTTTATTTTATAGGTGCATATAATTGTACTCAAATACTAAAAATAATTTAATAAATCAATTATTTTTGAACTTATATGTTTTTCTGATGGATTATTGAGTTTTATTTCTACCTAAGAGTATTGTGCAGTAAGGTAATGTAGGGGGAGAAGCCTGTCTAGTCTCCATTAGCACTCTTAGTGTGCATTTTAACATCGAATTAACGTTAACGTAAATGTTTTTATAGAGCAAATCTATGCGAACCTATTGGTGAAGCGCAGAACTAAAAATGCTCCATAGAAAAAAATACTATGACGAAATATTTGCGTTTTTAATGTTAAAATACATACTGGAGGCACAGGGTGCTTTCGGATGCCTTTGGCTCCTGAAACACAGTGGAAATTATCTAGACTTTTTAACCGTATTCTAGCTTAACT
Organism: Tineola bisselliella; assembly: GCA_028551675.1. Classification (NCBI taxonomy): domain Eukaryota; kingdom Metazoa; phylum Arthropoda; class Insecta; order Lepidoptera; family Tineidae; genus Tineola; species Tineola bisselliella. The sequence continues at coordinate 57,510 of JAPWLS010001714.1, forward strand.
AGCGAACATTGTGGTCACATGCCAGATCACGTATATGTAATACTGATAATTATTTCAGGCAGATTCTGAAAGTAAATCCAAAACCTGTGTTGGGGTGAAAAAATCAAAATATTCACAATCTGGTCTAAGTGTTAACTTTGAATTGTAACAAACAGAAAATAAAGCAACGTTTTTGGTTAGAATTTTTAATAACTTTTAATTTGAGATGAGTAATAAAACGAAAAAAGTATTTTAAATTAGTTGAATACATTTTTCTAACCATTCCTAAAAACATTATTTTTACTTCACATAAACAATCATATATTTCAACTACAAATAGAACGCTGTAAAACAATTATTATTGTGTTTATTATTTTCATTTGAAGTTTGTAAAACAATTATAACACTACTCAGGAAGACGAAAAAACAAGATGGCCGACCGCACTCATACTACCGGAAACCCAGTGTTGCCATTTTTTAAAATTGTAGTGTTACAATCATTGTCATTCCTTCATGCAACAATGACATCTTAGTGCCTACACCACGATTCTTACTACAGAATAAAACTCACATTATCGTATTGAAGCAACTAATCAATCTTGTCAAATAATTACAGATTCCAAAAGGCAAAAGTCAAGACTAGCTCTCAAGTGACTTGGTGATTGTTATTTATGCATTAATAATGTGATTATTGTCTAATATATTAAAGGGGTCACGTTAGAGAAAATGTGTGAAAGGTGCTAGTGTCCAGATGGGACCTCTTAAAATAAATAGATAAATAAAGAAATTCAAGTAAATACAAGCGTTTTATTTTAGTTCAATTGTTAGGTTAGTAATATAAACATAAATACATTTAACTAAATAGTCATTTTAAACAGAGCTCCAGGCATGGGTTAATTATTGGACCGTTACGTAGATGTCATTTTTAGTACTGCACGTCAACGATAGGTGGTGTGTATTGTTTCACTATATTTAAAAAAAACTTTTGACATTTACATTAACGCTGTAGATTATATTATTTGGTAATAAATATGTTTCTTCTATATTACGTTTTTTGCTCCAAACACTGATGGAATAGAAAAAATATGGTAACTATGGTATAGAGGGAAACTTGGTTGTTAATTAAATCCCACTTTAATATGAAGGTATAAATCAACAAATACTACAACCGTTTTTCTTTTGTAATATAAAATTATAAAATTCGCCTGATAATTTACTACAAGCAATAATTCGTAATTACTCATGTTCGTTTTATGATTAATAAAAAATATTTAAAATTCTTAATGTATTCATTTATTATACAAGTATTTTATCGATAAAATTTTAACGATTTTAAATTTAACGTAACATAGCAACAAGTTCGTAGGTGTTTTAATGGGTCAGTGAGGTGACAAATGAGAAAACCGGTTCTAATTTGAAAAAAAAACAGCATCTTAGTTATTTATATAAAAATATTATACCTAAACAATGTAATGTCCTATTATGAAACAAAAACGCATTTTTATTGAAACATAATTATTTATATTTAAAAACAAATGAATTTCCATGTGCACAGCACATTTCTGTGCTAGGAACCTAAGTTGTATATCGAAGTAGGTTTCTATACGACAGTGACTTTCAACCAGTTTATTTTCTTGCGGGACACCTTTAACGATATCAAAATTTGGTTGCACACAAAGAAAAAGACAAGTAAAATTTTCAAATCATATTATTTAATAATATTAACATTATTATATATCTAAAATTTAGCGGCACCCTTATAATTTCGTGGCACAGTGGTTGAGAATCGCTGCTATACGACATTGACCTTGTACAGCGTTCATATCAGTCCTCTCCGACCGGCATTAAAGACCGGCTGGCGTATTTGCATAACAACATTCAGATTACATGATAAACAAGTTAAATTAAAGTTTAAACGACATTATTAGACAATAATACTGACGCTGCGGACGTGTTTGTGTAAAAAATGAAGTCTTTTATTGAATATTCAGCTCACACTGATTTTCCAATTGAAAATCTGCCGTATGGAGTCTTCACTTCGCCTAGTAACGTAAGTTAAACTAATTCATCTACTAAAACAAATGAAACATCAGTTTTTTACATTAAATACTATAAACCGACTATTTAAAAGAGTATCGAATATTTCAATTAAGTTAACACATTTAGATTAATCTTAATTTGACCGGTTTATATTTAATGTTTATGAGTGGAATTTAAAGATAAACCTGTGTAATTAAAACTACTATTTTCATTTCATTCTCGTGGAAAATATCAAATATATTTTAATATATTTTTTTATATTTATTTACTTTTAGTAATTAGGCTCAATAGAGCGCTTTTACTCGTCAATACAAATATAAATGTAAATGAAATAAATTTATTAATTTAATAATTATTAATTTGATTTAGCTGCTGTATACTGGCATTGTCCACTTACATACTAATGTTAGTAGGTACTACGTACAGAAAGGCATGGAGTAAATCACCAGGTCCTATTATTATAGCGGGAACTAACATTTTGAGCAATATTAGTTAAGAAGTTCCCATGTAAAATTGAGAC
>JAPWLS010002134.1:0-86094 GCA_028551675.1 Tineola bisselliella
AGTATATTACAGTTTATATTATACCGTATGTATATATGTATAACAAACGCCTCAAATCAATGAACATTATAGTATTAGTCATTCATGTTTCTCAGCCAAAAATACAATGTTAAAAGTGATAAATTTTTGAGAAACCACACAAACCGAAAGCTCATTTTTATTTCAAGACAAAACCCCGATTCATGATTCGTTGCAACTTCTTCGAGAACTATCATCAATATTAAAGCGAGCAGGTGCTACAAACTTCCATCAATGAGATTTTTATATCTATCCTACGTATATTACAATTTCATTGTATTTCATGTTACAGCGGACTCGTAGACAGGAGAAATTAAAATATGATTTAGTTTGTTATAGTGTGTCATTGGTTACCGTCAATTGTTTTTATGTACACGAAAGAGCGCTCTATATGTGCGTCCCTCTCTTTTCGTATTATTGTTGCCATTTCTATATTTTTTTTTCAGTAGATTCAAATTCAAATTGAACCTAATAGAAATATATTTCCTATAATCCCTACTTATGTTATAAAATGAATGTGAGTTTGTTTGTTACGTTTTCACGCAACAACTACTTAACCGAGCATCATGAAACTTTGTACACATATTTTTGGAGGTTCTAGAAGTAACATATGATACTTTTTATTTAAAAAAATATATTATTTTTTACTATAGTTTCCAATTGACTATAGATCTATTGAAATGATATCTGATATTTATTTCATGACTTAAATGCGAGCGAAACCGCGGGTAAACGCTAGTATGTATACAAAATATATAAAAAATTACGAGTTTTACGAGAAACACCGTAAAGTAAAATCATCTTGTTAGTAGCTAATAGTATTACAAGGTCTTTTCTAGTCGTACCTACAATATGAAATGTGAACTTAAGTTATAATTACCTATGCGAAATTTTACCAATTAAAGCGAATAAACTTGTCTACGAAGTCAAGACAAGAGGTTCCTTTAACAAAGATCCGAACGATGTTCTCCACATTGTCCACTTTAATATTTCCTTTGAAATAACAATTTAAATAAAATAAATATATCATTGGGGCTTGTTCAAATAGTCCGTATTAATATGTTGGTAATTCTTGCTTTTTAACCCTTTGCACTCGGTTGTCCCCTCTGAGGGGACATGATAGTTTGTTAGCGATTACGTTCAATGAAATTATTCCACCGTAATTTTTTAAGAAACATGTATAATATCACGTTTCCAGGATGTACGTTTTCGTCAAAAAGTGGCGTCGAGTTGCTGGTAGGTAACGTCCGAAACGATACCGAGTGCAAAAGGTTAAATATAATTCATCTCATAAAAAAACATTTTCTGAATATTTTCTGACATTTTCAGAACTATTTTCTGATATTTTACGCGACCCCGTTGTGCGCTGTTTCACTATAATGCGAAATTAAAATTTATCATTAAATTACGCGAAAGAGTGCGTATAAACATAATGTAGTCATCAACTTCTCTATGATCGCGGGAATTTCAGTTAACGCGAGTTTTTCCGGAACGTATCCCTCGCGTAAAGCGGGGCATTACTGTACTCAATACAACAACGAAGAACCTACACAAACTTTAAATTGCGATTTTATACGTTCAACCATATTAAATAGAACCCGGCGCAATATTTATATAATTTACAATAATTTATGTGGATTGTTTTTATTTTAATTTATACAAACAATACTACTCTTGATTATTTTAGTAGAAGCTAACGACGTCAACAGTCTAGCAGTTAGTCAGACTTCGGTTTGCGCACGATTGAGTCCCAGGTGTATTTGTTAACCCCGTTTGTAGTTCACATATCGTATTTAATAAATTAGTATTTGACATACAATATATAGTATTAGAATTAAGTATATACATTGAGAACTATATTTTATTTTAATAAATAGTCGATGTTATAATAAAATAGTATTCGATTAATATTATAATCTATGGTTTGGTATTGTAATCTACTCTATGGTTAACTTGAGTGTTCGGCTGTTGTAATGTATGTCATATCTGTACAGTGTGTTGAATATATGCATCTGAACATAACCAGTTATTTTATTACAATCACTATATAATAGTCGATACAACAAACTATAAGTTACAAATACAAAGAATAAAAAATTAAAGAGTGGTATTAGCCCAGTATGGCGTCCTGGGGAAGTACCACCACATTCAAGCGAAACACCCGTGAAGTGACCTAGTCGCGTTTCGGGATCAGCTTGGAAGTAGCCGAGATAACGAGAGTGCGCCCTGTTAATTTGGACAGAGCACATTCGTCTCCTCAAGCCGGCATAGTGTAGCCGCATCTGTCTGTGGTAACAGTTGTCTATGCTCATGGACCGCACTCTAGCTTAACATCAGTAGGAGTGTGGTCATATGCCGGGCTATCAATAAAATAAAATAATAAACTTATAGTAATATTACAGTCAAGAAAGAAAGAGGCAGAAAATTCAAAATAATATAAATTAAAGCTCAACATATTGAGCTTCTATTGTGATATTCCGGACAAGCATAAAGCAAAGCGATTTCACTAGTGTTAATAATTGAAATTAATAAACATTAAACTAGACAATTCTGCCCGCAGTTTTGCTACGAAACTGGTTGTTTCCCGCTCGCTACGTCGACATTAGCGTAGTGTAGCGTAACAAAAATAAACGTCTGTTACATTTACTCATATTAATATAACGTTAACTTGAATAGTTTATATTTTATGATTCCTTATTCCGATGATCATTATCCCAATCTTTTTTACCGCCATTTTTTGTAACACCAGTGATGATATTTTCCCGAGTTTCGAATCCAGGTTGGGATTACCAGTACAATGGAAACGTAGAATGTACACTGTCAATCTTTAGAATAAATTGTCTCTCATCAGTCCGGGATAGTGAAGGTAGTTTTTACACACAGACAGTTTAGTTTTAGAATTCAAAAATAATTTATTACAATATATAATTGTACCTTTTAAAAATATATCGTATAAAAACTCAGTATTTTTTATGAAAAATCATATCTATCATAGTTTTTCTTGTAAATTTGTAATCATAAAAATTCTACAAAAGTTAATTAATAAGTTTTTTTTTTTGGAAATTGTATTTCCGATATAATGAAAGCTGTAATAAAACCGAGAGCACTTGTGAGTTTAATTTGAAAACTCTTGCTTTTTAGATAATGGAATGAGATCGTATTGGTTAACAACAGACAAAGTTTAATTATACTGTATATGAAATTTATTTTACATTTAAATAAACAACAATTACTCCTCGAACTGCTTGATTATAGATTCTAATACTGATTATATTGATATTTTTCTTTGTAATAAAACCGAACAAAAGCGAAAAATCACAATTCACTGCCTCAAAAAACAAACGAATCGAATTACGTAACAAAATACATATTCATTGTTTACAAAAGCTTTCTTGTTTGTTGGCATGAATTGTAGTCAAAAATTCACCGATGTTCTCTCTCTCTGACAGATCGTCTTTTATTTACTTTTTAAATTGGATTTTTGGTATTGAAAAACAAATTTTAAAGTGATTTTAACTTCTTAGAATGATAAAAAATCAAAATATATGATTTCTTTGTGACTTGTAAAATATATATTTCATTTTATAATATCTAAAGTTTGGGAAACATTGCAACTATCTCTATCAAACAACACATTAAAATAATATTAAAACAGTGTATTTTATACCATGTAAAAGTTTGCATTACAGCAGAAATGTACGTCTATTTATAGAGCTAATAACATAAATACATTTAAGAAATTATTACCTAAATAAATTTAGAAAACAATTGACAACCAATGGAAAAAAACTTGATTGTCTCTTGTTTAAATTATGCTAATCCAAAGACCAGTTAGTTTCAGACATTACTATACGGATGTCATAAGTCACAAAAGATAAGATATGTAATGTTTGTATAATGTCAATAAATATTAAACAAATTAATTTATCGACCAATCAATTAACGAATTCCGATTCCCTAAATAATCCATCAATTAGCCCAATCAGAATTTAATATCAAATGTTTATTGAATTTTAATACCTATACTAAGTCAGTAGGTTCGTAATCAAAAAAGACGCTCAAGTGATAATCTCTATTTGCAACTGGACTTCAGTGGAGCATTTATTCTAGAATCGCGCTTGAGCATAGATAATTATTAGCTAAGCGCACATTTTGAACTCAAGTTATGATCAAACTACACTCGAGTGTTGGTACAATTAATACAATATACAATACAAAGCTACAAAGCGCTATGGATTACAGTAATGCCCCGCTTTACGCGAGGGATACGTTCCGGAAAAAACTGAAATTCCCGCGACCATAGAGAAGTTGATGACTACATTATGTTTATACGCACTCTTTCGCGTAATGCGAGGCAATTGAGCGCGAAATTTGAATTTTACGACACAAATTACCAAAACGAAAAAAATAAGCAGTTTAAATTAATTAACAAAAATTCTATTAGCATACTTCAGGCATGTTTTTTCTCTAAATAATTTCCGTCACGAAACTCTGTAATCGGTTTTCTGAGCTTAACACGATATTTTAAATACGTCACACTTATGCGTTTCTATATCGATTCTATATCGTTTCTATATCGACTCCTTAAAGCTCAAGTTACAATAAGCAATTTAAAACGTTTAAAGTATTTTTTTTATATCGCTAACAAGTTTTATAAGAAAAAAATTTTGTTAGTGATAACAAAAATATTGAAACTTATTTATTTATACAATTTCATTATAAACAATAAATAAATAGTGGTGGATATATATTATGTACGGTTTATTAACTGTCTTTGGTACCAATCCAATATCCTGCCTGTTTAAGCCCAATATGTACCGGGTGATATAGTTAAACGTTTGGAGACTAAGAAGATATTAGTAAAGTCCGTTCTTATGATCAGATTTAAATATATTTTTTCTAATAATCCCGAAATTAAATACTAATATAATGGTCACCCTATTGCATAAAGTTAATGAATTAAATTGGTGCAAAATTATTTTTATTATCTATTAATTGTGAAATCTAGCGCAATAGTTTTTCTGCGGCTTTTGTTTTCATATTACTTATACAGTAGTTTTTATTGTTCTGCTAGAAATTTTAATTTATACTGCTATTAAAACTCGATGTCCATGGTTTACGTTAAGAAGCGGGACACTTTTTACGTCTTGTAAATTCAAAACAAATGAATTTTTGTATAAAAATATTACGTCAGTGGGATCTACTAATGTTAGTTAATATCACATTTTCGTTTCCAAACGTTCGACTGAATTACAATTTTTGAATGAAAATCTCTAAATGAATAAAGTTTTTATATTAAACAGAATATGATTAACGTTAATGAACGGAAGCTGCCGAGTGAATTACATGAAATTCATCAAATGAGGACAAAAATACCGAAATACTAATGACACTTCTCATTAGACGTCTAATAAGACTTTTACTAATATTACAATTTTGTATTGTATAGTATCATAATGTAATCGTTTTAAATGTAATGTGACGCAGTAAGTACAAAGTTTTGGAACACAATTTAGTCCTACCAATTATAGTACGAATTGGTCATATTAATATATACATACATATAATATAACTTATTTAGATATACAGTGGTACCTCGATATACGAGTGTTTTGAGATACGAGCCACCGAGCGAGCTTATTTTGCTTTGAGATGCGAGCAAGATTTGAGATACACTACAGCGCTGCATACGACCCCAACATGCGCCCCGGTCTACATTCGCAGCAGCATACGGGTGCTTTGAGATACGAGCAAGGTTACGGAACGAATTAAACTCGTATGTCGAGGTACCACTGTACATTTATTTAATCAACGTTTTACATACCGCTCTTAAAATACAGTAATGCCCCGCTTTACGCGAGGGATACGTTCCGGAAAAAATCGCGTTAACTGAAATTCCCGCGACCATAGAGAAGTTGATGACTACATTATGTTTATACGCACTCTTTCGCGTAATTTAATAATAAATTTGAATTTCGCGTTATAGTGAAACCGCGTATAACGGGGTCGCGTAAAGCGGGGTATTGCTGTAGTAATCCTCAGAATTTTAGTAACCCCCAAAATGTCATCATAAACTGATAAACCCCAACCCCTAAGCGAGCCCTTTGCATTACTAAATATCAATTCTATTAGGGATACCTCAATAATTCTCTCATAACTTAAGATTACTCGTCGTAAAACTGACCCAAACTACAATTCATATATCTGTTGAAACAAATACAACGCGAGCCATATAAATTTTACAACTCGGATCCTTTGTTTAATTGCTATCAATGAAATAGGTACCTTTAGCTACTTGATAAAAAAAACATAGTTATTGTCTAAACTGCGACCAATCACACGTTTGAAATATTGTTGACATGATTTTTAACCAGTGATAATAATCTGTCACTACGTTTTGTTACACGCATTTATATGAAGTCGTTTCAATCGTTACTTATTAAAATATAAATTACAAAAATAAGAAAAATGCAAATTAATGTTTAAACTGAATATTTGATATATAATATGCAACAAATTACTATTTTATTTTGATTACTGTCTAATGGTTATTAGTAAATAATTTTTACTGCATAAAATGTAATAAAATGCACTCAAGTAATGATCAGATCATCACAGATCAAACTACGTTCGAGCATTATTTCTGAATACGGATATTAAGTTCCACATATTTTATATCACATTGTTTTATTTATACTAATATATAAAGAGGAAACATTTGATTGTTTGTATGTATTGAATAGGCTCCGAAACTACTGGACCTATCATTATATTGCGTATGCTGCGGAAATTATTGACAACAGAGCAAAGTGATGTACCACAGTTTTATAGAGGACATCAATATCTACAAAAAAGTCTGCGATACCATACGTCTATCACAGTTATGTCACAATAACTGCTTTTTCATGTTAAAATTTAAACTTCATAGTAGTTTATACCTTCATTACTACGCGAACGAAGTCGCTGGCAACAGCTAGTACAATAATATAACTCATTGCTAATTCACAATGGAATAAGAAACAAGAATTGAACTTGAAACTGAATATTAAGTAGAAACACCAACTTTACTATATTATTATGACGAATACTGTAATACAGCCATTCTCAAAGTGGTGTTCCGCGGAACCCTAGGGCTAAAATACTGCAAAAAATACCTACCAAAGGGAGATTATAAGGATACATCTAAATATTCTAGCTAAATATTACATTGCAATATGATTATTCATAAATACATATAAATCAGTTTTTTTTATAATTATTTTAAGGCTTTTTCCTTCACCAAAAAAGTTTGAGAACCGCTGCTGTAATATATGAAACAATAAATATAGAGTGAGGCATGGGAACCTCCCACATTTTAAAAAAGTAATTGCAGAAAACTACATGAGATATCAAAAAAAATGTACATTCACATTTAATACAGATCCTGTTGCCCTAAATTTGCACACTCAAACCACAATATGATTTTTTTAATGTGGGAGGTTCCCGTGCCCCGCCCCGTATAATAAAAACATTGCGTATAAATATTTATTTCGAATTCGGACGTAACAGTTTTTCAAATACTTGGTTATGTGTTGTTTATACTTTAAAATATTCTTTATTACTTTAAAAAATAATAATAATACTAATACAATTTTACACATAAGAAACAAATTTAGAGCAATTGGCGATCTTATCACTAAAAGTAATTTCTTCCAGATAACCAATTGTCATAGAAGAAGCAGTGTTAGTATCGAGCAAAGCATACATAAATATAAGTAAACTAAATACATAATGAACATACACATATATACAAATATTATTCAGGAGGAGAGAGGTATAATGATTTAAGTTTAAGTTTAAAGATAGGGAGAGATGGTGCAGATTTTTAATAGATAAAGATAAATCATTTCACAGAAAAGAAATTTGAGTAGAAGGAATCAGTAGTAGTAGTACACATAACTTATAACTTAGTTGGATCTACAAAATTGCAATATTACAAAAAAACGTTTTAAAGTTGTTATTGTGCATAGTTTGTTTGTGTACATTCATCGTTGTTGTATTGAATATTGCTAAAATGTTAGTTCTAAATATGTTAGTACGATCCAGAGATATATTTGCATATTTTTAATACTATTTAAGTAACACAAGGTTTCGATAACTGGTTTTTAAATAGATTCGACAATGCCAGTTCATTTATTACGTACCACGTTTTTATTTATAATTTCTATACCAACCTAATTCTGATTTAACGAACGAACAAAAAAAAACTATTCCTAACAATAGGAAACCCTCGTAATGGCTTTATTTGAATAATTTCCTACAAGTCCCCAATTATGATTGGGTTACATTGTAGTCACGCATTGAGGCCTTATTCTCGTGAAAGCAAAATTATAACATAATTTTAACAGTTAATGCTTTTTAGGTATGAAAGAGGATAGTTGGATTTAATTTTTGGCCAGCATAGCGAAGGTGACTTTTACATGCTTTATTTTAAAACTAGCTGTTGCCAGCGACTTCGTTCGCGTAGCAATGAAGATATAAAGTACTATAAAGTTTAAATTTTAACATGAAAAAGTAGTTATTGTGACATAACTGTAATAGTTAGACATATGGTATTGCACACTTTTTGTAGATATTGATGTCCTCTATAAAACTGTTGTACATCGATTTGCTCTATTGTCAATAGTTTCCGCAGCGTAAGCAGTATAATGATTTTTTTGGATTCTTTTCACATTTTGAGTTACATTATTGAAATTTTCATCCGGGTTTTTGAAAATATGCTACAGCCTATGTTCATCAGGGATAATGTAGGATTCTAATGGTAAAATAATTTTTCAAAACGGTCCAGTAGTTTCCTATTCAATACATACAAACAAGCAATCAAATGTTTTCTCTTTATATATTAGTATAGAAGTATAGATATTGATAGAAGCCAGGTTTCAGCCTATTTCTATATGACGTCATACTTCTTTGGTATATGAGATTACTATAAGAATGAGTCTCCAGTCATTTCTCCTGAGAGATTTGAAATAAAAAAAGAAGTGAGTTTGTGTAAAATCAGCACATCTCCAGCAGCATTAAAACGTATAACATAAAATTTCACATTTTCACCTGAACCCAGAAGCCTCTCAAAGGCTTTCCTTGCTTCCGCATTTCTCTCACGTTTCCTCGGAGGAACATTGACAAACAGATTTTTTACCACCTCCCACCTATTTACATTTTTATATCGATTTTTCTTTTATTTATAATCCGTGTTTATTTGCTCGTGTAAATGCTGCGTTTATTGGTTGTCTGTTACGACATAGGGCCCTGAATTCAAATAAATAATATTTTATAACATTTTATAAATATAACATTACTAACATTAAAAAAAGTTAGTACTTATTTTGGGTCTGAAAGTCCTATCGCCGCGCCGGTCAAATCTACAAAATCGCAATTCTATAGAAGAGCGATTTAAAGTTGTTATTGTGCATAGCTTCTTCGTTGTTGTATTGAGTGTTTCAAAAATTATTAAGAAATATTATATTTAGAAGGTATTTGCGCTTGCCCCACCCTGGCTGTGACCTGCAAGGGACCTAATCAAACCTCAAAACCAAATTATCTGTTTTAGATAATTAGAATTGTATATACAGATACAGGGTGCTATAGGGTGTGGGTGTAACCTTTTTGTATAAAAAAATCAACCGGGGTAAGACCGCGGGTATTTGCTAGTTACATATTATTTTAGACTGCTGGCCCACCCTGAGCCCATGGCTGGCTACGCCCATGGTACCGACTATGGTACTCGCCGATATGTTCTTTTGTCCTAATACCTATACTACAGAGTATTTTAGTTCAAGGTCCCATATTATAAAAACAATAAAAACTGTTGATACATCGTCGAGATTAACTTAAAAATACATGTACATTTCGTTTATATTTTCAAAGGTTTACGAGTAAACAATAGCCGTTCCCTTTATAACCCGATCCCTAATATTGTATTTACCCGTTTACGTTAAAGAAAATTAAATGAACGTTGTTTTAATAATACAAATGTCATTTCTTAATTTATTTATGGATATCCCTAAATACTGACCTATGAAATGAAATGAAAATAATTTATTATAGGCTTTAAAGGCTTGCGCTTGCTCGTCGTCAGACTCTACAATGGCTTCGGAAAGTCGAATGACGAGAAGAAGACCACAAGAAACTCGTCAATCATAGCCTATACATAAGATAATTAACAAAAAAAAATCATAAATCACATAATTTACAAGAATTAAAATTACATCACATCCACGGTGCAACCACACAGGTATCAGCCTACAAAATAATATGAGAAACTATGCTGGTGAGTAGCAAAGAGAGAAGCATGGCACATGGGAGTAGACCGCCCCCCTTGCAACTCCCGTCAAGAAGACCACAAGAAACTAGTCGTATGAGTTTTATAGTACCTATACACAGAAAATGTGGTTTCAGAAACGTACTATGTTTTATATTGTAATACACGTAGCCTTACTCCCCCTGATTTCATTCCACGGAAACATATAGAAGCACGTAACGCATTAGCTATGTCATCTTGATGAAACAAGCATAAACTAAGGTTGACAGGAAAACTCCTCTTTTGGAAATATTTATAAACATGATTTAAATACGATTTACTATGGCGGCCGCTGTAAGAGGAATCAATAATCAGAATAGTATGTCACATTATGATAAATAAAATCACTGTTTATCTGAAAACTAAGCCACTCTAACACATTTCGTACTTAGTATTTTCATAATTTATAAAATAATAGACAAGCAAATTATACTTGATATATTTAATTCAGAAACTACGCTCAAACATACATAGATTCATTGACTATAGTTCAAAACTTCAAACGTCACAGCCGTACAGAACAAAACAGACCAATCACACGCTTGAAAAATTGTTAACGTCATTTTTGACTAATAATAATCCGTTGCGACTGTCTATTGTCACCTAGCTGTCATTACGTACTATTACAATTCATGCATTTATAAGAAATCGTTTTAATTGTTACTTATATATAAATAACAGAAAAAACTGTGAATTAATGGTTAAACTTTCTATTTGATATTTCTATAAGTATATGCAAAATATTACTATTTTGTTTCGATTATTGTGTACCTTAGTGTACAACTTTTCAAACTGAATCTTATTTTTTTCTCATAACATAATATATTTTTGTTGCTACTTAATTATAAACACGATATTAAATTAATATATTGATTGTTTATTCATTTCTGAAGATTACTATCTTGTATTATTGAAAATTTATCATTAGTACCTTAGGACAGAAGATACAAACCAACTCTACAATCTACCACTCTTAAAATTCGTATATTGATGTATTCGTATCAGCTGCTCCAACACCTACATACGTCCGGTCAAGATTCGATACATAAATGAGCCGTAACGCCTACGCTCTGCGTTACAAACTTATCACACACAACCTACACGGTTTTAGTTCAAATAAATTAATGTTTATTATTGAAGAATGCACCCACTTTACTAACATTAAGTGTTTTATAATAATATATATTGTCACGTCTTCAGAAATCATTATTTATGGACGAACAACCATCTTTAATCCCTAGCAAAGGTGAAGCTCTTTCTGTGGTAACACGCCCTACTATTGTCTGTAATAGCAGTCGCTTCTGCTCATGGATTACACTCTAGCTTAACAACATAGTGTCGTCTCATGCAAATATATATTCAAAAAGTTTACCTCCAACTAACACCTCCCAGTCAATCTCCATCATATAAATTAAACAAAAGACAATAGTATAAATTCTTACAATAAAAAGTAATTCAGCTCACGCCTGTCCTTATTTGGGGTTGGCAGAGACTATGGATCACCAGTGATTCTTCTCTCTAAATACTATTATCGCGCCAGCTACTTTCACATATATACATTTCATATATATATTTCTGGCCACACCATATCAAAATACCTCATCCCAATCTGGATCACTACACCGTTCTTGTATTCGCAAAGTTTCCTTTGTAATTTAGTATTTTTCAAAACAGTACCTAAAAAAGTCACTACAAAAACGGCAATGATCTCCCAACAAAGCCCGAACTTCAATCCCTTCTGTATTTGACGTCCGGTACTTTGAAACGACTGAAGCGATTCGTAAATAAAGGGTTAGGGAAGTAATTCACGCCAACATCATACTTAATCGATATTTCAAAGAGAAATACTATTCTATTTTTTATTATATTGAACATTTTAAGTCGAGATACTTTATGTAGCTTAATAAAACGCTATTCTGATTAAAACAATGTAAAATGTATAATAATATTAAATTAAATAGGTATTTTGATTCTAAAGGAAAAACTTCTTGAAAACCAAAGCTCGCTTGTGCATATTATTTGTGATGTACGACAAACGACATAGTGTATGATGTCGAGTTTTGTGTGAAAAATTTCCACTCATATCTTGACAGTAATTGACTTAAGGAAAAGTTATATAATAATAATGTTTTATTTTAATAAAAAGTTGAGGTAAATATCAAGAAAGTATACATGATACAAACAAAAAAACTGCTGAAAAAAAAAAACAAAGAAATTTGTTTTGTTTATAATAACTCGGCAAATGATCATACTATCACATACTTGATCTTCTTCCTTTCTTTTCCTCCATAAAAAATACGTAAATGAACCTCCATTTGAACCTCCATATTAGACCCGAACAAAAACAGCACACTGTCAACTTCCGAAACAAATTAGCGAAGGACAAATAAAATTACTAATGCAATACTGAAACAAACAGTGAATGTCGCAAATAATTAATTCTGGTAAGCAATAAATTTTAAATTCTTGCCTGTAACCCTGTAATGAGGGTTGGAAGAGAAAGGTTGCTAAGGTCGCGGGCACTGGCCAACGTTAATTAAGACCTTCGACCTTCTTTCACCTCCATTTCAATATTACTTTTCTAAACAAGTCTTTTTTTAATTGGAAAACTTTTAATCACTTTCATTTTACTATATCCTGTTAAATAAACATTTTGTGTTCCAATAATTTTAGCACAGTTTAACGTCACATACATTGCTAGCATATATCAGATAATAAAAAAACTGGATAAACCTTGGATATTCCCTACGATTTATTTATTTATTTATTTATTTATAAAGCCTACCTACAAAATTACATCAAAACTACATATCATAAAAGGGACTACTATTATATAAACTAAATGAAATTTTAATTATAGGATAGGACGGCATGCTCAAGGTGATAAAGGGATAGATACTACACTTCTGAAAAAATTACAAAAATACATTGAAAAAAAAACACAAGAACCAATTAGATGTAAGGAAGAGGGGAGAAATTAAAGAAAAAAAATTATCTTAGGATCAGTGTAACTTGAAGTGTTTGCAATATTATTTTTAGTACATTATAATATTTTTTTAATTTTCGTTGATATTATAATTGCTAATACTGATACTGCTTCTCCTATGACAATTGGTTATCTGGAAGAAATTACTTTTAGTGATAAAATCGCCGATTGCTCTAAATCTGCTTCCTATGAGTTAATTTGTATCAGTATTATTATTTTTAAGGAATAAAGTATTTATTATTATTATTATTATTTAATTATATATTGTATTGTATTAGCATAATAATGTAATTGTTTTAAACCACGTGATTCACATTTTTTTCTTTCTATCTCTTTATTAGTTGCGATTTATTTTGAAGACAAATAAATATTTTTAAAAATATATATAAAATAGAAATATTATACCGAATTTATATCGCAGTTCTAAAAATATGTTTTCCTTAATAAAACTGTTCTAATAAAACAAATGTCTATTATATTACACTACCTACATTTAACTAACGACAAAAGCTGATAAAGCCAGTAGCTTACAGGATTATGGAGGTGAAAGACGCGTCAATCTCCAATCCTATTTCTGTGCCTGTCTATTTTAATTTTGCCATTTAAGGTCTAAATATATTTTTAGAATCCAATTAAGTTTTTTTTTCTATTAAGAATGACATATTGGACTTCGTTAAAAATCTCCCCTAGAGTTTACAGTTTATGAAATACAATCAAATTTTCTCTTATAAAGATACAACTGTAAAGCGCAGTTAAATAGGCATCATGGTGAAAGGGGTTATTTAAATAAAACAAAGCCTTCGTCCCTTTCAAATATTATGGTTTAATTACATAGATTGGCATTAACGTTACATTGCAATGTAAAGTAATCAAGATACGTGTAAATGGAAACAATTTATAGAATCGTGATTACCGTGTTTAGTTATAACAACATACAAAATATCAATACTCATATTTTCTTCAGTACTATTATTAACGCATATCAAAATAACACCTTCCTGTTTGGTGGTTTTGACCAGACTGCCTTTCTCGTCTGGGTGACAGATATGCGTCTACCCCTTCCAGCCGATAGGGGTCGCCGCATGTCTGTCACATTAAAATGATTACTAATTGTATCAATTATTACTTAATTAATTAATTAATGTTATAGTGAACATTATTTAATTTGCTTGCTAACACAACTAAAAATTAATTAACAAGCAATACAAAGAAACAATTATTATTAAGCAGAAAAATGTTTACTTTGACAAAAGCCGCGAAAGCCTTTCAGTTCAAAAATACAAATGACAAAGAGACTCGTTTGTTTATTCTTGTACCAGGACTTCAGTAAATTACGACGAACACATTCATGTTCCCTTTCTAGGAGACTAAGGTCGAACAAATCGGACTCTTTTAAAGGTCTTAATATCTGTCATATCTGATTTTTAGCGACTTTAGTGATCTAAAAAGGACACCAACTTAAAGTGGGTTTGACTAAAGACAAAAACGACAAGTATACAGATCACTTACAAGAACGATATAGTTTTATATAGTATATATAGAATAGAATTATTATACAAAATTTTCCATATATAATGTTTTTATACACAATTGTGTTTTTCTTCAACGAGATCTTAAAACCACAACCAACACAGTACTTCAATCTAAAGAGTTACTTTTATATTATACCTTTTTTATTATTATTGATAGCCCAGCATATGACCACACTCCGCCTGATGTTAAGCTAGAGTGCGGTCCATGAGCATAGACAACTGTTACCACAGACAGATGCGACTCTACTACGGCTTGAGGAGACGAATGTGCTCTGTCCAAATTACTTTTTAATTAACTCCTCTCGTTATCCCGGCTACTTCCAAGCTGATCCCGAAACGCTA
The DNA here is from genome assembly GCA_028551675.1 of Tineola bisselliella. Classification (NCBI taxonomy): domain Eukaryota; kingdom Metazoa; phylum Arthropoda; class Insecta; order Lepidoptera; family Tineidae; genus Tineola; species Tineola bisselliella. The sequence continues at coordinate 15,218 of JAPWLS010002134.1, forward strand.
CTAGATCACTTCACGGGTGTTCCGCTTGAAAGTGGTGGTACTTCCCCGGGACGACATACTGGGCTAATGCCATCATCAGTCTGCCTACCACTCTTTGTGTGCCTACATTATAGTATGTAGTCTTTGCCTATTTAAAAAAGGAATTGTACAGCAGGAATGTGGGCAACACTGCTTCCCGCATGGGTCTTGTCAAGCCAGCGTGTCTAAACCCAGCTATCAACTGTTATCTTGTGTGCGTTTTGTTACAATAGATCACTATTCTTTGCAACAGAGTTGTTTCACTCCAAAATCTTCATCACTCATATCTTGAAACACCCCCCGTGTTATATCTTGTACTTAATGTTCACTAAAAATTTAGTCACATAGGAACAATAACGAGAGAAAAGTAAGCTTAATAGAGCCAGAAGACAACTAGTTGAATTTAAAGCTGGAAATGAGTGCTATGGGAGACATTTGTGATTGTGTTTTTAGAGTAAGAGATAATAAAGTTGAAAATCGTGGTTGAGAAGTGGGAATTACGTGGACAATTGAAACACTTTCTGAGGACTTCTGGAATGCTCTAGAAATTTCTTAACAAGATTTAATGGAAGATTAAAGTAACACTGATGCTTGGTTTTAGCTTTACATTTTTCTAGCTATCCTAATATTTATATTAATTAAATATTAATAAAAACATTTCCAAATTTAAATATGAATCGAAGAAGCATATAATGGGTCTAAATGTCTTGTAATGGTGTTGTAAATATTCTAGTACATATAATACGATATATTTAGTCTATGTACGTTATGTTTATTTATAAATTTTATCTCAATTAAGTGAATTTATATTATTCTTTTTGAGTAATTCAATGTCTTAAACTTTATTGTACTTAAACATTACACAAACCATAATAGGCAACAAATTACTTTAAGACGAATACAGAGGTTCCATTGGAGAAGAATAAGTTTAGAAAATAAAAAAAATAAAAGAAAATCACCAAGAAAACCATCATGATATGAAATATATAGGTATATGTGATATCACATAATGTTCGTACCAGTTTTTTTTATAAAATATTTACCAACTTGATGGCTGTCGAATAGTTAGATATGCAGTTTGATAATTCGATCTTTCAACATTAATGATATTGATTGTGTTATATTTCAGTTCAAGACAATTATAAAAACAATTGAATGAATGACAATACAATTCTAAAAATGTAAATTAAATTGTATCGTACAGGAATAGATCTCATCAACCGAAAACAATTTCCTTTGGAAATGATGTAAACAAAATTATCAACTTCGTGTAATCGTGATATGACCGTCCGGATATAAACAGAATGGAATATCCCAACGTTATTTCATTTATTTTTAATTGTTCTCTTCTTTGTTTAGGTGCTGATAAAAAAAACAGCAAATTATTTTTTTTTTCATGCAAATTTTATACCCTTAAGAATTATTTAGATAAATACTTTTTTAAACATAGGACTTACATAACTTTCATCTTTATTAATATCGCAGTAAAAATACATTAGCGCGTCAAACAATACCTGAAACAATAAAAATAATATAGCATTATTTTCTTTTCTCAATTTAATTAAATAATTAAAATAAAATGTTAATCTATCATCGTATGACATGCAATTTCTTCTATAGTTTTATAGATATAACAGTCAAGCCGAATAATAAATAAAAAATAAAACAAAACACAACAACAAAAGAATCTTGAGTAAAAATTTTAAAAAAAGAACAACAATTTTCACTTGAGAAGTATTATAGTTACAAAAACAAAAGACACACGAGTATTCACACAATCCATGTAAAACGAATGAATCGTTCGAATCATTCTCTATTACATCCGTACGCGGCAAAGCCTTTCTTTACATAAAACCTATTTATTAGATCCTTCTGTACAAAACGAGCTATATTACGTTTTATGATTTTCTCAAGACTCCGTCTAGTCTAGGAGATAACATATTATTTCTTCACTTCAATTGTTTTATGACAATGCACTTAGATAGGAGCTGGGGGAGAAGCAAGCCATGTTCCCCTCCTGTACCCGGATTTATTGCGGCGGATAGGGAAAGTTTTTCACACATGATTATATCTAAGAAGAAAAGAGCTAAAAAATAAAACTAAACTATCTCTATATTGACTCGCTAATAAACAATTCTACAATGAATTAAAGTGAATATGATTTTCAGCCCAATATATATGTTAACACCATTATTACACTACCCGCATAGATATTTAAATAAATCCTTTTCCTACTACCCTCAAAAACCTACCAAAATACTCACAACTACTCGCAAGCAAAATTAAAGTTGATACCAAGACTCGACAATAGAAAAGACTAATATGTAACCGAACTTTGCATGTGTTGATATAGAAGCAATAGAACCAGCGACACCAAAACGACGGGCAGACCTGCCAAGAAAGCATTTCGGTTCGTGCAAGTCCTTTCTACTCCAAAAAACAAAATTTAATATAGAAGCACAGAATCTTGACTGGAAGCAAATCTAATTTCTAAATAAAAATAACCTAATTCATTTGTTTTCCATCTACTTTCTAGAGTACATCAGCTTTAAAGAAGTCTCGGAAGTGACTCGGAAACAATAATGAAAGTTAGCGAGCACTTTGGCGGGATGGGATATGTGAAATGGGGTTCAAGCATGTGATCCATTTAATTGTATGACTCTGTTTATTTTCAGGGAGTGTTCCTTCATGACTTTTTCAGTGTCTCTTGAATGTTGTTCTGCGTAGTACTTTAAATAAACACAGGGGAAACGTTTAAACTCTAATACAGTAATGCCCCGCTTTACGCGAGGGATACGTTCCGGAAAAAATCGCGTTAACTGAAATTCCAAACACCATAGAGAAGTTGATGACTACATTATGTTTATACGCACTCTTTCGCGTAATTTAATAATAAATTTGAATTTCGCGTTATAGTGAAACCGCGCATAACGGGTCGCGTAAAGCGGGGTATTACTGTAGCTATGCAAAAAGGCGAAAAATGAAGACCGAACTAGTGAAGGGTTTTATGGTCACTAAAAATAACCTGAAATTAAGATACAAGATATAATGATCTTCCTTTTATAATACATAGTGTAATAACTTAGCACATTACGTCAAAAGAATGGAGGAAGTTAACAAAAAAACGCTTGTAAATCATCGGAATTTTCTTTCTACTATATTAATTTGGAAGCCGATATGATAAGAAGAAATGGTAATACAAAATTCCAATGGTAAAGATAGGTAAAAAGTCGGAACCGAATCGTCGTATCACGTACCACAGCGTCAGATATCGATTTGATCATTTGTCAGTCTCGTACGTGATTTGAAAAACTTATTCGATATTTATGCTGTAAAAATATCGAGTGATTTTTTTATTGTTACGCGTGGCCTTTATGCTTTGTTTGGTTGACCTAATGATACTTATAATTAGCCTTATTTTTGGGTAGTTGTGGATAGTTTTTCTCTAGCAACATTGACATTAAAAACTGCGTATAGCAGCCATTCTCAAAGTGTGTTCCGCGGAACCCTAGAGCTAAAATACTACAAAAAGTACCTACCAATGGGAGATTATAAGGTTACATCTAAATATTCCAACTAAATATTACGCAATATTACATTGCAATATGATTATTCATAAATACATATAAATCAGATTTTTATATTATAATTATATAATATTAAGGCTTTTTCGCAAAAAAAGTTTGACAACCGCTGGCATAGGTATAGTAAATAAACTAGCGGGCTTATTTTAACTAAAAATCGCAATCGTAAATGTTTTTAGTTCCATGCATCTCCGATGGTTTCGCATTGATTGGTTCTATTTTTAAAAATCTATTTATTTTATTTTTCTTAATATTTTAAAGCCACGTCTATTACTCAAAATTGAAATTAAAAATAGAAAACTTTATTTGTATCATGAACCTACGCATTGTTGAAATATATCCTGACTTTAGAAATCACAAGAAACTAGCCAATCATAGCTTTTGCTAGCATTTTGCTTAATAATAATAAGTAATACAATACGAAATTAAGGAAAAGTGTTGACTTTGTTTTGACAAATTACAAGAAAAAATGTTGCCTCGTTGAAAGGTGACTTGTTTAAGAAAATGACACGAGAGAAAATGTTGGGGCTGAAAAAAAAATTACTCAAAAACCTCCCACGGGAATTATAGGGGCAAGTTTAGTGCGTCAAGATGTTGGGACTATGCCGACGTCTATACCGAATCTTTTTTCTCAAATAATTATGTCATTACTGTTTTATTACTATTGTATTTTGATTACTGTCTAATACAGCCATTCTCAAAGTGTGTTCCGCGGAACCCTAGAGCTAAAATACTGCAAAAAATACCTACTAAAGGGAGATTATAAGGTTACATCTAAATATTCCAACTAAATATTACGTAATATTACATTGCAATATGATTATTCATAAATACATATAAATCAGTTTTTTATAATTATATTAAGGCTTTTCCTTCGCCAAAAAAGTTTGAGAACCGCTGGTCTAATAGTTGCTGTGTTTAAACATTTATTGCAGATTGATTCTCGTTGTAAACTGCATAGAATGGAATAAAATGCAATTTAAGCGCAGATTATATACTCAAGTAATTATCAGGTGATCACAGTTCAAACCACGCTCGGGTGTTGTGCCTGATTACGAGCCTTGTATCATAACCATTAATGTTATAAAATCGGTTCCCACCATTACCACGTAAACATAAGGTTAATGTCACTGGTTACTTTTTTTATTTGAGTAAACGTAAAAGGAGGAACATGATAACTTTCAGTACATTTTCACGTCAGATGTAACAACCTTTTGAGTATTTCACATCATTATGTCTATTTACCCATGTACAGTCGACAATCTTCAGATGGATACAGATTGGACTGGAAGAAACAATCATTAGAAAGAGATAACTATATTTTTATCGTGTCGCCTGCGTCCATTTGTTAAATTTGAGGCATGTGTGAAAGGGATGCAGTGGGCTTATCACGAATTTAGTCTGGCTTTCGAATCGAGCTGTCACAAGTAAAACGGATCCGTTAGCAATCGGAATCATGAATTTTTACTAACGACTAACGAGCACCAGCAATCTATCAAATGAACGAAGGATCGAGAGGTTCGGTGGCGCTGCTCAAATTTCCATGCAAATCGCTTGAAGCGAACTCGGTTCGAAAGCCAGACTAAAATTCGTAATAAGCCCACAGATTCTCCTTTGCCATTCACGACACTGGGATCGTTTCTCTTGCTATCGCTTATATACCTACAAAAAACTGTATCCATTTGAAAATCGTTGTATGTACCACGCTGGCGTAACAAAATATTCGCAGTCTGGATTAACAAAATGAAAAACCTTTTGAGCATTGTGAGAATTTACGGCGATCTCAGAAAGTCATATTGAAACGAGAAGAAATCACAAGATATTTGTCAATGATAGCCTGTCCAATATAATAATAGGTACATTTTGTTTAATCTTTCTTTAACATTAATGTAAATCAGCCGTTCTCAAAGTGGTGTTCCGCGGAACCATAGGGCTAAAATACTGCAAAAAATACCTACCAAAGGGAGATTATATTGTTACATCTAAATATTCCAACTAAATATTACGTAATATTACATTGCAGTATGATTATTCATAAATACATATAAATCAGTTTTTTATAATTATATTAAGGCTTTTTCCTTCGCCAAGAAAGTTTGAGAACCGCTGATGTAAATAAAGTTTACATACACACAATCATCTCAATTACACTACTTTGTTAAATAAGACATGATCCTATCGTACTAGATTAATTTCAAACGCAACAGAAGTTACAGTTGGATGTGGTTACTATTACCTCAAGACAATTGATTGTGCTAATTTACAATTTACAGTCAAGTCCAAGTCGCCGCACGTTCTCCTCGTTTTAGTAATTAAATAAATTATTAATTAATTAAACCAACAAAAACAAACTTTGATAAATTAATTTGTACATAAAACAAATATTTTGAAATGGAAACAGAAACACGTATATTTTGTATTTACAGAAAAATTTTAATTCATAAATTATACACCCACCTACCTATTCCCAAAGGTATGACATATTGTAAAAATGTGTGATTCGAATTCGACCCCTCTTTGATTCGTCCCATGATACTTTTATTTTATAGAAATTCAATTAACATTATTCTAATAACTTGTTCGTTTGACCACTTAACTTGTAACCTCAGCGGAAACAGATATAAGCAAGAAATTCGTGATCTTCAATTTTTTTAAACTAATTCAGAACATGAAGCTCAAATTTCTTCATATACCTAAAACTATTCTATTATCCATAGTTAATATTGATAAAGTATAGACTAATACTCGCAGTGCAAATTCATATTAGCTTAGCACATGATAGATGCTTGTATATTATTTGACACTTCTCCTATAAACTTAAGATTTTATAAACTAATCCATTTTTAATAGTCATAGAAATATTGTTGTAGACTCGGCCCGACGGGACCAATAAAATTGTCAAATCGGAAACGAAATTTGGCTTCCATGTTTTAATGCCCAATTTCCATATTTCCGTAAAAGGCTTGCCCATGTTATATATTACGTTTTAGAGTTACATCTGGAAGCGAAAAATACATTAATGTGGCATTTATTTTAAAATTTAATGTAAAATTTATTTCGCGAAAGTTTTTTATAAGGATGATTTAATAATAATTTATATTAACATGAATAAATAAATAAATAAATATATATGCAGGGAATGCCAAGTGTTATTTTCTTTCTTCAATTATCTCTCCAGACCGGTTAGCTGGTAGAAAATGCTTTAAGCATTAAGTTCGCCGATTTGTGAAGCTTTTACAAATAAAGAATTTTATTATTATTATTATTATTATATTTATCGAGAGCCACAAATAATCCTTGGACACCCCTGGTATATAAAAAGAATGCTATATCCGATAACCTCTCAATCAGGCATAAATGATTGAACCAATTTGGTGTTATTCAACAGTATAAACGTTTCCGTCGAGTTCTAACAACGGCCTAACCGCTCTGCATCGTTTTGTTTGTTCGCATAACAATAAAAAAATAATTTTAACACTAACAAAACACATAATGGAGTCGTATCCCCAAAAATGTATCTGCGTAAATACAATTTGTACACTATATGAGTACATCACTCGACATAAGGTTTATAGTGATGTGCTTAGTACAGCACTATGTGAGTTAATTCTTTTTTTTTTAAATATAATTAACTAGCTGTTGCCAGCGACTTCGTTCGCGTAGTAATAAAAATATAAAGTACTATGAAGTTTAAATTTTAATATGAAAAAGTAGTTATTGTGATATAACTGTAATACTTAGATATATGATATCGCAGACTTTTTTGTAGATATTGATATCCTCTATAAAACTGTGGTACATCACTTTGCTCTATTGTCAATAATTTCCGCAGCGTACGCAATATAATGATTTTTTTTTGTATTTTTTTCGCATTTTGAGTTACCTAAGTCAAAAAAATATATATAATCATTCATTAATTAAATCAAAATAACAAATAAAAAATATAGTCATTCTTATGTCAAAATTAAATTATAGAATTACAAATTATTCAATTCAAATTTTGTGAATACATATTTATACTAGCATATTTAGTAACGTTTAGTGTAACGTTTTTTAACTCTATAATACAATATACAAAAACTAATTATTATTTATTGGCGCATTAAAAAATACAAATTATCCAAAACTTCGTAGCTATTGTCACCTCAGGAAATGACGAAATAATGTAATAGAAAGGTCAGACCATAATGAGGGTAGGCGTGTTTCCTGTTTTTTATTTTGACGAAGGTTAACACTATGCAATTAAATAGCAACCTTGAATTATCGATATCCCATGCCTATGTTGACTAATTACCTAAACCAGCGGTTCTCAAACTTTTTTGGCGAAGGAAAAAGCCCTAATATAATTATAAAAAACTGATTTATATGTATTTATAAATAATCATATTGCAATGTAATATTACGTAATATTTAGTTGGAATATTTAGATGTAACCTTATAATCTCCCTTTGGCAGGTATTTTTTGCAGTATTTTAACCCTAGGGTTCCGCGGAACACACTTTGAGAATGGCTGACCTAAACATAACCAATTTAAAAGACTACATGCGGCTTATGAAAGCTTTGAATAAGTTCACCGCGACCGCGATGTCTACAAAGTTAAGAAATGACGGATTAAAATTTTTAAGCCGCACAAAGTATTTAAAACATGAGTAACGTAAAACAACAGTACAACATTAGAAATAAAAAAAAAATGTCATAAGTTAAAAATTAATTCCAAAATTCATATATTCCCCCCCCCCCCTTTCTCTTCATAACCATTATTACCTCGATACAATCATAAATACCAAAGAAGTTCACTTGTTTAACAAATTCGTTATTGTTTTTTTATTGAACAAACAGATGTTTATCGATATCGATAAAGATCTTTAAACGTAAAAAGTAAAGTTGTAGGGTATTGTAAACAAATCGTGTACAATAAAAAGTAAATTATTTTTTTTTATAAATATCAAACACTGCGTTAAAATTGTTATTAGTTTTATTTTTATTAGGTGTATTTTAAATAAGTGAAAATACAGTGTGGGGCGCGGGAATCTCCCACATTTCAAAAAATCATAGTGTCGTCGTCTCCTATCGAAAAACAATTTTGTATTGAGTGTGTAAATTTAGAGCAACAGGGTTTAGACTAAATATGAATGTACATAATATATATCTGGCGATTTCTTTTAATTTTTCCTTGATATCTCATATAGTTTTCTTTTAACAGCCTTTTAAAAAAGTGGGAGGTTACCGCGCCCCACCTTGTTCTTTTCTAATTTACAATTTGTTCCTTAAAGCGTGTCGCCAATCTCGTCTAATGAAAAAAGTAGAAAAAAAATAACTGTCAGAAACATTTAGTGTCTGATTTAACTTGTCATATCCCAAGAATGTATGAACTTTTTCAAAAGGTTAAGAGTCAATAGGCAGTTAAAGTAGATGAACACAGACACGTTCTTTAGGAAAATTGAGTCAGTTCCTGAGTTAACTCATCACGGTACAACACTAAAAAGATATGTCCTTTTATTCCACGAGTGTCCATAAAAGAGAATGCCTCTCGTAAGACCCAAACGAGGACGTTCTTCGCCACTAGAGGTCTGCGTAAAAACAAACTTATTGGGAAGAACAGAGCGACACGTGTGCGCTATTAGATGCTCCTAGTTATTGTATAATTAGATTTTCTTGGACCCTTTTTATTGTTTTTTTTTGTCTCCTAATCTTATTCAGAATTATGGCTTATAAACATACGATAAAGGAGTTTTCTACACAGTAGACCAGTATGTGACCTATTTAGTTATAACTTCTAACAAAATGTAATGTGTGTTTAGCTATTAAACAACGCCAACTATTAGCGAGTAGCGACTTTACTAAATTAAGATGAAATTAGCGTAACAAATGTCAATATACCAATATTATTTCTAATTTAATATTAAAAGTCGTATGTAAAATAATCAATAGCAGACATTAAAATCACTCTTTAGAATTCCAATCACGGAACAGTTGTTCTCAAACTTTACAATAGAGATCAAACTGTGGACCGTTACAGATAAACTATAAGCTCTTAACCATATTAAATTTGAGAAACTACGATCTACAATTCGGGGTAAGGGTCCATCCTCATATATGCAAAACCTATATCTTACCTACACATCCAAAAGTAGCCTTTGACACAAGGAATTAGGGACTATATTTGTAGGTTAACAAGTAATATTCCCAGATGAATTTCTGCCAAAGTTCATTGATTGATTTTCGAGACAAAGTTTTGAGAACAAAGAAATAGATCTTGTTAAATGATCAATATGGTGAGAGACAATTTAAATTACATCAACTTTGGGAGATTGGTACCTACATTAACAACAAGTTGGCATATACAATATACATACGTCCTATATATTGTTACTAGCTTTTACCCGCGGCTTCGCTTGCATTTAAGTCATTAAATAAGTATCAGAGATCATACTAACTATAGTCAATTGGAAACTATTATTGCTGCTATTTCGCAATATATTATATATTTGAGTTCGTGCAAAAGAAAAATCCACTTTTCGCTTTTCAGTTTCTATTAGGACTGCTTGACATTGACAGTCGTATTTTTTATAGAACTTAATATAATTTATAAAAATCAAAAGGAGGTTGTGATCGCCAACAAATATAGTAAAAATGTTTATTTATTTTTAATAAAAAGTATCCTATGTTACTTCTAGTACCTCCAAAACTATGTGTACAAAGTTTCATGATGATCGGTGAAGTAGTTTTTGCGTGAAAAGGTAACAAACAAACTCACTTTCACATTTATATTAGTAAGGGATGTTCATTATATATTTAGTTTACTTATATTTATGTATTTTATTTATCTAAATTGCATTGCCCAATACTATTACTGCTTCTTCTATGACAATTGGTTATCTGGAAGAAATTACTTTTAGTGATAAGATCACCAATTGCTCTAAATCTGCTTCCTATTGTTGTTGTATTGTTATTATTATGTTTTAAAGCAATAAAGTTTTTATTATTATTATTATTCTTTGAAGAATGCCATTCGTGATGTATGAAAGTGACGAATACACACACATGGGAGGCATTTGACTCGATATTGTCTAAGCATTAAGACATTGAAGACCTACTTAAACATAAATCATGTTTATATTTTATTCGAAACACGTGTTGGTACAATTCTAGGATTTATGTTGATACGTGCCCAGTCCTATGTCCGGATATCAACCGGGATTAGTCCCGGGATTGCCCGAAATTGGGATCAACAACAATTCTGCTTTTCAAAGATTTATTTCAAGGCATTGTGTGCAGTTTCGGAAGTGCTACTTTTCTAGCTTATTGTTTTGTTTTTTTTTTGTTTTCCGTTTTAAACACAAATTCATTGTCAGTCAGCCCAATGACAAAAAAAAAACAATTGAGACAAAAAACAAAATAACTTAAAATAATGTTGTATTTAATAAAAATTCGATTTCAGATCAAAATAAAAGTTTAGAATGAACATATACACATATATGTAATTATTTATATAAAAAATATATATTGCTTAACCTTACATTCAATTGACCGTCATTTTTCAATATCTAAAAAACCTTTTGTGAATTTACTTTAGAACGATATTACAGGTATTTTGGGTGTAAATTGAAATCTTGTTCAACGTTTGGCTAAAGGCGTTCGACCCTTCGGCATAACCTACGTAGGTTACTTGTATTTCGAACAAAATTTGAACTATTTTTTTATTTAATTTAGTCGGGAAAGAAATTAATTTTGGTAATAAAAATAAAAATCGTTTATTAGCATAGGCACTAAAGGCGTGCACTTGCTCATCGTCAGACTCTACCATGACTTCGGGAAGGCTATAGCGAGAAGAATGTCACAAGAAACACGTCAATCATAGCCTGTACATAAAATAATTAAAAATTTAGAAAATAAAAGTAAATAACAATTCATAAATCACATAATTCACAAGAATTAAAATTACATCAGATCCACAGCTAATGACACGTGATTGTCACGTGCTTTTTACCTGTATCTCGGCTAAAATTACCACGAACTCACATATAGGCAGACTGATGGTGGTTATTGGCCCAGTATCTCGTCTCTGGGTAGTACCACCACTTTGAAAGGTTCCCGTAAAGTATGTCAGTTGTCTACGCCAGCGGTTCTCAAACTTTTTTGGCGAAGGAAAAAGCCTTAATATAATTATAAAAAACTGATTTATATATATTTATGAATAATCATATTGCAATGTAATATTACGTAATATCTAGTTGGAATATTTAGATGTAACCCTATAATCTCTCTTTGGTAGGTATTTTTTGCAGTATTTTAGCCCTAGGGTTCCGCGGAACACAACTTTGAGAATGGCTGGTCTACGCTTATGTGGTCATATGCCAGGCTATATAGCATCCGTGTGTAGCGGATTCTTCATTCCATAATAGTTTTCTACTTTGTACAAGAGTTAGGAGGGCATGTTATCAAAAAGGCATTTTTTTTTTCAAACACAAAACGATTTTTCATGTAAATGATTCACTACACTTCTGTGTGAAAGAAACGGGAAATAAATTGAGGTAGCAATCAATCATTTGGTACAAAAACGACTTTTTTCAACGATTTGCTCCAATGTACGGGTGTATGCTGTATTTAGAGAAAGAAAATATTTAATGTAAACAATGTTGGTTTATGTAGGGACCTAATCGCATCAACAGAAAGGAGACAAGTACGACCTGTGCCCTTTATTGAGGAGCAGTGTCTGTTGCAACTTCCAGTAGAAACAAAAAAATATTTAATTTCTTTTGTTTTTTAAAAATTTATATATGTCCGGGTTTAGGTGTTATTATGGCGAAAGCTTCGTTTTCAAACCATGCACTGCCTATATCGAAAAAAATATCAATTCAATATCGTTTGCCTCAGTTTTAATAGTGAGATATATTTTTATTATCAATTATTTATAACACCTTTCTTTCCTACTACAAACATTGCATTACTATTATACTTTTGTTTTCTTACAATAAATATTTCTAAATAGATTCATTTTATATTTTTTACTATTTTTTATAGTATGTATTGCACCTAATATGAAACTAAACAGTCACCTCCGCTATGCCGGCTTAACGAGTTGAACCTAGCAACATTAAAAGTTGTTTTAATAAATTCTTACTTTATTGATTCTTATACATTTTTAAAGTTCAAAGCGACCACACAAAAATTACAACATGACTTCTTCCCGAATAGATGCCTTTAAAATTTATAGATTCCAAAATCAGTAATATGTACTATATAACAAAAAGTTATGACGCTCACTCTTTATTGCGTACATAATTTATTAGTGGGTAATACTGTGCGTTTTATTTGTTGATATTTTGTTTGTCATAAATCTTTTACTATTTTAGGTTTGATTTATATTTGTAGCATATATGTATGCTTACTGTTGGCTTACTAGAAGGATTTTTTTTGACAGAATTTAATTTTGAATAGGTAGCTATATATTTTTTATTTTTTTTAATATATTTTACATACATATATGTTATTAATTTGACATTTATTGTAACCACTGTGCAATCTGATTTATAAATTGTTATTTACTTTTTTTTTCTGAGTTAAAATTCAGTTTTATTTATTATTATTATTTTATGTACAGGCTATGATTGAAGAGTTCGCGTAGTAATGAAGATATAAATACTATGATGTTTTAAAATCCGTTCTACTTTGATATTGTTGATATGTTCTTTAACGAGTTTGACGAGTTTCTTGTGATATTCTTCTCGCCATACGCCTTCCCGAAGTCACGATAAAGTCTAACGATGAGCAAGTGCACGCCTTTAGTACCTATGCTAATAAACGATTTTCATTTCATTTCAATATTGTAGAACACTTTTTTGTTCATCATCAATAGTTTTCGTAGCGCATGCGATGAAAGACATTTTATGGCAATTTTTAGCGACCTTGGGTTACATTACTGTAGTTTTAGTAAGGATCCTTATTTTTTTTCCTTTAATTTATATAGCCTATATTGATCAGTGATAATGTAGCATTCAAATGGTGAAAGAATTTTTGAAATCGGTCCAGTAGTTTTTGAGTCAATTCGTTACAATCTTTCCCCTTTATAATATTAGTATAGATAGTACATACTAACATGCGAAATATTCGTCCCTGGAACAGCTTGTGGTGTGCATAGTACCTATACGAAACTTAATTTTCTATTTTACCCATTCGAAAGTTTCTAAATACTGCGTCGATAACATGTCAAAACTGCTAAACTCATCTCAAACAATCAATTTTAGTTAGTCTAAACGTCATGTTAACTAAATACGCCTAAGGGATACCTCTGCTACCTTTTTAACTATATTATTGCTACTAATAACAGACGCAACTTCTCCATTAATCCTAGTCTCGAAGTAGAACAGAAAGTTAAAACTATCCGTGGTCAAGACACAGTATAGCGAAATGCAGTAGCGTATAATATCACACGTCAACAATAATCACGGCATTTTAAAGGAAAATAATCAGATTCTTCTACTCTTTATTCTAAATCCTTCATTTTAAAAGCTGTCTTCTTCTGGAATGGTTTACCCTCTTACCTTCGCAATGTTCCTTTAAGAAATCTTTAAAAGAATGTTATCTCTCTTCCTAGTATTTATGTATTATAGTATTATTATTGTCATTATTAGCTTATGTATGTATCTATGTAACATGGTATGTATTGTGTGTAGTTCATGTTTATCTATATTTGTATCTATTTGTATCTCCTGCTATTTCTCTTCTGCATTGCTCTACATCTCAAAGTTGGTTGCCTGGAAGAGATCGCTTTTACTGTGTTTTACTGTATTATTAAGTTGCACATAAATAAATAAATAAAATAACATTCTAAAATCGCGTCCATTATGTAACCACATAATACTTAATGGTATATTTTTTTAGTGTGTATAAATTGACATGGCAAAATCACTATGTTAGCTTTGGAACCAGAACGTCACTCACAGTGATTAAGCGATAAAATTATGTTGTTTTTTTCTTTAGTATACAAAATAGTTACCAGACATGTAAATAGGTCACCTTACATTTTATAGTAAGTATATTCACGATACTAAGCCCTTGTGGCGGTCGTCTTTATAAACAGAAAAAAAATACTTATTTAAGAAAACATTTTTGAGATTTGACATTTGTTCTGTCAGATCAGTACCTCCAAAACCTTCGCCACGTTATATGCAGCTAGGGCTTCCAATCTCGGTATTGGGGGATCCCGCATCATTTTCCAATCCCGCGTGCTGCGTTATTAACGGAATTGCGGGATTGGAAAGAATCATACACACGACCTCTCGCGTGGTAATTAACATCATAAAAACTTCTGTCAACATTCAGTTTTTTTTAAATTTAGTACATATTATATTCTGTAGTTGATAGATTTTTTTTCGGTATTGTTTTTTTATCCTGTGATAAATAGACAGTGTAATTGGATTGATTGATCTCATGCGAATAGTAAAAATAAATAGGGAGTTATGTTGATTAATTCTTTTGTTGTTTAATTTGCCTTACATATATTAATATTTTCTATATTTTAATTTTTTTTAAATTTATTTATTCTAAAATTCCTAGTCCCGTAAATACCGAGATTGAACACAGGCTGCGGGATTGGAAGCCCTACATGCAGCATCTTATGTGTTTCTTTAAAGTAGTCTAAAGTAAAACTTTATTGGTCGAATTACAATTAGTGTAGCGTTAATATTAACTATGTGAAATAAATTCGAAAGTTGTACTACTGCAGTCACCTATACTGTGCCCTTTTGTATGAACTACAATGTACTTCGGATGCCGCACTGACACCGTGGTCGTGCTACTAAAATAGCTTAGTCGTTAAACTTTAATAAGTTATTACAACAAATAAAATACTCGAATAAAATGCGAGTAATACTGTAAAGTTTTAATTGAGGCAGTACGGAGTTTTGTAACTTGTTTTACTGGAACATTTGATAAGTAAATAGTTCTTCTTTGAAATTACGGTTAGCCCAAGCGGAAGTGGTGTTATGACCCTGACACTTACGGTAGACAGGAAGTGGAAGTTTGAAAAATGCTTAAAATAATTGATTGATTAAAATTGAAGTTTTTTTTTGCTAAATTAATTACTTATCTTAAGTATAAAGTAGTCTTGAACATGAGATATTGAATCTTGGAGTATTTTATGACGAACCTTTGATAATGAGAAGCCGGGATATTTTTTAATAGTCTCTTTATATTGCAATAAACATTAATCACGTTCAAAAAAAGAATCCACTTTTTAGGAAAGGACTTATTGGTTTTAAGAACAACCTCGTGGGAAAGTAGGGGTTTACTCTGAATTTAAATCACTTACTTTAGGGATACTTAGAGGAGATTGAGTGAGAACTGGTATCATTCGGTTTCGGGTTAGTCCCGTTTTGACTTATTAGATAGGACAAGTTTGAATGGAACGAGTAATTTTTTTATAAGTAATTTCGTTTGCATAGTAACATATATAACGTTTTTAGCGAAACTTGTGTGAAATAATATTGCTGATTTAAATGGATTTAAAAATATAATTATCACAATGCATTGTGGCAATAGAAAGACAGGAAGAAACAAGAAAGATGACACTGACAGACTAAACGTCAAAACCTCAAATCTTCTTAAATAAGTATTTTCGGCTTGTAGAATCGACCGCCACAGGTTAATGTTTCTTATAGAACGTAATTAGTTTAAATTTCGGTAATATATTAGTGAAAAAAAGTAGGGCAAATAGTGACTGAGTTTAATAGGCACAAGCTGACTAAATTGCGTGAAAGTTAGTACTTAGTTAGATGGAGTATCTCAGAATTGTGTCCAAGAGGTGATATTGTCAAACTTTTCAAATTACTTACTTGGACTGGAATTGTTTTGAAACACGTCTTAATTGCAATAATTTTAAAATGCATAGTGGTATATGCATTTAATAAACGTTGTTAATTTTGTTGGTAATCATTTATCGTAGTGTGGTTCCAATACTTGAAGATTATGTGATAAATTTATGGCAGTCGATTCTACAAGCCGAAAATACTTATTTGAAGATTTGAGGTTTTGACGTTTAGTCTGTCAGTGTCATCTTTCTTGTTTCTTCTGATTCTTTTTATTGCCATAATGCATTGTGATGATTATATTTTTAATCCATTTTAACCAACATAATCATCCTACCTACATCTCACTTAAGTTTCTCTAAAAATTTATAAATACCCAACTACTTCCAAGCTGATCCCGAAACGCGACTTGGTAATAATGGTACTACCCCAGGACAGAAGACTGGGCTATTACCATCACCAGTCTGCCTACCACATCATACTGAATGTTTTTTTCCTCTCAAAACTTTATGTAACAAAATTTTAATTTTTAAATCAGCATAATACATTCTAATTACGAAGCGAGGATCATAGTAATTTATTTCACGGATAGATGTCGCCACTGTTGTTTAAGACTGTCAGAAAGTATGGATACGAGCAAAACACAACTGGGAAAATACGCGTATGAAATCACAAGGAAAAAAACAAAAGCTGCAACATTTTTTTATTACTTCTTGGATGACAAATATTGTAGTTTTCTCCCGATTATTCTACTATATAATAGAGTCACGATACATTCGCATTATTTCGTGACTCCACCGTAACAGGGGGGCTACTCAGGCGCACGAACTTCGGACGAAAATACGGGCGTTTCCTACTCAGGGCATTTAATCACATAATCATTCACGAAATTACGGATTTGACAGCGACTTCACGACGGATAGGTTTATTTTACAAACGTTTAACGGGATTTTTCACGGGCTTATATGTCAAAACGTCACGTAAGCTACGGTCGTATCACGAAACTTCGGATATGCCTGAGTAGCCCCTCTGCGATGTAATGTAACCTAACAGTAGACCTCTCATTTTTCTTTATAATGAAATTCTAACCGCGTATTATGTAGCTTAAGAATGTACCTTTCAACGTTTAGGTAAACTAGGGGTTTAAGATTCTAAACGAACAAAATGAGTTAATCCGTCTTAGCTTATTCAGAGACATTATTTCATTAGGTTAGAATTTTCGCGGCTTATATTGCGTCCAAGATAATGTTTGCGTAAAGAAAATTGTTTGAAAGGCTTCTTTTTTCTTATAAACGTTTCAGTACTAAAATAAATTATGAGGTAAGTACGTTTGAAATATTGTAATTTTTCGCATAATATAAGAAGGTTTTCACACATGAAAAGTCCAAAGGTTTTTCTTAAATAAAACCTTAGCTAAAGCTCAGGTAGGTGTTTATGTTTGCGTAGAAAGCCGACTAGGTACAATTCCGAGTTCAGCGACTAAAATGTTTTTTTTTTATAGTAGCCCAGAAGAAACAAATAAAGAGATCAAGTGAACTTCGGAATCACCTCACTAGGTTATCTCATGTCGAGGTGATTAAAAAACTATTTCCAGTGTAAATTTAAAAGAATTAAAGTTTGATATCACTATGGGGAGGTGGCGGCAAAGACGCTGATGATAAAAAGGTGATTTAGGACACAAAGTTGGATTGGATTGGATTGGAGTTGATTTAAACACCAACATAGTCATATATTTAGTTTGTTATTATGTTATTATTACTAATGAATTACATTTCGCCAGTTTTACCTTTGACAATATAAATAAAAAACAAAAGAAGGTAACAAACAATTTTTGTTTCTAATTCGCCGAAATCCGTATCAACAACGGTCATTGTATTAAACCACCGAAATAGAAATGGTTTTTGTTTAGACGGCGGGTTAAGAAACAAAACGTAGCATCAAAGATTTTGAGGAATTAAGGTTGTGGAAGTGAGCATCCGTCCCTTTCTTTTTATGAGCATTAAAACGAGACGGCGTGTCTTAAGTAAGATTGCGTAGAACGTTCTTTTTTCAAATTCCCTTAATGCAACTAGAGTATATTTGTTTTGTGACATTTGTTTAAA
The DNA here is from genome assembly GCA_028551675.1 of Tineola bisselliella. Classification (NCBI taxonomy): domain Eukaryota; kingdom Metazoa; phylum Arthropoda; class Insecta; order Lepidoptera; family Tineidae; genus Tineola; species Tineola bisselliella. The sequence continues at coordinate 33,731 of JAPWLS010002134.1, forward strand.
AAGAAAAAAAACAGGGTAGATTTTTTATGATAAGCAAGTAAGCATAATAGCGTGCTCTGTCTACCTTTAGCGGTCTTTGGGCTTTTATCCAGGATACAGGATAGTTAAATAACGCTTAGAATTTAGTTTTGGATACATAAAGATAAAATTTTAAATATGTATTTCAAACAGTATCAATAAAACTCTATTACTATATATCAGCGGTTCTCAAATTTTTTTTTGCCTTAATATAATTATAAAAAACTGATTTATATGTATTTATGAATAATCATATTGCAATGTAATATTACGTAATGTTTAGTTGGAATATTTAGAAGTAACCTTATAATCTCCCTTTGGTAGGTATTTTTTGCAGAATTTTAGCCCTAGGGTTCCGCGGAACACCACTTTGAGAATGGCTGCTATATATGGTATTCATTTGTTTATTTTGATTAATTTAATCTAACATTTCGAATACTTTGCAGCTACCATAGCCACGACAAGACAACACTGAGCAAACTCAACCATTTTTATGAATATTCTAAGATTAATAACCTCGTACTTTGATCTTTCAGTACATATGCTATAAAATAAATTCGCTAAAATAAAACATTTTCTTATAAGAAAATTACTGAAAACGAATTGGAGAAGAGAAACCAGGAACAAAATTTTAATTTTAATAATAATATTATTATAAACATACAATGCCCTGACCCCAAACTAAAACACCCTGGATTATGGGTGTCAGGACAACAGTGGGTAACACTAAGACTCGAAACAAAAAAAAATTAATAAGACCACTACTCCACAGAGGCCAATCTAAGTCTATTTCATAAGATATCGATCGCACAGATTTCCATTGTATAATTTCTCTTATTAACCCAATAAGGGAAATCATAAAGTTAATTTTATTTTTACAAATAACCTAACTAGTGGTATCGTGTGAACTAACGGTTGTTATCTCCTCGCATTATTATAATTAAATAGTTTCATCTCGTTTTACGGCACCCTTATACTCGACTGGTGTTGTTTTACCTCGTATAATAACAGTAGGCTTTCAATTATCTTTATTATAGGGTTCGGTGAAAAAAGTTAAGTATAGCCTAGTTAACTGACTACTTCGAATGGTCTTATTATGTTTAATATGTTTTTTTAAATAAAATATATTTAATTTTTATCATATAATGCAACTATGTAGCCTCACCGAAATTGTTGACTAAGAGTAAATATATAGGGTAGACAGTAATTTGTATGTACTAGTAGACTTAATCAGACATTTAATTAATAGATTTATTAAAATAAAATAACAAGTATTACATTATATTTTCTTCCATCATATGAGATGAATTTTTTTATAATTAAAATAACAATGTTCTACAATATCTTTGTGGATAAAAAAGATATTATTAAAGTTTAAAAACAAAAAACAAAACAAAAACAACATCTTATTAACACGTCGACTCCCAAAGAACTGGTAAGCTTGAAGCGATTTCTTTTCGTTCAAAATTATAGGATTGCCAACTCCCAATGACTGACGCGTTGCAATGATAAATTATATGGCACAGTGTAAATATTTGATGTTTTTAAAGGCCCTGATTGGTGGGTTAATGGTTTCAAATGTTCTTTAGATTTACATTTGAATTTAAATCTAAAGAATCTGCAAATTCTATTTTATTCTCTCATACATTCTTAGATTCCTATTAGAACACTTGGACTTGTTAAAAATACAATTATACTTAATAATATAATACGCAGCAACTGTAATAGCGTCTTGTTCACTTCAACAATTGAAATAATAATATTAAGTACTAGATATAACTTGTTTTTACATATTGTCATTAGTAGTTTTATTTAGAATGTGAAATGTTTAAATCAGCCATTCTCAAAGTTGTGTTCCGCGGAACCCTAGGGCTAAAATACTGCAAAAAATACCTACCAAAGGGAGATTATAAGGTTACATCTAAATATTCCAACTAAATATTACGTTGCAATATGATTATTCATAAATACATATAAATCAGTTTTTTATAATTATCCTTCGCCAAAAAAGTTTGAGAACCGCTGGTTTAAATAAACAAAATAAACGCGATAGTAAGTTGCATAATGTCTTAAAAGATAACATTCGATATAAATATAATTTATTATCAATAATAATAAACAGAATAATAATAAGAGGATTTCCTTTTATAATATCAGTTTATTTACGTTCTAAGACAGTTGCCATTACAGAAATTTCTTTAATAAACGTAGGTACGTAATTACTCGCAATATTTATTTGTATGTGATAACTGATAAACAAAAAGTAAAGATATTTGTAGCGGATTTGGATTTCCTATACATGCAATTGTTTCCCTCTACATCCCACAATAAATTGCATTTTTACATGTAACTTTGTTACAACGTTTGCGATATGAAATCCTAAGATTACGCCGACCTGGTCACGTGACACATTTGACATTAGACAAGTGGAAGCCGCAAAAGTGTTTCTTAAGTTAGTTTATTTATAAACACATCCAAATAAGTAAGTTCTCCGTAGTTTCCGATAGCACGAATCTGCGGCGGTAAGCACCTAATAGTTTGGGAGATAGGTATCTACGTACTAACTACAGCTGGAGGATTAACAAGTTTTGTAAGTCCCTGAAAATTTATGAAGCTCCAGAGGTAACTATGGTTAGCATGCATAACGTTCAAGTTTGTTCTGTTAACTAAAGTTTACACACTCTTATGTAATTTACGTATTTAATTAGAGAATAATTTGGCATTTGCTATCGTATTAGAACTCTTTTTATCATAAAGGAAATTATTTTGCTTATAATTCCCGCTACATTAGGTCGATGAAGGAAAATAACCTCCACCAACATTCAATAACTTGTTTCGACGCGTTTCGCCACTTCACGTGGCATCATCAGTGGGCTTATCACGAATTTAGTCTGGCATTCGAATCGAGCTGTCACAAGTAAAACGGATCCGTTAGCAATCGGGATCATGAATTTTTCCACCAGCAATCTATCAAATGAACGAAAGATCGAGACGTTCGAAAATTAACAAAAAGTATCTAAAATATTGTAGTTCCAAATCCGCACGCGGTGGCGCTGCTCAAATTTCCATACAAATCGCTTGAAGCGAACTCGGTACGAAAGCCAGACTAAAATTCGTGATAAGCCCACAGGATACGTGTGGTCGCTTCGGCTTCGCTTCGACGACAAGTTATTGAATGTTGGTGAAGGTTATTTTCCTTCATCGACCTAATGTAGCGGGAATTATAAGCAAAATAATTTTAAATCATTTCCTTTAATATGGATATATTTATTTATTATAAAAATGTGTACTTGAATAAATACTCATGCAGCAGCTAAAATTACATTAAACTGATAAACCTTCCCCAAACTTCAGTCTAAAATACTAAGAGATAGTTCACCTCATTTAGGCCACAGTCCAACGACCGAAGCACTAACCTGAACAACTCAATTACATTGTTACATACTGATTTAAATTCTCAGAACATATTCCTAAAATAAGTCATCATATATGAGGTCGATCAGTCTTATGGTACTAATTAATTTTAGTATAAACTATATATTAATGTATTGGGTCAACATGGCTCTACAACTAGACTTGAAATTAATATCACACTAAAAATTATAATAATCTAGTTATAGGCCCTATGCATGAGGAATAAAGGTGGGCGATAAGGATTTCAAAGTAGGCGTTAGACGAAAAAGTTTGGGAACCTCTACGCTAGCATTACAATGAGCAACGTTACATTAGATTTAAAACATATTTTAAAAACTCATTAAAGCTATTTACAATGAAATCATAATATAAAATATAGCTATTTAAATGTCAAACTTAAATAATTAAAGAATTACATATATTTAATTTAAATTTTGTGATTTTTAATTGAACCAAGAAAGCAATTAAATTATATGTTAAGATTCTTAAAATTTTTAACACTTATATGTAACATATATATATTCATATAAACCTTAGCGTGTTCATTTCTCACCTTATTACTATAATACCAAAGAATTTCGACACTTTGTTTGCCCTTGTATTGCATTGTCATTCAAAAACAATAATTACATTTCTTTCAATATTTTTTTGTGTAAAATTATAAATTTCGTATATTATTAACTTTAATATGAATAGAGATTTTATAGTATAACTAGCTTTTAAGTTATTAAATAAGTATCAGTGATCATTTCAATAGAAATAAATCAATATAATTCCAAACAGCTGAAACTATAGTCAGTTGAAAACTATAGTAAAAAATTATTATTATTTTTTTAAATAAAAAGTATCCTATGTTACTTTTATATGATAAACCGCCATCTGTTCGTTTTGTTTTGTTCATTATTTTTATATACAGGTTGTTTCAAAGATTTTCTATGAAATAGTTTTTTAATTTATTTTTATGATTTTCAATGTTCAAAGACTGTCTAAATTCAAATGGAACTGGTTAGGACTGGTCTAGTAAAAATAACTATTATATATTACATTCCTTAAATACTTCTCTGGCATATTTTACATATATCGCAGCTTAATAGGTGCCGATAGCAAAAATAAATCAAAACGTATTAAGATAGTAAAATTTCGCATAAAATCTTAAAGAGGGTACTTCACTAAGAATTATTATGTGGTTAAAACTGTTGAAATAATAGGCGGTAAAATGTGGCCATAAATTTATATTACTTTAACATTAAAAAAACATTACTGGCACATAAACTATTTATTACTATAAAAAATACATACTTAATAAAAACAAGATTTGCTGTAAGAAGTCTAGTTTTAGAATAATGCGCGTGAGTTTCGACAGATATACTTTATTAATATCTTTTTTTTAAACTGATTTTCAAATTTTATTAGAATTACAATAGGGTCTCAAACCCTACCTGATCTTAAACTAGACTAAATGAATAAAAACAATTGCTATCACAAAAAAATAATACATATAGACTTTTGTTATTCTCGGCTACTTCCAAACTGACCCCGTAGTCGTCTAACTCCTGATCGGACTAATAACCACACCACTCTCATGATATAACTAACATTTATATAATATACTAGCTGTTGCCCGCGACTACGTCTGCGTAATAATCTATATATATAAAAAAAAACTCAAAGGTGACTGACTGACATAGTGATCTATCAACGCACAGCCCAAACCACTGGACGGATCGGGCTGAAATTTGGCATGCAGGTAGATGTTATGACGTAGGCATCCGCTAAGAAAGGATTTCGATAAATTCCACCCCTAAGGGGATAAAATAGGGGATGAAAGTTTGTATAAATCTTATTAGATTTTCGACAGATTGAACTGAAATTAAAGATTGGAGTTACTATGATGAAGACGTTTTTTACACACGCTAAACAAAAATAAAGCCGCAAAAACTATACCTAATTAATAATAATACTTCTTAACGGGAGCGAAGCCGCGGGCAACAGCTAGTCAAGATATAAAGTACTTAGAGATATAGTATCGCAGACTTTTTTGTTGATATTGATGTCCTCTTTAAAACTGTTGTACATCACTTTGCTCTATTGTCAATAATTTTCGCAGCGTACGCAATATAATGATTTTTTTTTGTATTTTTTTTTCAGATTTTGAGTTACATTATTGAAATTTTCATCAGGGATAATGTAGGATCCTAATGGTGAAAGAATCGGTCCAGTAGTTTCTGAGCCTATTCAATACATACAAACAGTCAAATGTCTCCTCTTTATTATATTAGTATAGATAAAAACATTACAAATTACAATCACCGAATCTTTAGGAGAGCTACACTAATATAATTTATTATGTAAATAACGAAAACAGACAGCCACTCAGCAAGAACAAACAGAAATAGGCCGAAACAATCAAAACTAAATAACTATTATTTGAAAACATCAATCAACATTACTGACTAATGTTTGTAAAACAACAAAACAATAGCTTCAAATCCGTATTTATATTTTTCAAATTTGAGTTCCATATCAGGGATTGAGGTTAAGTTAGTGTCAAGCGGTACACCTAGTCGCGTTTCGGGATTAGTTTGTAAGTAGCCGGGGTTAACGAGAGAAGTGTGCCCTGTCAATGTGGGCAGAGCACATCTGTCTGTGGTAGCAGTTGTTTCCACTCATGGACCACACTCTAGCTTAACATCAGGTGGAGTAATAAAAAAAAGAACATGATTTATAAGCAGAACAACTCCTAGAACTAATATCTATAACTTGCCAACTCTAAGTGCGCTGGTGTGACTAGGCGTATATAATTTCCAAATTGGCAGGATACTCTGAGGTTGACAGTTTGGTTACGTATCTTTTTCATGGCATCAGGGACATTGTTTAGTAGCTAGTATAAACGAAGGCAAATACTGTGGGCTTATCACGAATTTTAGTCTGGCTTTCGAACCGAGTTCGCTTCAAGTGATTTGTATGGAAATATGAGCAGCGCCATCGCGTGCGGATTTGGAACTACAATATTTTAGATACTTTTTGTTAATTTTCGAACGTCTCGATCTTTCGTTCATTTGATAGATTGCTGGTGCTCGTTAGTCGTTAGTAAAAATTCGTGATACCGATTGCTAATAGATCCGTTTTACTTGTGACAGCTCGATTCGAAAGCCAGACTAAATTCGTGATAAGCCCACTGTTCTAGAAACGGTTAGTACGAAAGTTTAGGGAAACAATGTGCACCGTCCAAATAATTGAATTGAACGACTTCTTGCAAGCTGATTCTTGGAAACTGGTAGCTAATCACCAACCTCATTGCCTTTCTTATTAGTCCTCTTTATACATTCTGTACTATATAATGTGTATTTGACTGTCTAAGTTGTTTACCATATACAGATTGTTTACTGTTAAACTTATGTAATATTTGCTTGAACATAAAACCCCAAAAATATATTGACCAAAACAGTGTAGAACCGTCGTTAGAATTTGGTCATTCATTTATGGAAGTGTTTTGGCAAGTTCTCTAAGCAAAGAAAAATAGAACTTATTGATTTCTTGCTCTCTCACACGTTTCCATTTACCAACCGTGTTTGTTTGGACTAGTTTGACGTGTCGTTCTTCTTTTTGCCAATACTTTTCTGCAAAATATTCTATTATTTTTATATAATTTTGCAGAAGTCTCGGATTTGATTTCGTGTATTTATTTATTTATTAAATATAAGATATTATTACACAAAAAAACTAAAAGCACAAATTCTAGAACGAATTAATAAAGGAAATTATTTAAAATTATTTTGCTCATAATTCCCGCTACATTAGGTCGATGAAGGAAAATAACCTCCACCAACATTCAATAACTTGTCTCGACGCGTTTCTCCATTTCACGTGGCATCATCAGGATACGTGTGGTCGCTTCGGCTTCGCTTCGACGACTTTCAAGATTCAAGAACGAATGTAAGATAGCGATTAAATCCGAAATCATATCAATATCCATCTCGTCTGAATTGCGAATAACGATGTAACAAAACCGTAATATAATGAAAACAAACCGAAATAAAATAAATAACGTTGAGCGGAAGAAAAAGAAAAAGAACTGGCCCTTATTCAAATTGTCTAAGTAATTGATGTAGCTCCCTCCGATACGTTAAGTCTGAGAAAAGAGTGCTGTCGATTTTTCAGGAACTTTTTCAATTTATGTCACGTTGGGTAACTTTTAATTGGTTTCAAGGGTACGAGATATCCGCGAGCCTCGAGAAAAAAACACGATGGACTGCTGTTGCGCGTTAAAATTTTGGATTAATGATGTCGATTTTGTAACTTTCTTCCTAAGTAATTAAAAAACCGATATATTTTGATCGTTGTTGGAAAAAATTTGTTTGTTTATATGTCGCTATGGACATCATTAATTTAAAAAAAAGTGAACTAATTATCTCAGGTTTTCACTTAGAGAACCCCCACATTATATAGTGGTTTGCACTACATCTGTTATTAAGCTGGTATGAGATCCAAAACAAACAATAGCTACATTCCATAAATAAAACAATAAAAATAAATTCATTCACATTCGATGAAATCCCTACTAATATTATAAACGCGAATGTGAGTTTGTTTGTTCCGTCACGCAACAACTACTTAACCGATCATCATGAAAGTTGTACACATATTTTTAAAGGTACTAGAAGTAACATAGGACACTTTTTGTTAAGAAAAATATTATTTTTTACTATAGTTTCCAACTGCGTATAGTTTTAGCTGTTTGGAATCATATTGATTAATTTCTATTGAAATGATCTCTGATACTTATTTAATGACTTAACTGCGAGCAAACCCGCGGGTAAAAGCTAATATACTATAATAATTATGAATGTTAATATTATGCAATATGTATGGAGTAGACATGTCAATGCTACAAACGGGATGTACGAATTAACATACAAAATTGATTCCGCTGTACTAGATTATTAGGACAGGCTATAATTGTAATTGTCAGCTCATAATAATTGATTGTATTTTGTTTTTTAGTTGTATTTCTATCTTAGTTTGTGAATAAAAATGATTTCGGCATTAAGATCGGAAGAAATGAGTTTTCATTGCTGTCAACCTGGACGATGTACACCGACTTATGAAGAGGGCGTTTGTGTAGTTATTTCTAGATTTCAACAGTTGTCTTTGCTCATGGATCGCACTTAACATTAGGTACAAGCTAGATTACAATAAAAATATAGTAGGTACTATATAATCACACATTGCTAGTTTTATATCTAAACCCAAAACTGTAACAGATAGAATCTTCGCACTTGTAACGGAACAAAACTTGATAAACCTCCAACCATTCTTTTAGAGTCCCTTTAAGAATTGGATTTAAGAAAACAAATCTCATACTATTGGTTATTTTTCCTTTCAAGGTCTCTGAGATTATCAGAGACCTATTCTCTTACATCTATTCAAGTCTTTTAAGCTAAGTTCTGAGTCTTAAGTAGTTTGCAGAAGATATTGGCTTCAAAGATTCTAATCAATGGTAAGCATTATTACTTTTAAGGTTAGGCTTAGTGTTGCCAGATGATCCGTTTTTTAGCCCGCTCAGGACACGTCCCGCCAGACCCCATAGTATATATAAAAAATATGTTACATATAAAAATAATTAGTGTATCGTTGATTCCTTGAAAAAAATATTAGACAAGATAGATAGTTAAGAAATAATATATTTTTGTTTATTTGTTTGATTGGTCTCAGAGAAAAGAAGTTCCTTTTAAAGATAATTATGTTTTATATTTATAAAGTATAAAACCGCTATCATCTGCAAGCAATAACCAATAAGATGTTAGATACAGATACAGATACAAATCATCTATCCGTACCCTTCACTATTTAATGTTGCCTGGTAGATGTACAAAAACCCGTTAGCTGAAATCCTAGGAGCTTGTATGTTTTCGATGTTAGGCACAACACTGCTACATATGTTCTAAGTAACCTAGGTATATAATATATTGTTTTAAATTCTCTGTTCATACTGCTACTAAACGTGAACCTGCAATTAATCGTTCTTATAAAGCCTTAAGCTTGTTTATTAACGAATACGTACAAATTAATACCAAAACCTAGTTTAAAAATAATAATGTATGTAGTTAATCACACATGAAATCAATAAACGAAAAAATGGCATTCCATAAAAACACGTCCAATGTTCGTTGAAAACTAATTTCAATTTGTAAACGGGTAGGGCCGCGGTATATTTTTATTGATTGTTATTTATTAATGTGATATAGTCACGCGAGTTGGTAAATGCTTTGGGATAGGCAGGGTCAATACAACAATTCGTTTTTATCTATTTAATCTAACTGTCAACACTATTAGCTCGTTATTATAATTTTAAATTCTAATTAATTCTTATTACTTTTAGTTTTGTATTATTCATTATAGAGTTCATTGACCTTAATATAAATATCATAAACGGATATATGTAGCTTCAAAATAATCAAATTAAACCCATATAAAATCAGGTCAAAATTTGAGCATAATTAGAACTAAAACATGAAACCCTCTAAGCCAGTGATCCTCAACCTTTTTTTTAACACTAGATTTACCAGACCAGTCAAAATAACTGGTCTTGTAAGATCAAATTAAAATTCCTACAGCGTGTAACATTTTCTTTAATTCTTCTAATCTTCTTTAATTTATAACAGACGAATTAGTTTTGTATTTAAAAAAAACAAGTTAATGATAATACACACACAGTAGTTGAGAACCACTGCTCTAAGCAATAACATGTTTGTTCCGGCTGAGAATCCATCTCAGTAGCGACCTTACGTAAGTTTATTAACAATTATTTTGTGGTTTTCGGGAGCTCTCAACACCATGCGGGTTAAGCAATGTTTCTTAACAATGAAGCGGCTTGTTCACATCAAAGCAACCATGGTTTAAGACAAAGTATGGGATAAAAATATTACATTTATACTATACAATTTGCTTTTTGATTTGACATTAGGACATATGGAAATGTGTGGTTAAACCAGTGTTTGAGATTGGCTTACTGTTGGCTTACTAGAAGGATTTTTTACTGAATTTTTAATGTTATATAAATGAATTTATATAAAGATTATTATTTACTTTTTTTATCTGAATTAAAATACAGTTTTTTTTAAAATTATTTTATGTACAAGCCATGATTGACGAGTTTCTTGTGGTATTCTTCTCGTCATATGCCTTTCCAAAGTCATGGTAGAGTCTAACGATGTGCAAGCGCACGCTAAAATAAACTATTTTCATTTCATTTCATTCTTACCCAAACAGTAAATTCAACCGTGGTCATGTCCGAATCTCACAAATCACAAAAATCAATGTTGCTGTGTTTTTTATTAATTATTACCTCCAGTCTCGGTGACCGTTATAGATACAATGGGCGTTTAAAAAATCAAACATAAATCAATTTATATCGTTCCCGGGATTTAACAGAGATATATGAAAACTGAAGCATAAAAGTCGGGTATAAATCTAGATCCATGCATCTACAGCATTCCGAATTATTTCAAACTCGATTCCTAACAGTATAGTAAAAAACAAATTGCTATGCTTAGCTATTATAATTTGAATCTAAATTTCATAACAAAATGGAAACAAAAAAAACTACCTAAAAATGCAAGTATCACTAAAGCAGTGTGTTCACGAACCACGTGCTACAACATTGACAAAAAAGGAAGAAAAAGTATATGAAAATTTTTCCGCAGCTCGATACCAAAACATGATACCGAAAGTCATTCTATCTTTTTTACTTTTGTATGAACAAAAAGGGATAGAGTTATTTGCATTTATGAATTTTGTTTACGTAAAATTAGCATTTATCAATCTTTCTCTTTGGGCTACTGCGTTTTAATGACCAGCTTCTATTAAAGTTTTTAATGCTTGCTTTTAAGCAACCATGAGTTTTTTTGTAACGAATGAAGTGTGCACTGTCAATACGGAGCGAACCCATTCGTCTCCTCAGGCCGGCATAATGAAGGCGATTCCAAGACAAGGCTTAACATCATATTCTCTGCTACCATATAAAAAGTAATATATACAAAAATAATATAAGAAATAGCAAACTCTGTCAACTTATAAAACTTGAATAGTAGAGGCGATTGGTATTGAAAATGAAGATATAGTAATAACGTTATTTATTTATTTATTTATTACTTAATACAGAAAAAATAATACAGAGTAAGGGAGTAAGAAGACATGGCGGCCTTATCGCTAAGAAGCGATTTCTTCCAGGCAACCAACTTTGAGATGTAGAGCAATGCAGAAGAGAAATAGCAGGAGATACAAATAGATACAAATATAGATAAACATGAACTACACACAATACACACCATGTGACATAGATACATACATAAGCTAATAATGACAATAATAATACTTTAGAACATAGATACTAGGAAGAGAGATAATATTCTTTTAAAGAATTCTTAAAGACGGGAAGAGAAGGAGCATTGTGAAGGTTAGAGGGTAAATCATTCCACAAGGAGACAGCTTTTAAAGTGAAGGATTTAGAATAAAGAGTAGAAGAAGAATTTACGATTATACACATATATTTTTAAATTTGAATTTAATTAATTAAGTTAATTAAAATTATTCAAAATACACACAATTAGATTAAGATACGGATTTTTTTTAAAATAAAGATTGAATAAAAGAAATTTGTCCCTGAATAAACTGAAATCCATGGTGACCTGACACGTGAACAACGCGTGTTAATTTACGACAGTTCTAAAATATAAGTTTTCAGCGCTATTTGTTGTTTGAGAGCAATTAGTGAATTCGCTTTAAACAGAGATTTTATAGGCGATATTAATCAGACCCTATTCTATATGAACGTACGAGATTCGTGTGTGGTTTATATGACAAAAGTTTTGGATAATTTTACGTTAATTGTCGCATGGTTGAGTTAGATTGCGTATTTATTTTACTAACTGCGCAATTACTATACACTAAATTGTAGAATGAAATTAGCAGCTGCGTCTTTATCTAATTCTAATATGAATCTAAAAGCTAGTACAGATGCACGTAGTAGGTAGGTACCTATTACTATCCACTATAAAGCGAAAATATATAAAATAAATTTACAAATTTTAAACGCAAATTTATTCACAAAAATTAGATATTACAAACCGTGTATTACATAAAACGTTGCACGCACGAACGATGCTATTCAATAACGAACCAAATTTAAAATATATTTTTTTTAAATCCCTTTTAGGCAGTGAAAGTTTATTAGTTTAAACAACTTTTTAAGATATTTAATAAGAAACTTGTTACGAATAAATTACTTTTTTTGGGGGTCCTACTTATACAAGAGGAAATGATAGATCCGGTACATACAGTTCCCTGTCCCCTGTATATTGTTTTATAGAAATTGTTCCAATTGGAATTCTATAACTTATGATGAATTCTCTCTTATAATGATGTAACATTCATAAATATCTAATAAACACTAGATTTACCAGCTATTTAAATATACCAAAATGACTGGTCTTTAAGAAAAGTACTTAGTGAGGTTTCCAGTATTTATTTTGGTCTTATTATTATTACAGTATAGGTACTATTTGACACCATATACGTCCAGGCCACTTGGACTTGGTATATTAATTTCTTGTGGTTTTTCCCTTGCAGTCTGATATTAATTATGTAAAATTCATTTGTTATTTTTAAATTGTCACGTATTATATAATGCCTTCCTCGATAACTGAACTTCCTTATCCACTGGCGGGTCAAGTAACAACAAAATGTGACTTTTACACGCAAACGAAGCATTGGAAATACGTAAATAGATCGCCATAGCTAATATAGTGACCATTTTGTTAGTTTATTAGGTTATTTCCCTACTTTGTAATGCAATTCATTATTTTAATTTGTAATTTAAAATATAACACGTGTATGTGTTATGGTGTTTAGGACAAAGACAATACAGACCCAGACCTATAAGGAATGTTTATTATTTAGTATACATAAAAATCTGGACTGGAAATCGAACATTCCCCTGCATTTAAAGTTTAACTGGAGTCTTTCACACTCTTACGTACAGTAACATTAAATAAAGTATATTAAGTATAACAATTTCTATAATAATACATTCTATTAAAGTTTTAAACTTAAGCCAAGAATAACTCTCAAGTCTAACTAACTATTGTCAAAGTAGTAAGTCTCTAATAGACACTAAATTAATCAAAGATAACTCTGCAATCGAGGATTTGCCACTCGAGTACATACCTAGATCAAGAGACCGGTATTTCAATATCCACTTAAATTGTAGTTTTAGATAAACCCGAATTTTTTATTGCTTCATGCCTTATCTAGACATGTGGCTTGGTAACAATAAAAATGTACTGCTTATAAAATTGACTGTTATTTTTGTTATTATTATTGTTATTTTAATAATTCACCTACAAAGTAACTAGTGGTGATTTTTAGCTTTAAAAACATAACTATGTATGTCAAAAATTTAAAACAAAATGCAAACCTATTGGCGACATACTGAACTAAAAACGCTCCTTGGACTTCCTCATTTAAAAAGTAAAATTTCAAATAATCGTCAGTTGTCATTGTTGCAATTGTTTTTTTAGATTGTCTTTTGTTTTTAACATTATATTTAAAACATAGAAAACACTTTTTATATGGTAAAATTGGGCTGAAGCCCTCTGAGGTCAAACTCTATACCGTAGACTCACGCTTGCCATCGCTTGTTCAAGTAAAAATAGATTTTATGAATTCAAAATTTAAAAAAAAATAGGCTCGATTTGATTTTTTTTTATTATAATATTTGATTTGATTTTGAGTGCAATTTGATCTGTAATCACCTGATTATTACATGAGTATAGAATCTGTGTGAATGAATTTCAATAAATCGCGACTGTAGAATAAAATCCCGTTTCAAATAGAGATCAATTCAATAAATTGAATGTCACTAAAGTGTAGCAACATAGACTTAGCGGTTCTCAGGGTGGGATCGTAAACATTCGGTTCGGCAAGTTATGCGTGGTGTTGATTCAGTCGTAATGTCGGTCCGACAAGTCCTTATCAGCCATCTGCTACGGTTTCCTGTCTTATCAAAAACCTTAGATTAACCCAATGAAGTAACTTAACAAAATAGACCCTAATCCCTTAAATTGTGACCCAAATTTTATTGTTATACATATCTCTTAATCTATGTTCTTAGTGAATCAACGTTATTTTAGTGCGAAAAGGAACACCTTTGGTTTTAATTTGATTAAGTAATAACGGACAGCGACATCTGACGGTGGTCAGAGAAAACGCACGCCTTATACCAAGCAGTGACCAAGTAGGTGCATTAAAAGAAATGTATATTATTTTTAAGTGCGAACTCGCGTTTATTGCCCACTCGATAAATTTTGCTTTTTTTATTAAGCTGTAACTTCTGCAAGCCATTAGACTGTATTCGTGACTACGCCTATTAGTTATGTAGATATTCGAATTAAAATCCAAATAGATTTTTTGTTTGTTTTAGAACTAGCTGTTATATAATACAGACCCTAGTTTTTTTTGTTTAGATATGTATTACGAATTATACTAACCGCTTTAGAGGTTAACAAAGTTATCATTTTTAATATAAAAATCTAGTATTTTTGTCTAAAACAACGTCCACGAAAACAACACTTGTTTACCAACAACTCGAGATACTTTTACCAAAAATATATACACAAATTTTTTAGTAAAATATTTTCGAGTGAGCCGTCACAAAGCGTGTCCAATGACATCAATCCGATAACGCTTAAACTGATTTTACTATCAAATTGTGTATTTACATTTTCTTATCAACATAATATCTTAAGTACATTTTGTGAGACAGAATTAAAAAAAAAAACTCCACTGACAACGGAAAACATAAAATTAATACTTAAAAAAAAACAAATTATAAGAAACAAATTTTTCTTTTTCTCTTTGATGCTATGAATATATTAAAGACTTGTATTTTAGAATAAACAATACAAACGTCATTATCAATATTATTAGGTCACAAGTACTACTACTAATTCTAAATTTTAAGTGGCTTAGACGCGTTTCAGGATCAATATGGAAGTAACGGACTGTAAAAAGAGCAGTGTACTCAGTCAACTTGGAAAAAGTGCATTTATACAAGCTATGATAGTGGAGTCTACTGTTGCACGCAGGTATATGTGGAGTGCTCGTACCACAATTATACATTTACTTTTTCCCCTATTTTTATATATTTTGCTGGCTGGCAACATCCTTGTTGCCTCCGCCACCTTATATCGCACCCTTTCGGCTACACTGGTGTAACTAGCAAAGAACGACATGATCGCACGCGCTTGGAACTCCGCCGACATTAAATTGTGTCAAGTAATTGTAATCTAGGTTACGTCGCTATTACAAGGGAAGAATCATCACATCACAGACGAGCACCTAAGTTCGCTCCGGAGCCGACAGAGCAAAAGAGGGAAAGCCGAGCCAATCGTAAATACCTTTCTTATTCATTCCTAATACTGTCCGTCAGCCAGCATTTCAGTAATTTATTGCTAATTTATTCACTAACATGATTTCACCAACTACCTGCAAATACTATAAAACACAAAAGCAGATTTGAAACATTTTACCTATCAAGTTTGTAAAATCTGGTATCAATAAATCACTAACTAAAGTTCCCGTTCCACTAAATCCGAAATTGATTCTACATTTTATACGATTTAATGGCTTCTACGAGTATTTGGAACAGAAAATAGGTTTAAATTGTTACCAACTTAAAATATTTATAACTTTCCTCTTGAATGGGGTAATACGCAGATTATCTGATTTGATTCCAATTATTGTTAAAAATGGTTATCCACGAAAACCTTAACAGTACCATATAGCCCTACTAATTGACAGTCTTGGTCTTGGTCTTGCTGATCCAGTCTTGGTCTTGATCTTGGTCTTGCTGATCCAGTCTTGGTCTTGGTCTTGGTCTTGCTCATTTTATCTTTTTTTTTTAAGATGGCCATAATTATAAATTTAAAATAATTTACAATCTATTATTAACTAACGAAATATTTTATTTTTTTAAAATGTTAAAAAATATCAAACAACATAAAATATTAAAAACACGATTAATCACAATTATTTTTTCACTTTTGTTTTCTTGATGTATTTATAATTTATTTTTTCATAGATGCCCACGAATTAATACACCATTGGAACATTTTTGTAGATCCTTTTTTTTCAAACTTTGGTAAAGTTCCTTTGTTTTTCAATGTAACGTTAAAATCTAGAAAACAAACTGACAATTCGATATGCCAACTATATCGTTCCGAGAAAAGCATATGTTGACGCTATTGGAAATAATATGTTATTTCATATAAGCACTGTGAGTAAGAATTTTCGGTTGTCTTGCATATTTGGTCTTGGTCTTGCATAATTGGTCTTGGTCTTGGTCTTGCTTTTTCGCAAGACCAAGACCAATTTTGCTCATCACTATTATATACATTATGATTAAATACGAATGCTAGTCTGCTGCTCAAACATAGAATGTTATAAGAAAGCCAAGTGCAAAATAGACTTGAGCTTTTTAGGCTTATATATATATATATATATATAATATAAAATTACTATATAAGTGTAACTATGTTATTCCACAATTTTCTTTAATATATTGAAAAAAAGCAACATCCAAAACAGAACCGTCAATAAAAATTTTCTATTGAAACGTTTTTTTCTCTGAAAAGCAGCAGTAAATCAGTGACCGTCGTCCCTCATAAAACCTTTCATATCAGTCTACCCTCAACTGGGCTACTCTTTGAAGTTCGCAATCTAATTGTTAAAAAAAACCACGGTTGGTCGACTCACTAGATAAAAATGCTGAATAGTAGCTGCTTATTGGATAATGAACCGCCATTAAGAATGGAAGTGGGCAATTCAATCAAAATAGAAGAAAGAATAGTGGTTCTTTTTTTAAATTCAAATCATTGCGGTTTACTATCGCGTTTACTTTTTGTTTTTTATCCGTAAGCTGTAAAAAACTTAAATTATTAAGAAGAACTTTTGAATACATTTCCCTTCTAAACTCGACTGAAATTCAACTTGACTATATTGTGTTATAATAAAGCTACTTAATAAAATACACGACAATTTTGTTTATCACCTCAAAAATGACAGACGACTGTCTTATATTATTTGAGCTAAATATATCTTTAGTTAAATCTAAAATATATAAATCACGTACTAAAAGGCTCTGTTATTTTATTTTGCCTTTTCATTTAATTTTATTATATTCACACTAGGCATGTGGTTGACTTGTCTTGTTCGGTTGTAAAACATATCCCTACTAAATGTGAATGTGAGTTTGTTTGTTACGTTTTCACGCAACAACTACTTAACCGATCATTATTAAACTTTGTACACATATTTTTGGACCTAAAACAAATGAACAACTGACAGCCCGTTCGAGTGCCAAAATTATCTTAGGCTTAGACACTGAATTTTGTCCGAACACATAGTTTTTCCAAAAACATCATATTTATGAATTTAAAACTGTTATAAAACTATGAACGTTGCTATATACCTATAATTATATTTTATTACTTTAACAAAAATCAAATTCAACCGGACTAAAGAGTGGCCACGTGAAAACCAAATACTGTTTCCGACCCAATTTTTATCTTACGAAAACCACACGTGTTAAGGGTGTGAAAATGACGAATGCTGCCCTTTTTCTGCTCAATAAATGCTTTTTTAACTTACTACACGTTCTTTTGTTTTATTAGCACATTATTATAAATAGGAAAAACTAGAAGTTACCCAGAGACATTGAGCTTGAAGACTTTTGTTAGTAATATGAAACCTCTAGAGCAGCGGTTCTCAAACTTTTTTGGTGATGGAATCCTTTTGGAGTGAGAAATGTTGGACGGAGTAGTAAAATAATTTAAAAAATCATATTGCAATGTAATATTACGTAATATTTATACATGTAGTTATTAAATATGAAATATATTATATCATAAAAAACAATTTTATACTTCTTCTTAGATTCTAATGAAGCATTTATTATTATTATTACTACATGTGTCTGACTTTCCTAATGACTGTAATTTTTTTTAAAAATATTATATTTGAACAAGCATTGGAGTAACGGATGCGAATAAAACAGGAACGTTGCGTTTTTATTATAATGCATATTAAAATTCTCACAACAAAAACAAAACAATAAATATATTCTATGTTATTTAAAAATAGAATATTTTTTGAATAGTGAACGAATTTTTAGAATAAGTGAATAGCCCCTTACACAAATTAAAATTTAAAACATTGCTTTTTTATCATTATCTTTCAAATATTAACGAAGAAATAATTTTGTTTTTCTTTTTTTCTTTCAATATTTACAAATATCAACTTATCTAATAAAATATCTAATAGGTTATATATCTATTTATATACAATTTGTTATATTTGCAATTTATTTGACAAGTCTTCTCCGTGTATTTTCATTTACTTTCAGTAGATTAATATTTAAAAAAAATACGGTCTGGAATAAGTAAAAAACCCTACTAACCTGCTAAAACTGGAATCCTAAATAGCAGTTTCACACATATACACACACTACCTATATGTATATAAAACACGGCACAATAACACCTTTGTATTTCTTAAAATTAAAAAAAAAATCACTGCAATTCCATCTAATTGGCGTTAATTAACGATCCAGATCACTCGAGTTTAAAAAAAAAGTA
This sequence comes from Tineola bisselliella, assembly GCA_028551675.1. Classification (NCBI taxonomy): domain Eukaryota; kingdom Metazoa; phylum Arthropoda; class Insecta; order Lepidoptera; family Tineidae; genus Tineola; species Tineola bisselliella. Next base: position 52,858 of record JAPWLS010002134.1, read on the forward strand.
AATAAAATTCAAAATAGGAACTGTTAACTTTCACGCGCACATAAAAAAAGCACTATTTCACTTGTTTATTTATAATCAAACACTGTAAAAGTCTACCGCTGTCTTCTGTTAACCGTCATTAGATTTTACGGTTTCGATAACACGGGTTAGGGGAACTGCGTACGCCAACCCGCGACGACCAACCTCTACGAGCGCGAAAGCTCAACTGAAGCGCCAATCTGCGCGCGGTAGACGTGTGAAGCACACAATGTTACATTTAAAATTTAAGATTGTCATCAACGAATGCTTAATTACGCAGGATTTTACTTGATATAATTTGATTGTTTTTTTTTTGAGTTCCATAAAATAAAAAAATAAATTCGAGCAATATTAATCAATTATATCACAAAAACAGGTCGTACAGAGAGCATTAGTAACAAAGCATATTAATGTAATAATAATAAATTATTTATTTCCTTAAAATATTACAATTTAACACAAAGAAAAGTTATAGAGCAATTGGTGATCTTATCATAAAAAGAAAATTCTTCCATACAATTATCATAGAAGAATCACTATGTGATAGATGGATTACAATTAAAAAATATACAATTCAAAAGTTAAACCACGACCGTGGTCAGGTGGTCATAGACGTGGACACGTGTTAGAATTATAGTAGTATAGATATCTATATAGTATGATTAAAACCCAATATAACAAGGGTGTTCCTAATTACTTATATACACAATTAGTAATATATGGGATGTGTCTGATGTAGGCGCTGTCAGTAGCAGTTGTCACATGTCAAATGCCGGATATAAACAACCTGTATATATGTGTATATGTTACGCAGATAATTGATACTTTTACGTCATTTTTGAAGCAAATAAGCAGCTATTTTCTATATATATTGATACTTCTAATATTTTGGTTATATTAGATCAGTGGTTCTCAAACTTTTTGGCGAAGGAAAAAGCCTTATTATAATTATAAAAAACTGATGATATGTATTTATGAATAATCGTATTGCAATGTAATATTACGTAATATTTAGTTGGAATATTTAGATGTAACCTTATAATCTCCCTTTTTTGCAATATTTTCCGCGGAACACCACTTTGAGAACTGCTGTATTAGATCACTTCATGTATGGAAAAGATGTACTGGTCGAGTTTATAAAAAAATAAATGCTATTTTAAACACCAATTAGCGAATAGATTCACGCTACTACCTAAGAATATGGGGTTGAAGGTGTCGGTAACTATTTGGATTGCTGCCGGTTTAATTTCCCGCCTTTTCCGTTTTCATAGTCGAAATTAACGAATACCCAGTGCACGTGGCGGTTGGTCTACTCTTGATGTAGTACTCAGAAGTAAATTTAAAACTTGTTTAATAATATCGTATTTCAATTGTTTGTTGAAATTAATTTAGACTTTTTGCGGCTTACCATTATTTCAATCTGATATTTCAAAAGTTTTAGTGGCATAGTAGTCGAGGTAAGACTAAACTAACAATATCACTGATAGAGGGCGCTCAAGTCAACACTGCTATCTTTCAAGTCAATATATTTGTAATAAAGAAGTAGTATTACATTTTTTAAACCTTCTTGATAGTTTGAAAAGACACTATGTTATAAAGAAAAAAAAAACATTCTCAATATTTAAACGAGTTTCCAGAGTAGGGCTTAATCCGTATTTTTGTAATTAGTGTACGCCCGGTTCCGGGTATTTTGGCTTTTGAAGACGATTTAATGTTGCGTTTTGGATGTTGTTAAAATAGCCACTGGCTTAGAGATGCCGTTCGTCGATTCAAGAGATTAATTTATACTAATATTATAAAGAAGAAAGATTTGTATTTTTGTATGTTTGTAACGAATTGACTCAAAAACTACGAGACCGATTACAAAAATTCTTTCACCATTTGAATGCTACATTATCACTGATCAATATAGGCTATATAAATTACGGGAAAAAATAAGGATCCTCACTAAAACTACAATAATGCAACCCAAGGTTATTTTTAAAATTTCCATAAAAGGCAGACGTCGTTGAAATATGAAACATCAATAAACTTCATAGTTACTTTATATCTTCATTACTACGCGAACAAAGCCGGGGGCAACAGCTAGTTACATATATATACACTTCTATATAGATTCATTTTTTTTAATAAAAAATACCTATTCTACATAACACTTTATACCTATATGTACAAAACTAACTTGTAACTTCTATATAGTATATTGAACATTTTTTCCCTGCATGGTACTATCACTTTCAATTGTCAAGTGACCTAACTGCTTCCAAAAATACCTCTGACAATGTCTAGCACTGGCGGCTCGTCCTAAAGAGCGCTGGTGCAGTGCACTCCCACGAAAATTACAGAAGTAATCTATATTTCTTCATAATACATACTATCCTTACATTACATTCATTCTATTCTACTATGCCTATACAATAGTATATTATATTACCTATATCTACGCGTATATTTGGCGTCAAGTTGTAACGAGTGGAGCGCCAGCGATTGCGCTCCTATGAAACGAAGTTTAGTACGATTCCAAGCATTGTATTCAATGAGTGCGAAAGAGAAACATCGACTCAGGCCGACGCGTGAAACAAAAGATTTCGTATGAGAAATTAACATAATCTGGAGCGCCGCTCACGCGCGACGTTGCCGAACCGTGCGTTCGGCCGTGCCGCGCGCCGCGGGGAATGATAAGCATAGAAAAACGCTTAATTAATTCTATATCTGATTTTCACAAGAAAGTAATAGATGTCTTCGCCCGCCAAAAAGACCGGCGAATGGATTTTCTGTACAAATAAAATAAATGGTAGGCTCTAGTTTTTTGTTTAATTTTTTGTGAACCCCCATCAAAAAATGTCACGAGCCGCCTCTGATGTCTAGTACTGATATATTTCCCAACAATCTATATATATAAAAATCAATGGCACTTTTCTTTATAATTTTATAACTCAAGAACGGGCTCACCTATCCAAACCAAATGTTTAGGCTTTGTTCGGACTATTTAGTAGATGGTTTATCTGAAGTTTGCACAAAATCGGTAGAGCAGTTCTTCATTTATCACATTTTTTGTAACAAATTAATTCAATAAATGGCGGATTGTGCTGTCAAATTGAAACTATTTTCAGTGTTGACAGTAATTGAAACTTTTTTTGTCATTCATGCTGTTTGATGCATGAATTTTATGTTCCAATTATTTTTTTTAATATTTCACTGTATACGTAGCGAAGCACGTACCGGACCGCTAGTATACTATATATTATCATTAAATATATTTAAACTAAAAAACACGCATGCGCTTGCACTACGACTGATGTTAAGCGTACAACCTCATTTATACAAATGAAAACAATTGCCGGCATAAAATGTGGCAGGCAGCAGTCAGAGATGTCTAGAGTCTACTTGCAGAGATGAATAGATGAATGAATGAATTTATCTCGAACAAATGGCAGCCTTAAAAAGCAACGTTTTAGCTTTTATTATAAACAGTTGTCTGTAAACGCCCCAATGATTACCAACTGGTTAATAAAACGTAGAATTAAAAGGAGATTCCCAAAAACAAACACATAAATAAATCATAATCATTCATTTGTTTATTTAGGGGTATATCACGGCCCTAGTGTCCAATGTTAGGGGTAGACAGAACTGTGTAAGTAAAAGTAATAGTTGTCGTGTTCTCCCGCAAGATGGCGTTGTAAGGCGCCTTATAAAGTTGTTTTTAATTAGGTAAATGCATTATATGTGGGAGGTTCCCGTGCCCCGCCCATTATTTTCAGAAAGTATTTAATTAAAAATGTAAAGTTTTTGCGGCTTAAGTATATTTAAATTAAAAAGTTTAATATAAAAAGTTGTAACCCCCTTTCCCAAATAGAAGGTCTCTAGATTAATATTAAATTCGATTGTTTTTGGAAGACGAAGAAGATATTGGATTTTATTTATTTAACCACGGGGAGGATGGAAATGTTGATGTTTTTTTTTTGTTTTTAATTAATATTATAATTTTACGAAGCTTATAGCTTTTTTATAGCTATTCTTTGCGTGAATAAAAAAAAGGGAAATTGGAGTTGTTAGTTCGCCCCACTTTTAAAAACTTTGACAGTTTCGCTTTACTAAAATCAACGTAACCTAGTCATCTTTACATTCTACCCTCTTTTTATAATAGTCCGGCATGACGTGACAATATTATACCTGATGTTAGGTTAGGTAGAACAACTGCTACCACGGACTAATGTTTGGAGGCAATAATCTGTGTGCACTACCCAGATTGGGAGGACGTTATATCGGCTGCTTTTCGTGAGATGCGATCACTTGCAAGACGTCGTAGACCAACTCGGCGATCGTCGCTCTGGAAGACGTGTATTACTTTTTATAAAGTCGTAAAAATAGTGAAAATTATTTGTGAACAGTAGCAATAAACTGGCTATAATTTAAAAAAAAAACTAGACTTGTATATACGACTCTATGAGCATACTTCATTTTATCCATTGACTATGTTACAATATCACACACAAATTGACTTCCTAGACGTCTCTAGACACGTCTATAAACGTCCAGAAAATTAAATATATTTATTTATAGACTCGTCTATAAATTTCTTAATTATAAACATACGAGTTAATTTATACATAAAAGGGGTGAAAAGTTAAAGGAAAACAACTCTAAGGTTTTAATTAATTCCGTAATTTTAGTCAATTTACATATTTAAATGTGATTACTGACGGTAATTTTTTGACTTAACATTTTTTCATCAATTCCTACAATATTCTTCCTATCACATATAAAACAAACGTTAATTAACAAAGCATTTTACTATATCAGCGGTTCTCAAACTTTTTTGGCGAAGGAAAAAGCCTTAATATAATTATAAAAAACTGATTTATATGTATTTATGAATAATCATATTGCAATGTAATATTACGTAATATTTAGTTGGAATATTTAGATGTAACCTTATAATCTACCTTTGGTAGGTATTTTTTGCAGTATTTTAGCCCTAGGGTTCCGCGGAACACCACTTTGAGAATAGCTGTACTATGTGAATGAAGCTGCAAATGACAGTCTGTGAAACCTGTTTGTATCTGATAGTTAATGTTATTATAATATTTATTGTTGACGTGAGCAGGGTGTCGTCGTCGTTGCTGCATATTGCTGTATTCATTAATACAATTGTAGGAGAACAAGTGGACTGTATTTTTGGAATGTAGAAAATAGCTAAATAGATCACAAAATGCACTTAAGCTGCGGAGAAAGGAGAGAGAAGACTCACCGCCCGCGCGTGTAATTAGTCGCTGGTTGGTCCCATGGCGTCCTCGTTCACATGTCGAGTATTTTAAAAATTGCCTTTAATTTGATTGACGCGGGGATCGGGTGAGGAGAGGACAGCGGGGAGCGGGAGAGGAAAAAGCGAACAACAGTTGTATTTTGACAAGTCCAAGTGTTCCAATAGATTGCAATAGATGCATTCCAAGAGATTTAAATAATATGGCTTCATATTTTGGACTTCTTAAATCCAATTTGAAGGGATAAATTTTCGGCAACAGTATAATAAGATTCTGGTGCGCGTCATAGTCTTAGATGTTGAAAATATGTCGTTGACAGCGAGACATTCATCAAACACTTCTTATAGCTTTTGTCTGAGCTTCTTTCGGAGTAAGGTGACCATAAAGTTAAAACACAAAAGAAGATACAAATAAAGATATATAACAAGTGATATGCTTTATTATTTAAAACCCTGTTTGTCATGAAATACAAAAATCAAAACAATTGAATTTTTACAATTGACATTTGTTTTTTTAAAAATCAAATTACTAGGTCTATTCTATAATTTATTTATTTATTTATTGGCTCCACAAACAGGGCTCTACAACTAGACTTGGGATTAATCCAATTGTAGGCCCTATGCACATTGCACAGTGAACACTGCATACACTAACATTACAATGAGCAATGTTACATTACATTTTAAACATATTTTAAAAACTCATTAAAACTATTTGCAATTAAATCAAAATAAAAAATATAGTCATTTAAAATTATTATAATATAAAGATTTTGTAAACATTAAAAAGAATAATAAAATAAAATATAAAGACAGTGGTTTAATTACAAATCGCTACATCTACAAGGTAATTAAAAATCTAAATTATGTTCTAGGTCATAAATAAAAAAAAGCTTCTTTATATTTAAAATTTAATATAAAATATATTACTCTTCAAAGTTGTATCAACACGCAAATTATAAGAATGTATGAACACCGTACTGTCTCGTAGAAATTAAGTAAAAACGAAACGAAGATCGTTCACTTAAATGTAAATATCGAACGTTATTACGCCAAAAATAGCTTTATAATTTTTCATGAATAAATGATCGCTTCTAAAATAAAGCGATTTAATTAAAATTATCATTAATAAATTCTTTTGAGTTTCTAAATTGGACTTATTATTATTATTTATACTTAAATTGTTATTATATGAATTCAGTATTTACGTGTTAAAATGTATTTTTAGTTGGAATTTCAGTCCTATTTTATTAAGTGTTGATGTGAACCCTACGCCCGTAAGTGAAATATGCTCTGTGTGAGTTTTGTTTATTCTATGAGACGGGTAAACAATCCTAATCCGGATGATCCGCCGGTGGCAAATAGGTCATATGGCGACTTTTTGGCGGAGACTCCTTTTTGGCAATAGTTTTGCAAAAATGGAACACTTTATTGATATGTAGTATATGACACCACTCCTAGTATATATATAATTTTATAGTATATAACTTTTGGTAATAATAATAATAATAATAAATCCTTTATTATTTTAAGCGTAATTATTACAATTGAACACGCATAAAACACAAACCTAGAGTAATTGTTGATCTTATCACTAAACATATAGTAATTTCTTCTAGACAACAAATTGTAATAGAAGAAAATTGTATTAGTAACGGGTTATACAAATTAGGTTGATATATACCTACATAATTATAAGTAAAATATACATATATAAATTTAATATATACATATGTGGCGGTCGATTGTACAAACCGAAAATACTTATTTAAGAAAATTTGAGGTTTTGACGTTTAGTCTGTCAGTGTCATCTTGTGTTGTTTTCTTCTGGTCTTTCTATTGACACAATGCATTGTGATAATTATATTTTTAATCCGTAAAAATCCGCATTATTATTTCACATAATCTCCAAACATATGTTAGAAAATATTTATTAAGAATTGGTATATTACTGATCAAACACGTCTGAATGTTCTTGGACCAATAATACAGTAATGCCCCGCTTTACGCGAGTGATACGTTCCGGAAAAAACTGAAATTCCCGCGACTTTAGAGAAGTTGATGACTACATTATGTTTATACTCACTCTTTCGCATAATGCGGGGCAATTGAGTGCGAAATTTGAATTTCGCGTTATAGCGAAACCGCGCATAACGGAGTCGCGTAAAGCGGGGTATTACTGTATTACATTTTAACCGAAACGACGTACACAAAACGTCTAACGATAGATTAGTTTTTGAACTTTATAAACATAATTTTCCAGTCGTGCTGAATAAGGCAAAATATGTCGAGTCATCGTGTGCCACGTGTCCTTGTTCCACAAATTATTATCTATTCATACATTATGCTTTACAAATTGAATTAAATGCGTGTACAGATTATAACAATAGTAAAGGATGCTCCAAAATATCGCTATTTGAAATATCGACAAAGAAATTGCTACATAGAGCAGACATAAATCTTTATATCCCATTGGCATTTTAGGCTCTTGCGCATAGTCAGAATTTATGATATTTTCGAAAGGCATATAACGAGAAAAAATCACTAGACCAGGGGTCGGCAACCTGTTTGTCCTTAAGGGCGTAACACTAAATTTGAAAATCACCGAGGGCGCATATTTTACAAATGCTTCCACATGCCTATTCTAAACTCAACTGACTACTTGCTGTATATCGCCGTTGACAAGAGTAAGTAAATCGCTCTGGCTATCATACATTTACATTAGTCCAGCGAGGGCGCATTAAAAATCGATCGGGGGCGCCGCATTGCCTACCCCTGCACTAGACTATAATATTAGACTAGGTACATTTTTACTTAGTTTACAGCATCTTTAAAAATGTAATACAATTGAGGTATATAAAGCTAGTACCTAAGTATATAAGCACACCAATATACACGCAATCATCTCAGTCGCACTAGGTACAGAAAAATGTGACGCGTAACAGAAAAATGTGACGGCTAATTTCTCTCATACCTTAATAAAGAAGTTTCACTTCAATAACTCTTTTTATGAGCGTTTGTTTAATACCATCCTTACCAAAATATTTAATTTAAAAAACTTTATGTGACGTCTATCACCCGAAATTTAAAAGCCAACACGAACAATAACAAACTAATTCACTATTTCAATTATAACTATATATTAGTACTATCTAAGACTGGAATCGAACCCAATACTACACTCTAAATGTATATTAATTAGTGAACAAATGATGTACATACAGAAATCGTTTTAGTGAAAACTCATTGAAGATCATTCGACCGTAACACTAAATTACAATGTAACAAATACAGCGTGTTAACAGTATCAAAGTACATACATACATATGTAAATAGGATATATGTACTTATTTATAATAACCGAATCGTTTTCAAAAATAATCTAAATATATGTGCAGAACTAGAATTAATTAGTAGTAATTATAACGCGATATAACTTTATACACGTTCACTAGACTAAAACTATTTCAAGAAATCTCCCCGTAACCTATATGTTATAATATAAAGCAGCGGTTCTCAAACTTTTTTGGCGAAGGAAAAAGCCTTAATATAATTATAAAAAACTGATTTATATGTATTTATGAATAATCATATTGCAATGTAATATTACGTAATATTTAGTTGGAATATTTAGATGTAACCTTATAATCTCCCTTTGGTAGGTATTTTTTGCAGTATTTTAGCCCTAGGGTTCCGCGGAACACACTTTGAGAATGGCTGGTATAAAGTAATTTAATCATTTAGAAAACAAAAGACGACCGCGACTACTATTTAAGCAATAATTGTCGGAATAATCTAGAAATTATCGATAAGTATTATAAGCAATACAAACACTATCAGCTGCTATGTTTGTAATTAAGCCATTGATTTTGACTTACGACGCATAAAGTGGCCTCAATGTGGTCGGTTGCCTATGGCTTAGTCATGCGGGCGGCTAGTGATGCTATAATTATCGATATCGAGTTTTTTTTTATTAGTCGTTGGTGTCTTCTTTTAGTGTAATAATAATTTTAAAAAATATGGAATTTGTCACCAATATAAAGGTTTTTTTTTAATAAATAAACAATATTTACTAAATATCACGTTTATTTAAATTGTGCAAGCATTTTTTTGAAAAATATCGATATAAAATGTATAACAATAGTACATCACTAGGCGGTCGTGTGCTACAGTGACCACAAAAGCTTCCTTAATTCCAAACTACAGTACCAATTTTAAGCATAAATCGTGGTCCCTTTATTATCCTTTAAATAAAGTTCCATCGTAATACCAAATATGTAATCACTACTAAAAAGTGCCTATATCATTGATAAATGTTTTTAAAAAATTCTTTGCAATGTCTTTCACTATATAACCTAAATGGGAGCTATTAAATTGGCTTTCGAATTATTTAGTTTCATAAAAAATCTTATTTACTCCAAAGTGCTAAACTAACAAAAGTTTTAAACAATTTTAAATGTATACACCGAGTACAAAGTTATAAAATCGATTTTACAGAACAAACAGACAATTGATTGAATTATAATCCAGTCAGAGTAAATATTAATTTAAATTCTAAATTCAATTTTGGAGACATGTCAAGATCCAATAAAAATGTATATTCCATCTCTTTTCTTAGATACCAAAGAACTCTTTTAAAACTACGTCTTATGTTAAATAAATATTAATCTTTAAAGAGGTTATAGTCTTGATGTTCTTAAACAATAGTGGCTCAAAATGACCATGATAAAATTTTAATTGAATTACAAACGTTTTTCACCTATGTCAGAGATAGTTTATATACGGGAGTTTATTTTTTTATAAATATAGGACATATGCCATTTTGATACGCGATAACATCACAAATAATAGTCGAAATAAAAAAGAGTTAACCTTTTAAAGATCCTTATAGCCGTTTATAGTATTTAGTGGATTTATGACGTTTTAGTAATAAAGTACTTTGTTTTTTATTACTCTAAGTGAGGTCAGGATTACAAAGCGAGCGATGAATGAATGAGAAGCGGAATGTGGACTTTATATTATTAGGATAAACTGTAAATAAAATGTATTCAATATAAATATTCGAATCTGTGAAATACAAAACATTTGATTTTCGAACGCATAACTCTCATGCCAACCGAATGGCTTTTTCGTCAAATTTTCAAACAAAGAATGTGCGATGTTCAATTTTTATTTATGTCGTCTATGAAATTCTATTTTTAAAATTTTCCGTTCAAAAATTATTGATGTACTAATCAAATAAAATTCCTTTTAAAAATAATTTTCGTTCAAAAATTTAATTTTAAAAACGCTTCACTCTTAAACAATATAGTCAAACCTTAATATAGTTTAGTAAACACTTGAAATAACTTCGATGAGGGTCAATTATATTGTTATTAAACAATATATCTCAACTTCGTGTGAAATCAAATCATTGAATTGATTGTAATTTTTATGAAGAGATTCTTTTGAAGATCTTGACCACGTCATTTAATAAACTTTTTATATCATATTTATTCATTGGACTAATTATTTAACTGAACTTATTTACTTATTTATCTACATACTAGCTTTTACCCCCGGCTTCGCTCGCATTTAAGTCATTAAATAAGTATCAGAGATTATACTAACTATAGCCAATTGGAAACTATTATTGCTGCTATTTCACTATCACAATACCTATATTATATATTTGAGTCCGTGCAAAAGAACAATCCACTTTTCACTTTTCAGTTTTAATTAGGACTGCTTGACATTAACAGTCGTATTTTTTATAAAACTTAATATAATTTATAAAAATCAAAAGAAATAATTGTTTTTTAAATAAAAAAGTATCCTATGTTACTTCTAGTACCTCCAAAAATATGTGTACATAGTTTCATGATGATCGGTTAAGTAGTTGTTGCGTGAAAACGTAACAAACAAACTCACATTCACATTTATATTAGTAAAGGGATGTGTAGCCTTTGTCCAGATGCTCTGCAGAGTGTCCTAGCTTGGAGTTAGGACCTTACGTTCCTATGTGTATGTATTAATTTATTACAGATATTTGTATTTAAAAGCTAAGATATTTATTTCCCTAGTGGGGACAGCTATTTAGATAATCCGACCAAACGAATGTGTCTGCTAGGTTTAACTAGTTATATCAGATAGCGGGTGTACGCAATTTATGAGGGTTTTCACATACGATTCCATTTAGAGCATACGGGTTCTTCTTGTTTAGATAGAGTTGTAACTATATCAAAATTATATGGAATACTTAAATTATTATTCTAATCACGTAAATTATATCTAAAAAAACAATTGGTATATTTAAATTATAAAGATACTAGCTTTTACCCCCCGAGGCTTTGCTCGCATTTAAGTCATTAAATAAGTATCAGATATCATTTCAAAAGAAATGAATCAATATAATTCCAAACAGCTGAAACTATAGTCAGTTGGAAACTATAGTAAAAAATATATATTTTTTTAAATAAAAAGTATCATATGTTACTTCTAGTACCTCCAAAAATATGTGTACAAAGTTTCATGATGATCGGTTAAGTAGTTGTTAACGTAATAAATAAACTCACATTCACATTTATAATAATCTGATCATTAAAGCTGAACGATGTTCTTCCATATTGATCCGTAGCAGTGCGAATGCTGTCTGTACACACTTCTTTGCAGTATTTGTCTCCGCTCATGGACTACACTCTGTCAAGTCAAGTCAAGTCAGAACTTATCATAAAACTGGATATGGTCATAATAAATGGCAGATGTAATCACAATAAAATTCCCTCTCTATAATATTATTAACCCTATGGCAAGTTACATTGAGCCAATAAACGCAGTATTTTAAGAAATTGACCAATCGTGAAAGCAGGTGGGTGAAGTTACATTATCACTGATATAAATGCACTCGGATAGGAAAGCAATGGTTTTGCAAATGAAACATATCATAATATTTATTAATAGTATTTTCAAATGGGAATAAAAAGCTGTTGGAATAAAAATAAATTTTGTTATCTCATAATTTAATTTTGACATTTGAATGACTGTATTTTTTATTTGATTTGATTATTAACACTAGGTTTACGGGACGCGTCAATTTGACGCATTTTGACTTTTATCAGATAATTACCAAAAACTGTTTAAATTTTTATTTTATCTCTTTGTATGACTTTTATTCATTGATCGAGGGAAATATATATTGAAGTCTATTTTCTTTAAAAGTGTTGAATTACTGAACTTGTGTATGTGGTATACCTATCTCTACGATATACGTCAAATTGACGCATTTTAGTAGAAGTAGGTATATAAAAAATGTCCGTAAACCTAGTGTTAATGAATGATATTATATTATATTTTATTTTTTTTGACTTAATTGTAAATAGTTTTGTAATGTTAGTGCATGCAGTGTTCACTGTGCATAGGTCCTTCAATCTGATAGTTATAATTCTTAGTACAATGTTAAGTCCTAGTCTAGTTATAGAGCCCTATTTGTGGAGCCAATAAATAAATAAAAAAAGTAGTAATTGTTTTTTTATTTCGAGTCCCAGTCAAGTTAAGGACTTTTGTCGATAAAATAATTTCCCCCGTAGCGGATGTTTTTAAATTGAATTAGTGAAGCAAGTTTACTGCATTAATATTAATTGCGTCCCATTTCCTGTTTTCCGTATATTTTTAATTCCATCTCATTAGTGTTGATTACATCTGATAACGACCCATATTTGTTAAAAGATATTAAAATTATAGCGGTTTTAATCCCAGTCTGTCCACTACCAGAGGCGGCTCGTCCTAAAGAGCGCTGGTGCAGTGCACTCCCACGAAAATTACAGAAGTAATCTATATTTCTTCATAATACATACTATCCTTACATTACATTCATTCTATTCTACTATGCCTATACAATAGTATATTATATTACCTATATCTACGCCGCTGTAATATAAGTTCTGTAATTTTCGTGGGAGTGCACTGCACCAGCGCTCTTTAGGACGAGCCGCCTCTGTCCACTACCAACCACATTGGTACTGCACCTAATCGTAACTAATCTTATTTCTATTGTTTTTATATAAGAATAACATATGGTGTATTGTTGATCATATATTAAATAGCATATGATTGTTTATAACACGTGCATTACATGTCTATTTTATCTATACGAATACAATAAAGAGAAAACATTTGATTGTTTGTTTGTATGTATTGAATAGGTTCCGAAACTACTGGAACGATTTGAAAAATTATTTATCATTAGAATCTTATATTATCCCTGATGAACATAGGCTATAGAATATGAAAACTTCAATAATGTAACCCAAAGTGTAAAAAAAATACAAAAAAAATCATTATATTGCGTACGCTGCGGAAATTATTGACAATAGAGCAAAGTGATGTACTACAGTTTTATAGAGGACATCAATATCTACAAAAAAGTTAGCGATACCATATGTCTAACTATTACAGTTTTATATATATAAAGCGAAAGGCTAAGAAAGGATTTTGCGACAGGGGTGTGATAGGCATTTTTTGTTGACTGAAGTATGAAACATCATTAAACTTCATAGTACTTTACATCTTCATTACTATGCGAACGAAGTCGCTGGCAACTAGCTAATACCATGAACATATATTTACACTTACCATAAATCTTAATAAAACATTAATATAGATTATTAAGCTACGAATAAAAAGTAAAAACAAAAACAACTATTACTGGAAATATCCGAGCTGAATAAAATTGGCGACTTTCTTTGAAATTTGAATTGGTCTTCGGAAACACAATCTGGACCGAGGATCGATATCGTTTAGCCGTCTGTAAATTATCATTTCACACTCTTTTAACTCGCACAGTGCGAGTTTAGAACTTGGATTATTAACTCGCACTTTTGTTTTCCATACTTGTTATGTTTTGTTAGCATCCCTTCCTTTTGATTCCTACCATCTTCATTTCCTCTCAAAATTCAAATATTCGCGGGCCCGCTACGTCATTCATCGAGTATGTGACGCTAGCGCCCCCTAGTGGCATGACTGCTGAAGACAGTCATTCGACCGCCGTCGACGCAATTGTCGCCCTAGCTTGTGACAACGTGCTAAAACAAAACCTGTGTTGACTTGGACCGTCTTTCCTATACTTTGTCCTGGTGTTTCTCCAAGCTTGTTTTAGCAAGTTTAGGTATCTCCTGGCTTGGATGCTAGTCTGAGTTAATTCATATAAACGACACAAAACTCAAAGCTGCAATTCACAATCTAGATTTTGTATATGACCTCAAACAACACAACACAATACTTATTTAACTGAGTTGACTTTGTTAGTAGTTTTGTCCCTATTCTTCAGTGAAGTGATCTTGAAATTGGACAGAAACTTCCTTATCATACTTTCTCTCTAATAGCAGTTGGGCCGAATAATAAAAGAAACCACCTGACTTACTTAGGGTTAGATCCTATATAACATTACACAGGCACAAACGTCGACATGCTAGGGCGAGTCGAAGCAAGTACGAGCGGAAACCAACCTCGTTCAGTTGCGTCAAGCCAGAATGACAGACACTGTATCCAATTAAGCTTAATGTGCTCGGACAAATCTTTGAAGTAAATCATTTATAGTTAAATGGACCTTTCTGAACTTTAAATGACAATATCTATTTAGATTTTACAAAGTTTAGACTAGTTTTAATAGGGGTCACAATGGTTAACCCAATCGTAATACTAACGATATCGTAAGTAATATTTTATACTATTTAATTACTATAGCATTTGTTTTAAATATTTTATTACGTTATATTACTACGGTATTAATTAAGTATGCTGAATAATTTTTTTACAAAACATTTTACTTCAGTTTTTTTTAGGTTTTTATTATTTCATGTACAGGCTATAATTGATGATTTCTTCTCGTCATACGCCTTTCCGAAGCCTCGAAGACCTAGAGTTTAACGATGAGTCTTACGCCTTTAGTGCCTATGCTAATGAATTGTTTTCATTTCATTTTATGTGAAAATTTTTCGTTTCGAGCCATTTAAATGCAATACTAGATTTCGGTGCCAAATTTAACGAAAAAAGCAAATTCTTAAATAATTACGGTAAATAACTATTAGGTAATTATAATTTCGCTTGACGAGACTAAAATATCAACTGGGTGTTTGGTTACATAAGGGGGGCATAAAAATTTTAGAAAGACTAAGGTGGGACATGGCACAAAAAAGGTTGGGAAACACTGCTTTAGACAGTTGATACAATCGATTTTCAATATAAAAAATTAAGTCGGTGTTTTTCAAATTTTGAACCGTTTCATTATCAAATCAAATAGATGAAGGATTTCTTTATTTTTTGTTTGAGTAATATTGTAACTCATTGTACATATTATATTTGTCCAGTACAAGCAAAGAAGACTACAATAAAACACGTGTTAATGAAACCAACGTGAATAGCCGACTGTCATCTGCGACCCCAGAATCATTTTTTAGAAACCAATTATTATTATAACGTAGGCCATTAAAAATATTATTTTACGGCTACTTAATCATAATTAATGAGGTATTATCCCAAAATTTTTAGGGTGACCATTCATTAAACCTCTTTCACAGGATTGTTGAATACATATTCAGTTATGACGAATACGAATAACACACTATTTATTTATTTATTACAAAATATCTATAATTTATATGCACAAATTATTTATTAATTATTTTCTATATCTATGTATATATTATACTATGTAGTAGTTTATTATGTATAGCGTTATATTCATACACCAATACAACTTCCTCTATGCACTATTTTCTTTCTTTAATTATCTCTCCAGACCGGTTAGCTGGTAGAAAATGCCTTTAGGCATTAAGTTCGCCGATTTGTGACTTTACGAATAAAGAATTTTATTATTATTATTATTATTAATGACAGTGACTCGACTGTCCTTTTCTTCTTGTTAGCAATGTTACAATTATTAATTATGTGTTTTGTTATCAGTGAAGTGTAGATCGATTGAATAAATGTATGTTTTTTATTGATAATTAGTTCTAGCATTAGCCAGTAGATGGCGCATCACATACGTATACGTCTCGTAGCATGTGCGTACTTATTGTCCTGAATTCAGTGCAAATTCAAGACGGCCCTATTTTAAGCAGAGTAATTACTAAAAGCAGTCAGAGCCCATATATATTATATATATAAAATATATTATAAACTATTATTACTATGCGATAATTAATTTTAAATTCAATCTAAATACAATTTATTTTGTCTATTATATAATTATTTACCCTTACAAGCGGAAAGCAAATAAAAAATTAAAGAAAATCATTTCCATGGATTATTAATTAAGGTAAAA
Organism: Tineola bisselliella; assembly: GCA_028551675.1. Classification (NCBI taxonomy): domain Eukaryota; kingdom Metazoa; phylum Arthropoda; class Insecta; order Lepidoptera; family Tineidae; genus Tineola; species Tineola bisselliella. The sequence goes on from JAPWLS010002134.1 coordinate 69,438, forward strand.
GTTTTCAACGAGTTAATTCAAGTTAATGACTTAGTTCCAAAACTCGGACCTGAGCCCTCCAACTGAACTAATACGGAAGGAAATCTTATTAAGTCGCAAATACAGTAGTAGTGTTATCGACCAATCACTGAAATTATTCAAGAGTCAAAGGAACGAAACGAAAAACTTCTCTTGACCTACTTTCTGGCGTCATATTCTTGTTAACGAACGATTTCGTTTTTAAAAATTCAGTTTTAGAAAACACAATACACATAAATACAATTCTCTGAATTCAAATTAAGATATATTATACTATGAATATCAGAACATCTAAATTTTTTTAAATATTTTTTTTCTTTTGTTTCTAATAGACCGACGCGCGCGACAGTCTTAGTGCTTCAATTGTCGTCTGATGTTAAAATTCATGTTAATATTGCCTATGGAATAAAATTATTTAAATAAATGTTGTAACACTACAATAATTTTAACCATTGGCAACACCGGGTTTCCGGGAGTGGTGAGCGTGGTCGGCCATCTTGTTTTTTTAGTAGTGTCATGTTAGCGGGTGTGTGATACGATGTGGAAGCGTGAATTCGATGTCGTTAGAATACTAATGTAGCATTTAAATACGTGAAATTAATTAATATGATTGTGTTTTACAATGTTAGTAAATATAAAATAATATAATATACATACCTATACAGTAATTTAAAAATTAAAAATATATGACATTTTGAGAAACCGTTTTAAAAATTTATTGTAACATATATAAATGTATAGTATATATTTGCGATTGTATTTTATAAAGTTTAAAAATACAGAATCGAAATTTAGCTTAAAACGATTCGCTTAAGGCAACAAATTATTTGTCAATTGAATAAGAAAAAAATCGAATATGTCACAGAATAGGCCTCCCTACCTTTCTGAGGTAAGCACTTCTGTTATAGGTTATCTCTGAGTTAATGTCATTTCATCGTTAGCTGATAAAATATTCAATTCTATTTGTTTACGACCATAATATTTTTACTCGGAGAACGATTTTTTACATAATAAATGACATGTTATTTATTTAAGCACAGTCACTTGCATGGTCTTACAGTCAATTCCAATACACAATGCAAGGAGGAGTCAAATACAAAAGATACACAATAATAATAAAACGTCAAAATCTAAATAAAAAAAAAACTTATCAATGTCAAAAACTAGATATAATAATTAAACAAAAATATGACCTAACAAGGATGTAACACTAACATATAACATTTAAATACCTAATATATAGTATAATAAATTTCAATCAAGAATGGACCTCCGTGTATTTTATTCATATTTTAATCTAATTAGACTTAAAATGATCCGTTCGTTGAACTGTTATTTTCTTCTTTTTCCTTCTTATTTTGTTCTGTATTTTAATCTAGATATGATCATTAAAGTTTAATATCCTTATTAAAGAAAGAAAGTAATTATTGTACCGTATTGTACTGCACTTATTAATAAATCATTTTAAATAGATATCTTAATATTTATTTTACCAAAAAACATATGGTTATCGCACTATTCCTTGGCAAAACACCAAAAGTAAAATTCAATCTTTGTGACGTAAATTCGTTTAGAGACTGCTCCTTTTTGCTTGAAGTTATTTACGACCAGTTCCTGTTACGGTATAAATTTAATATTTCCAAATACATTTCTCCTGACATATGACCATAAAGCGTCTGATATTAAACTAAAATGTACTCCATGTAAAATGTACATTTATCTCAAAACAAAATATCTTTTAATTCTACTATTTATTTAATTCACTTATAACTTTTCTTCATAAATATGTATGTATTTATGTGTATATTTGACGGTTGACGCATTAAGCTCGCCTATGTGAAAAAAAAATTTGCAATAAAGAATTTATTTATTTTATTTATTTACTCCACCTCACATTATCACAAACGAAGCTGTGATCGGACGGCTAGTATAATAGTAATACAAAGTTTCACTTAAGCAGGAAGTCGCTGGATAAACTGAGCGAAATCCCAAGATAGATTAATGCATTAAATAATTCAAACTCGACTTACGTCAATGATTAATAATAGGCCTAAAATGAAAATAGCTGTTATTAGCAACATTTGTAACTGTAATCCTTTCAACGTTGCTCTAAATATAGGTAGTAACAATAACTTAACCACTAGGTATATCCTGTGTTGGCACTACTGCCCCTTTACCCACCACATGGAGGAAGTGCCCGAACCTATCCCCACTACCTATCTATCTGATTTATTATTTACTTTTTTTCTGATTTAAAATTCAGTTTTTTTATTATCATTTTATGTACAGGCTAATTAACGAGTTTCTTGTGGTATTCTTCTCGTCAAACGCCTTTAATGCCTACACTAATAAACGATTTTCATTTCATTTCATATCCCATAAGGGAATGTCGTTCCAACTGCAAATCAAGAGAGACATATTAACCCTAAATATTTTTATATATCGATATGAGATAGCAGTTTGCAGCATCCAATCATAAATGTAATGGGAGCAGGATCCACAGTTACGGGACATTTATTGATGTAATAGCAAAACTTAGATGTTTTAATGTGCCACATTTGGCTTCGGTGATAGAATTTAGATTTTATCGACATTTTCTTACTTTAATAGACCATTTAGAATACAAACTTCGTGTAGTAATTCTTTATTATCCATAATGTGGAGGTTTTTTTTTCAGAAACATATGTGTTTTTTGTAAGATATACTTAAATAAGGAATAAAAATAGATTACCTATCTTTTTATATTCAGTGTTGCCAGTAAAATTTCCCCTTGGTTTAGGGGAAATAAATATTATGTTAAAAATACAAAAACTATTTTAAATATGATGCATACATTTTTATAATTTTCGGTAATAATGTTAAATTTATTGCTTGTTAGATGTATGTATTGTGTAGATTTAGTTATTATTTTTCTTTTCATTGCACCAAATATCACCACTCACACCGACAAAGGTTAGCTGGTAGATAATGCCGACGGCATTAAGCTCGCCTATGTAAAAAATATTACTTAGATAATTTAGATAATAGGGGCGTTATAAATCAAATGTGAAAAATGTAAATTATTTTATTATTATATTAGTTCTACAAAAAATATTGTGTACAAATAATTATTTCGACTGCGAGCCGAAGCTAACCATTGGGTCACAGGGTCCGAAAAGTTTGTAGCTAAATTGCATGTAAAATAAATTTCAAACTTAAAGCCTGTACACTAATGCAGACACTAATTATTGGCCTGCAGCCCAAAGCAGCAACAGGCCTTGGAAATGTCCGCGTCGCTTTTTTCACAAGGAAAATGACGCCTCTTTCTCTTAATTGGTTTTCACGCTTTGTGATCCCATACACTTATTACTTCTCTCATAAACTATCCCTACCAATATTATAAATGTGAATGTGAGTGTGTTTGTTACGTTTTCACGCAACAACTACTTAACTTTGTACACATATTTTTGGAGGTACTAGAAGTAACATAGGATACTTTTTATTTTAAAAAAATATTTATTTTTTACTATAGTTTCCAATTGACTATAGTTTCAGCTGTTTGGTATTTTTATTTCCGTCTGTCATTTTTATATATTTTTATCATAGTTATATTGATTCATTTCTATTGAAGTGATCTCTGATACTTATTTAATGACTTAAATGCGAGCGAAGCCGCGGGTAAAAGCTAGTATTTATATATTTATAATCCACCAATTATAATACAATGTAGCCAGGCCAATAATGCTGTTACATTTTTAGTGAGTAATCGATTTTTTATGCTTCCACATATACATGTGTGGATATAGCAGTCTGGCGTGGTCTAAGAGGAAAGACAACTGATACATCAATTATAACATATATACTATGCAATATACATGAACACGTTGGTTAGTGAGAAGCAAACGTAATCGCTACAAATTTGACGCCAATTATCGGTTAGCAACGTCGACCAATTGACCAATGCGTGGTTCGTTGCGCTTGTACCACGCCGGCTTTTGTTTTATCTTGTCTGATGTAAAAAATAAAACAAATTCCAGTAACAGAACAACTTGATGATGATTGCTGTTTAAATAACAAATGTGACCGATTATTTCCATTACTGATCAATGCGAAGAGAATTATTTCTTAAGCTTAATTAAGATCCTTCGAAAATCCAACTAATCTTTCAGATTTATTAACAGTGTTTTAAGTTGATATAAATAATAGCAGATATTAGATATAAAATTTGGTAACTACAGATTAACAAAAAAAAACAACGTATTATAGCCCATTATAGGATCCAAAAAAACCAGGATTGATTTTTAAAAGTAGCATAAACTTCATACTAATATTTTTATTAACTCCTTCCTTTATTTAAGCCGGAAAACGAATCGAAAATATCTTCATTTTTATTATAGAATTCCAAATTTTTAAATGTCTGTTACTAAACCAAGTGTAAACAACGTCAATAGTACGCAATAGACGTATTAAGATTGATAGCAAATGCCCAATCATATGTGTCAACGCAAAACATATGGTATCCAATTATACTATTAATTGCTTCCTATGATGAGACGCTTCCTTGGACAATCGGTTTTACATTAACAAGTCTGCCTATCTAAATTAATCATATATAATTTTTTAAATATTTTCTTTGTCGAGTATAATTGTTTTCATTCGTATTGTAAAAAAGGGTCACTAGACTAAATTTATCTATAAATAAAACAAAAGAATTACTTAATAATAAAACAAATGAAAAAAGTTGTAATATACGACGTAATTAAATCCAATTAGACTATATGATTGAATGAATGATTACAGAATAGTAATTCGAATAAAAAATGCCTACAAACACTGCAACTTTCATCTCTCCGCAGTCACAGATACAGTTATTTTATATGCACTGCATCCAAACTGCAGCAGTTGGAGAAAATTGGCACCATTTTACAAATTTTTGTGAAGTTACCTCTCTCTCTCTCCAGAATTTATTTAGCCTTCCAAAGTCAAAGTTTAAAAGCGATTTTTTGACATATATTTGGTACAAACTTTGGTATAGAGCAGTTACATGAAGTTTAGGATTCGAAAAGTTTTTTATTGTTATTGTAGATTAACTATCATAGAATAATATCTGCAAACGTCACTCGCTAAGATAAAACTCTGGAATCAAACCCGAGCCTGCCGCGAAAAGAACTACCTCCACTTGTAAATATACAGACGTGTGCATTTTTTCGCGATTTCAATTCAAGTAAATCGTAAACCCTACTTTCAATGCGGCCAAAAACATTTAAAGTAACACAATTGAGCAATAAAAATTTCAACTCTATGCCTCACAATTTAAAGCGGTTATTTCTTTCTATTTTATTCGTATGTATAACTATAAATAAACGTAACAGCTAACGTACATATAGTCGTTTGACAGAATTTATAGTTGGTACGCCTGTCGATAGCACATATGAACCTCGTAAATTTCCCTTCACGCAATAGGTACTTGAATAGACTAACCAAAAACATATAAAAAATGAGGACAAATTATACTAAATCTAGCGTATGCATGTCTCAATACTATAAGTTGTCAGTCACTGACAACTCGTTTTAATCGGTACATAGTCATTATTCAGTCGTTGCGCATCGGTAATAAAAAGAAAACACAGGTCAATTCGATGTCGATAAGTCCGATGACGAAGCTCTCTCACACATACTGTATTTTTGCACGCATTTTTTATACCTTTGCTGGTAAGCAGATTCTTGCAATCGACTGTACCTAAAGTTTTTTTTTATTTGTTGAAATATCAACACAATTATTTTTGTTTGTGGTATGTAAGAGAGACGTCTATGGTATAGGGCAGTGTTTCCCAAAGTGGGGCCAACGCCCCACATGGGGGCAATTCGAAAATGAACTAGACACGAGTTTTACTCTTTCGCTTCGGGCCATTTAAATGCAATACTAGATTTCAATTTTAACAAATTTAACGAAAAAAGCAAATTCTTAAATAATTGCTGTAAATAACTATTAGGCATAATTTCGCTTGACGAGACTAAAGTATCAACCGGGTATTTGGTTACATAAGGGGGGCATAAAAATTTTAGAAAGACTAAGGTGAGGCGTGGAACAAAAAAGGTTGGGAAACACTGGTATAGGATGAAAAGGTTCCATGTATGAGAAGGGTTGACGCGTGCTATGTATCATGATATATTAGAGAAATTAAAGAATATGATAAGAAGATTTTGTTTCACTGCCAACATAAATATATAACAGTTCAATAATTTACGGCAGCTAGAACAAATAAATGTCCCGATTTGTAAATAAATTGTGGCCACCCTAATATTTACGACTTACGAGGAATTTTTGTGTTCTTTGCCACCCTTAAAATGTTCCTGTACATTTTTATACAAAATATCATATTTTTGCTCATATTCTTGTATTACAATTCTGTTTAGAAATGCAAGTAGTACACGTATGATGAACCAATACAAGCGCAGACTACACTTTTCTATAGAACAATTCACTTTTACAAAAACAAATGATATCTAAGATAATTCGCAAAAACAATTTAAAAGACCAATAACAACTGTATCTGATTGCAAACGAAACTGCAAACACCGGATTATATTAATCAAAATAAATACATTAGTAAGCAGCATAATGTGTTTTAAATCAATAAACAAGTTTAAATAACAGAATAAATCATTCAGTCGTTAAAGAAGCTAGAGGAACAATAATAATAATAATAATAATAAATTATTTATTGAACAAAATCACAAAAGCCTAACCTAATGCCTTTAGGCATTTTCTGCCAGTTAACCTTTGGGAGATGTTATAAATAGTGCAGAAAAATAAAATAATACAAATAAATACAAAATAATACACAAATAATTTAGGTTATTAATAAATAATTAAATAACCCATTGTTATACCTATATAAACTCGAGATTGTGTCCTCGTTGCTCCTTCTGATGCTAATTATTTACCTCATAGGGAATTGTGCATACTGGAATCTCCAGGTCACTTGACCTACCAGCGTTCCATAGTTATCCCACATCCTCCTCTAGACGAGATACTTCTGGATGCTGTACACGACACAAGTGGTTGATTTTAGAGTCTCAGCTTCGAGATCATATATAGTACCTATATATATATATAGTCTATGTCTCATATTACCTACATTAAAATTCTTAACAATTTCTAAGTTGCTGCTTACCCCAGTCTGATCGCAAGTGTTATTAAACCAATACATTATTTATATCCATTTTTTTAAGAATGACGGAGTTAAGCTAAAGAGAACACGATTCCGATCGCATCTTAAAAGAAAGATGCCATTATTTAAGGGTTTGTTCCGATTCTACCTCCTATTTGGGACCTTTTATTATATTTAAATAATCATTGAAACTGTATGGATGTAGACCTATATTAATAAGAAAAAGATATCAATAAATGCCACCAATGACCTTCCAATGTATGGAAACAGTAATTCCAGATTAACAAATCTTCTCTTATTATGCCAGATTACTTCTTAGTACCACGGATGTTAGTTGCACTTGAAATAACTGGTTTTAAGTTGTGATATAATCTAATTATTTATTTGTTTATCGAGTCCACAAACAGGGCTCTACAACTAGACTTGGAATTAATATCACACTAAGAATCCAATTGTAGGTCCTATGCACAGTGAACACTGCATACACTAACATTACAATGAGCAATGTTACATTAAAAACTCTTTAAAACTATTTGCAATTAAATCAAAATAAAAAATATAGTTATTCATCAACAATTATAACATCATAAATTATCAAATAATTAAGATGTTATGTGTGACCAATTTCGTCTGACACATAAATTGGTCACCTAATCACGGTCTAAATGGGACAAACCCAGTCGCGTGTCCAGCCATTCCATAGAATTTTTTGCTTGTTAAAATACTTGGCCGCTGTGAATGGGATGCGTCTTGAATGAAATGTTTCGGGGATACATTGTGACAATTAGGGTTAGTCCTTTTTATTTGGAATCGTCGAGCTGGTGGGACTACGAGATGATAACTTTTACACCTTAGAGAAATACTTATTGTTTTTATAGCGGGCAACCATACTCGGAATGTGCACAGGTGACAGTTAAGGAAACGAACGTACACAATAATGCTTACCAAGAAACTAATGGAGATACCATGGGTTAATAACTCTCTCATCAGTCAGTCTATTAATATCATAATTATCTCTACTAATATTATAAATGTGAATGTGACTTAGTTTGTTACGTTTTCACGCAACAACTACTTAACCGATCATCATGAAACTTTGTACACATATTTTCGAAGGTACTAGAACTAACATAGGATACTTTTTATTAAAATATATTTTACTATAGTTTCCAACTGACTATAGTTTCAGCTGTTTGGAATCATATTGATTCATTTCTATTGAAATGATCTCTGATACTTATTTAATGACTTAAATGCGAGCGAAGCCGCGGGTAAAAGCTAGTATTTCTATAATAGGTAGACATAAATGCAATTCACAATCTGTTCAAACAATATATTAGTGTTAAGTATGTATGTAAAACTATAAGGTTTATTGATTACCACTAGTCGCTATAATATATAAGAATTGGTCCAGATAAGTCGACGTTTAAGTTTTTGTCAAACAACTCGAAGTCGCGGGTTCAATGAAGTCAGTAAGTGGTGCACCATGTCGTGAACAGCATGCGGTAGATTGATTCACTATTAGCCTTTAAAATGTTATAGTGTAATTGTCTTTTTTTAGTGGAATAAATTTAGTAAGTGATTTTTATTATTGATATATTTATAATAGCAATTACACGTCCATAATACAGCTCGATCTAACCCAAGTGACACGTAAAATTTAAACAGACAAAATTTAGAAATATGTAGCGAAATTCGCGGAGTAAAGAATACCAAAGCACAAAAGGGATTATTTTCACCTGTAAGTGTACCATTAAAATATCTATATTTTTATATTCAGTGTTGCCATTTTTATAGTTCCATTTTACCGTATTTAAGGGAAATATCTAATGTAAATATTATTTTTAAAACGTTGGGAAAAATTTTACTATCAAATTGTTGAAACTAATATCTTATTCTAGCATAAAGCATAAACTTCTAGCATCAGGCGTAATGTGGTCACAATTAATGAAAAGATATTCCAATGTAAAAAGTGTACTAAATTTAGACAAGCTAAATCAATATAAGAACAAAAATAGCAGTTTATAAACGTTTTCATGTTTCTCAACAAATCCCAAACGATCTACAATTGAACTGGTGTTCGAACGCCTGAGATTCAATAATAAAAAACTAAGAGACTTTTGTTCACTTTCAAGTGATTCCTTTTAGCTCTTTTTAACAGGAAAATTTTGCTTGTTCATGCTATATCTAAATATATATAACTCAAAGGTGACTGACTGACATAGTGATCTATCAACGCACAGCCCAAACCACTGGATGGATCGGGCTGAAATTTGGCATGCAGGTAGATACTATGACGTAGGCATCCGCTAAGAAAGGATTTTGATCAATTCCACCCCTAAGGGGATAGAATAGGGGATGAAAGTTTGTATAAATCTTATTAGATTTATTTCATTCATTATTACGCAGACGTAGTTGCGGGCAACAGCTAGTTTCAATATAAGTCTGAAATAGGCAGTGCAGTGATTATTTGACAAGTTTCTTGTGGTATTCTTCTCGTCATACGCCTTTCCGAAGTCACGGTAGAGTCTAACGATGAGCCTTTAGTGCCTATATTAATAAACGATTTTCATTTCATTTCATATTGCTATTGTGAATTAAAATTCTTATCTGACATCCAGCTAAAGTGAATAGTCACGACCGCTTAAGAAGACGAGTGTACATCATTGACATCTCAAAACGTGAGATTAATCCTTTTACGGCAGACTGGATAATAACCTACCACTCTTTGCACGTGACGTCATTACCCTAAAAAACTCATTAGAATCAATTAAAAAATCAATTTACTTGATTTTAACATATAAGGAAAAAAATTGATTACTACAGTTTAAAAAAACATTAAACATCATTACCGGAATGGAATCGAACTTGAATTAAAGTACTTTTTGTCTTTTTTTTATGTCATTAAGACGCTCAAAATAAAAGCCGACTACCAAAATAAACTAAAAAAAATGTCAAGAATACGCGCGTCTGCAACCGAACAGGTCCATGGCGCCTTCATTCACCAGTAAAAAGCTAAAAAAATATTCAATGAAACCATTATACGAATATGCCAATCTCACCCTTCAATTTACATAACATAAAGCGTATATTTATTTGCAACGTTTCTGTATTTATCTCGTTTTCGCAATTAATAAAATAAAACATCACAAGTCACGGGTATTGGTAGTTTCACGACAAGAATTTTGTTAGTGTTGTTTATGATAAGGTATTTTTACACGCAATTTTAGTATTTAAACTTATTGTTTTAAAAGTTGATATTGTTTATAACCGTGTGGCGATTAACCTTTAAGTACCGACGTGCATTTTTTGTAACGTTAGTACCGACGTGAGGCCTGAGAGGCCGCTTATATTATGTATTGTTTTTTAATGAAAGTGTTGATTTAAATATTTGTTTGTGCAATATGATAGAAAATAAGGGTTTTTAAGAAAAAATAAGTATAGAAAGACAACGAACTTTATTATATTTTTAAATTTAACACTACAATCATATTTGGCTTGAATTTTGGGGGAAAATCCGACTAATAGACATAAAAAATCAAAACACAAAAAATAATCCCCTTAGAATAACAAAAAATAGTATTTCCTACTTAAGACTAATATAACTTTAAGAAAAAAATTATAGTAGGAATATAAAACTTCTGGAAAAAAAAATGTCCACAATCGAACTACCCCTTAAATTCTAAGCACAGTGAGGGCACGCTTGTTTGGCGCATTGTGAACAAATCTGCTTTTTGCACGAATAGCACCTATATGTCAATTTTCTTTTTAGTTTAGATTGACAAAAATCTTCGCCAACGTCGTCAACCTCAGATCCGCTGGAATCTTCATCTGCGATCCAGCTCTCAATCACCCGCGTATAATTTGGATTAAATTCATTAATACCTATCCAAGGTTTCCTTGAATGATGTAAATCTGTCGCAGAACTATTTCTTTTACTACCTGAAGGTCCTGGTCTATCCATAGTTTACATTATCTGTAAAAATAACAGTTTACTGTAACAATGTAATAAAACAAAAAACTTACGTAAGTACCGACGTGAGGCCTGAGAGGCCTCGTCGGAATTTCAAATCGTAATTACTCACCAAATACGGGCGCGACGTCATGCCTTCCTGTTTCGATGTCAAAGTGGGCACTGTTCCTGCAGCTACTGAAAAGCAGGGATCGTAATTTGGTGGGGAAAGGGGTAAAGTAGCGAGTCAAGTGCCTGCCGGGGCCTGTCAGACCGCACGTCGGTACTTAAAGGTTAAGTCGTTTATTCATCGAATTATTTTAATGGGAGGTACAGTTTTAACAACTTTCTTGTGTTCTCGATAAATACATACTATTGGACTAGTGCAAGTTACTTTTTAAATATTCATAAAAAACAATATCAATTATTTATAATATGTTAATTTATTTTTTTGACCAGACATCGAACGTTGGACCTTTGCGTAATAAAATAACCACATTAAAATAAATAAATACAAAATTATTCTTTTTCTTCTTTTATTAGTAGTTTGAGACAATTCTGCCAATGTTGAGTATTCGGGCAGGAGTCTAATAAGAAATTATAAATTTTTAATTAAACCCTCATGTCAAAAAGCCTACCTAATTATGTTAAGAATTATGTATTAAATTTTGACAGTTACAGATTGACAAAATTAAAATTAAGCCAAGACGTTAAATTCACTGAACAATTATTAATAATTATTACGGAAATTATTAATAATTATTACGGAAATTATTAATAATTATTACGGAAATTATATTGTAAAATGAGTATTTTAAATTTGATATTAGAGGTTAATTAATAAAAAAAAAAACAAAAACAAAAAACTAGTACAATAACACTAATAACTTATCTCTACGATTTGTATGAAAAAGTATATAATAAAAGCAATTAATTTCAATCAAATAGCTTATGAAAAATGATTACCACCTTCAGCTATTCACTAAAACATCTTAACAACTGTCGACCACTTGACACACCATTATATGAGACGCCCTGGGTTGCAATATTCTAAAAATAAATAAAAAACAAATGAAATTATACACAGAATGTTTATTTTGAATGTTGACTGGTAATACTTTTTGGAAATAATATAATAAAAACAAAATAGTATGGTTCGGATGTTCTTTCTAAAGAAGATTAGTCAAGAAAATCAAATCAAAAAACTTTATGCGACTTACTGATGTGTTTATTTTGATTATTTTAAATCCGAGATTCATTCGTAACATGCTTTACAGACATCCTTAGACAGTACTATAAACTATTTTTCATATATCATATGTTCATAAACTAGTGTTTGAGCTTGGCTAGGATTTTTAACTGAATTTAATGTTTTATAGGTAATGTTTGAGATAATAATCTATTACATTGTTAACGCTCACGTTTCTCAATAGATGGCGCCACTTGTGAGGCAATATAGATGTATTTTTGACAGTTAAAAAAAAACGTGCTTGTGCTAATGCAGATCGATAGCAGTGCCCGCTCAATCAATTTGTTTTAGAATTAATTTCGTTTTGTATTCATATGATTGTAAGCAATAGTAAACAAATAAAGTGCAAGTTATTTCAAGTAAAAGGTGTTCTTATTTTCAACAAAGCTAGACTGGAGAACTTATACAGTTAACTATATATTTTTATATAAAAATTGTTATTTACTTATTTTCACTGAATTAAAATAAAATACAGCTTGTTAATTATTTTATGTACAGACTATAGATTGACGAGTTTCTTGTAGTCTTCTTCTCGTCATACGCCTTTCCAAAGCCATTGTAGAGTCTAACGATGAGCAAACGCACGTCTTTAGTGTCTATGCTAATAAACGATTTTCATTTCATTTCAAACAACTTTTTTTTGACGTATCTTCTGGTATAGTTATTTAGTTCAGTGTCCAAAAATTGCTAAAAATGGAGTAAAACAAATTTACTATTATGTGTAAGAAAATTTACAAATCGCTGAGTTTTCAATAAACCGCTTGGTAGCATGTTTATAGCACACAATGATGATAAATGAAGCACCCTGCGCATAACACGGGTTCATCTGTCTGCTCTATGAAATGGGTTAGGGTAAGCTTCCGATCTAATACAAAAAATACATTTTAAAAAAATCATTTACTTGAGTCCCCTAGATTTCAATACTGGGTTTAAAAGCAATAATTATTTTCATACAATATCTAAAAACAAGTAGGTATATCCTTTTTTTTTAAATTATATCAAATTTATAAGAATAAATATTGTTTCGATTAGAAACCGAACTAGAGATCTCACTGCAAACTAGCGTACTATTCAAAGAACCTGGAGTTCTAAAAAATATATACATTTCAAAATTATTGATATGAAATAATAATGTATTTTAAAATGGATTTGAATATATAATTATAACAATGTGTGCGTGTCTTAATAAATTAAAACTTTCTTTACATCTTATCACTTTATTACTAATATTTTAGGAATTAAATATGAATTACAAATGTGAGCTTAAAAAATAAGAACGCCATTTTTTAAACAAAAAACAATTGAAAAACAAATGAACAGGTGACAGTCCGTTTTTAGCGCCAAAATTAGGCTTAGACATCGAATTCCGTTGCATTGTAACAACAAAAAGGAAAAGAAAACGTCAAAACATAAAATTATCTTAAATGAGTATTTACGGTTTGTCGAGTGACCGCCACACATGAAATATTTATTAAGTAATACTAAAAAAGAGTCGCTTTATTCAGAAGTATACCTACATCCTTAAAACGCCATGATCTCCTCCTGCAAATTTGTACGAACTGTCCTTGTGCGTAAATATTTACAAGCATTTTTGATATTTCTTACTTTGTTAGAATGCGATTGGCGTTTGTTTTCATTGTATAACTAACAATTTATTTTTTGTTATATAACGACGTATTTCCTACCAACTTCAATTCAAATTCAAATATCTTTATTGCATGTCACAATTATAATTAAGATGTCAGTATAGTTTAGTGTCAATGTGACACCCGGTCAGGGCACAGCAATATAATATAATACAATACAATAATAATAAACAATTTCATATTACATTTTTCAATTACATATTTGTAAATAAGCACAGACTAGTGTATGGAAGCAAAAGAGGGTCGCAAACCTAGACTAGGTTATGTAGATAATAATTTATTTGCGATAAAAACATCAAAATCGGTTTTATTTATAGCAGTCATTGTTTAAACAAACAAATATCAAATTGTCATTTAAAATTTACTCTTATTTCAATCGTAGTAATGAAATTTATTTACAAAAATACTTATACATTTTTAACAGAGGAAATTTAAAACAGTTCAATCTATAAAACGGGAAAAAATAAGCGTGGCGTAAAACTAACAGTTCGATGGAACAAACACTAAAAACAATATTGACGTTGATGTAAACAAAGATATACTAATTGTCAATGACAGGAAACATTGACGGACGTAGGTTAGGTTTGTAGTAGTAAATTTTAGAAGATAATTGTCAATGTTTAAATTTAAGACGTTGATGTTTATTGTTTTGTAAACATATAAAAAAGATATACTAATAAAGCAGGTTATTCATTTTATTATATCGTTCGTCGTGAACACTAATAATTACGCTAGGAATAATATTGTTACATTATTTGAAAGACTAAAATAAATATATGATACATTAAGCGATTTAATTGATATATATTTACCACTTTCATCCTCAATTGCCTCATCTTCAGTATTTTCAGAATCATTTTGTTAAATTTCTTCATGTGCCTTTCTGTGGCTTCAAATAACAAGAGAAGATACTGCCATCTAAGATACATAAGATAGTGTCATTGCGTTTTGTTACACAGTGGTTATCAGAAAATATTTGCACAGTGTCATGGGCGCAGCAAGTGCCCCACCCTGGCTCTGACCTGAAAGATACCTAATCAAACCTAAAAAACTTAATTATCTAGGTACTAACTACAATACTTAATATCCGTAAGAAGGTTCACACTCATACAGTCATCAGTCGACAAAAAAAAATTAACCAGGCTAAGACCACGGGTATAGTTTGCTAGTTACATATTATTTTAGACTGCTGCCCCACCCTGAGCCCATGGCTGGCTACGCCCATGCATAGTGTAATAGGTGGCTGAACGCTAATTGAAAAACAGTAAAAATTAGGAATGAAACAGAAAACAGGGGCATCAATGTGAAAACAGCTAATCTACTGTTAAAACAGTAGGGTTGGTAGCACTGGTGCCTGCTTATAGCAGGTATACATAAAACATGATACGATACTACATAGGTTTGCAATTAAATAAAAACAGAATAAATCTAGATATTTATCAGTTGACAAGACAGTCTAGAGATTATTTTTAAAGCTGCCTTTTCTATTGATTATTAGGTAATAAATCTGAGTTGTAATTCTAGACCTAGGTACCCTAAGGGTTCGTCTGGATCGCTGTTTACTTTTATCTGATTCGTTTTGTATTGAAATGATTAATAATCGTAATATGAAACATAATTTTATATTACACGTAATTATATTTTTATATAGTAGTCTGACATGTTTAACTGTAGTCCGATCTGTAGGTAACAGTCAAGGAGGTGTAATTTACTGGAATACTGGAATGACGGCTTAGTGCCCGAAACTGCTTTGTTTGTAGTCGAAATGCTATTGAATAAAATTCATACTTACTATACTGACATAAGCGTGTAACACGTGAGATTTGTAACATATTAAACTAACATATGCATTCAAAATTTGTGAAAGTCAATGATGCGTAAAACGCGTATTGTGAATGAACCTTTATAATTCATGTTTTAGCGGCAGTTATTCCGTATGGCTGATAAGATAAATTGCTTGGTGTGGTAGTGAAATTAGATTCGCATGCTCTTGTGCGATTTTAATCGCCTTTCTAACAGCTTTATTTGCGCCAAGTTTAATAAAATGAAAACAAATATCTAATTAACATATAAAGCTATAATACAGTCTATAAACAAAGTTAGTCTCTATTGTAGGCTCTTAAATGCGAAAAAGCAGTTATTGAGACATAACTGTAATAGTTAGACATATGGTGATACTGCCTTTATTGTAGATATTGATGTCCTCTATAAAACTGTGGTACATCACTTTGCTCTATTGTCAATAATTTCCGCAGCGTACGCAATATAATTATTTTTTTCACACTTTAGGTTATATTTAGGTTGAAGTTTTCATACAGATTCTTAACGTTTTTGAAAATATTCTATGTTCATCAGGGATTTTGTAGGATTCTAATGGTAAAATAATTTTTCAATTCGGTCCAGCAGTTTCGGAACCAATTCAATACATACAAACAAACAATCAAATATTTCCTCTTTATATATTAGTATAGATATAGATAACTAAATACAACTTGCGAGTAATCTGTCTAAGAAATGGAATCGGAACGGAGGGTAGATGTCAAAAATGACTTTAACAACAGATTTAAGAGAACATGACGTCACAAATTTGAAATAGATAGAAGTCGGTAGAGGTAGCATATTTAATCTCATGTCTTTT
>JAPWLS010002384.1:0-117347 GCA_028551675.1 Tineola bisselliella
TACAAGCGCTAGCTATAAACATTTAATATATAGCTTGCAGTATAAACATTACTAAAAGCCAAAGTTAAGCTGGCAGGTCCCAAATATAAATGTAAAATAAGAGATTAGGAGCCCTCGAGAGGCATCTCTCTACAGACAAGACAAAATACAAAACATTTTTATAATATTCAACGAAACGTCACTTCAGGTCTGCGAGTAATCAAGTTCTTTTACTGTTTCTTTTTCTCTTGATTTATTTCATAAGTGTGCGTGTTCAAATTTAGCAGGTTAGTAACAAATATTGATAATTATAAAAATGTCTATATTTTTTATTGCGACATGGTAACATACTCTAAGAGCTGTAAATCAAAGCACAAGCTCACTTTGTCAATACAGATACATAGTTCACCTGCTCTACTAAAGCATTATGTCAGCACGATAGAAAGAGATAAAGTGTTTATTATCTGTTCCGTGGTCGAGTAACTAGACGATTTAGGTGAATGACCGTTCGTATTGCTTTTACATTTCTACGGCATTCCATGCGATCTCGCATTTTTAACAGAACTTTGAAGAGCATTAACTTGTTATACTTTATTAGACTTACTAAATATTAATTATTTAAATTTCCAATAAGATTCAATTAGTAGCTAAGTATGACTGCCAGAATATAGTCCTTAAGGGGAAAAAAAGTACCACAGACAGACATCTGTGTGCAATAGTGTATGCTCCGTCTAAGTTGACAAGACACGCTCTTCTCGTAATATACATAAATAAAATATAACATAAACCTGTCTATATATTTATGTTAGTAGTATTACTTATACAGAACACACATAATATTCCTGTCACGAGTTGGATCTATATTTTTGTACAATCGTGAAGTAATCTTTGATTTGTACATTGATGCTTTTATAGCATATATACTAGGAGCATTGCTGGTACGCGACACAATATTTTAGGCACGACTGATCAGTGGGCTTATCACGAATTTAGTCTGGCTTTCGAATCGAGCTGTCACAAGTAAAACGGATCCGTTAGCAATCGGGATCATGAATTTTTACTAACGACTAATGAGCACCAGCAAACTATCAAATGAACGAAAGATCGAGACGTTCGAAAATTAACAAAAAGTATCTAAAATATTGTAGTTCCAAATCCGCACGCGGTGGCGCTGCTCAAATTTCCATACAAATCGCTTGAAGCGAACTCGGTTCGGGAAATTCGTGATAAGCCCACAGAAATTCATTATGCACTAAGAAAAAATGCGAAGTAGGTATTTTCTGACGAGCAATTTAAATTATGCGTGTAACATTGGAAAATATACCTTTTTTGTAGTAATTTAAAGGATTTGAGTTGATAGTATTTATTATTATTATTTTCTCAATAATCACAAAGTCAAAATTATTTGATGGCACGTCTATGACCTCATTAAAAATTTCTTTAAAAAAATTGGCACGTTAATGCACAAAAGGAAGATAGTCTAAGAGCCAGTACCCGGCAGACCATATTCATTTTACCAAAGCTGATATTTTGGTCAATCGTACAGCCATACCTACCTTACATGAAATGGGGCGTCACTAAGCCCAGCGAAGGTAGGTATGACGTCACTCAGGTAAGACAGGTACGAAAATTAGACCAAAATCAAATTCATTTTACCAAAGTTGCCGTTTGGACACATCAAAGAGTACAACTATTGCAACCAAAAAACAAAATGGCAGACAGTTTGGAGGGTATTAACCTCCTGGCAGACACTTTTGAAAATTCAAAAAAAAAATTTTTTAGATTTATTTTACCAAATCTGATTTTTATATATGTTATTTGTACTTATATTACAAGCTTATTTTTTAAATGGCAGACATTTTCGCCGGTTATAACATTCCGGCAGACAACAAAATATCCCTCACAGTGTGAGTACATGTACTTACTCTAATTACTTCAACTTCGATAATTTTTGCATGCAAACGGATATATTATGAAAAAAATAAGAATAAATGATATTTACTATTTTATTATTATGGATGGGGAAGATGGGTTGTTTATGAAATAATAATAATGATCATTATTATAACAAAATATGATTAAAGATTTTATTGATTAACTTTTCTTGACATTTACATTAGTTATTATTATTCGTCAGCTTCATCTTCAGAATTATCACTACTTTCATCATCTTGCTCATCGTCTTCTTCATCATTTGGTTACCATCTTCAGAATTATCTGCAAAAATTAAGTATAAAATTTTTAATTGGATCGACAAAATTCTAAGGAGAATTTTTCATAATACAATTACCTGGTACATTTTGAATAAAATCACGAACGAAACATGGAAGTTGATCTCCCTCAAACCATTTAAACACGTATGAGGTGTCTCGTTCTTCCCAACCGCATTCCAGTGGGTTTAGCACAGAAGGGTTTTTTTCGGATGCATTTTTCCAGATGCTAGAAATGTAGTAAGCTCTTAAAAATTGTTGATAAAGTTCAGCTTTAGATGGGGGTATTGAACTAGCGTCAAAGCTTCTAACTTTTTTATTAAAGTTCTCATTTATGTCAGACGCTTTGTAACTATTAACAAAGAGTTGAAACCGACTATCATCCACATCTTTACATTTCTTCGTATTGTACATTAAACAAATAAATTGTTGAAGAATGTTAAACAGATCTTGTAACATATCCGGTGTTAAATCAGCGCTTCCCAATGTTGCGAATGCTTTTTGAAATTCAGTATTCTTTTTTAACAAGGTAAAGGGTCTTTTTTCCCCTTTATTAAAAAAAATGCTGGGTTGAAGTCACACCCCGTAAAAGAGTGAAAACCAATCAAGCTTTTTGACAATAATTCACCGTATACTTCATCAATTTTTGTGATATCAATAAATCGTTCATGATTTCCAGTACCACTAAGCATCCAGACATGAGATGACAAATTTTTTAAGTTAACCATGTTACCGAGCATTATTATTAAGATATCTGTATCAGACCCTCTAATGACAATATTTGACGAGTCTGGGATAAGGGAAAAAGACCCTTTACCTTGTTAAAAAAGAATACTGAATTTCAAAAAGCATTCGCAACATTGGGAAGCGCTGATTTAACACCGGATATGTTACAAGATCTGTTTAACAATTTTATTTAAATACCAATATGGAATTTCAAATACTTACAGTCTATCCAGCATAGATGCAAAGCTTGTCGATTAAAAATAGACTCGTCAATAAGCCGCATAGTTTTTTAAATTAGTTAAATAATGTTTAAAATAGCCCTTACATGTTTGCTAATAAGTTTTTGCTCTATTAATTATTAATATTTTAACTATATATATGTTTTCGTAGCCATATACTACTATCAATTATTTGTTTTGTATTCACGGACGGGACAGCTCTACCGCAAGTTTAAAAATGTTGTCTAAGGTTAGTCTTATTCATTTATTATTGTTATTTAATGCTTGTATCATATTATTGATAATATTCTTATGTTATACAATTAGCACGCTATACAATATACATATACAAAATAATAAAGAGTACCTAAACCACAATAATATATATGTAAGTATATAGTATATAGTATATATTGGCGAAGGAAAAAGCCTTAATATAATTATAAAAAACTGATTTATATGTATTTATGAATAATCATATTGCAATGTAATATTACGTAATATTTAGATGTAACCTTATAATCTCCCTTTGGTAGGTATTTTTTGCAGTGTTTTAGCCCTAGGGTTCCGCGGAACACCACTTTGAGAGTGGCTGGTATATATGATCTTTTTGTACCGGCAGTTGAAGGTGTTAAAAGCAATCACAAGTTACTCATAAGAGATCGTGACATTTACTTAAATGGTTATTTTGGTTTTAGCTTATATACTAAATTTACAAGGTTTTAATACTATAATATTAACACTAGATTTAGCAGCTTAAATATACCTATTTCTACCAAAACCAAAAAAGTGTAGGTATATTTGTTGCAAATATATATAAAATTCATAAAACTAATTCTTCTATTATAAATTAAAGAAGATTAGAAGAATTAAAGAAAATGTTACACGCAATAGGAATTTTAACTTAATCTTGCAAGACCAGTCATTTTGACTGCTCTGGTAAATCTAGTGTTAATTGTGATCGTCTTAGGTGTAATGATTTCGGCGCACATTATCGACTGAGATTACGATTAAGACTAGTGTTATGTCTTGTTGACATAACATAACTCCGTGTAAAGTTTTTTTTTAACATATTTTTTACACGAATTTTTTCATAATTCGGAAACCAACAGATAAAAAGTATTAAATTTGCGATTACATTTCTTATGAATGTAAATTAAAATATTCTCATAAAATACTACAAGAAAAATTACCTTTCAGTAAACTTTATTAGTATTAGTATTTTATTGGAAGCTAAACAATTGATTTTTTATTTTTTAAACTAACACTGTCTTCAATTATCTTGAGCATACTGTCCTATCTTATAATTTAACTTCCATTCGGTTTGTAATGGTAAAAGTACTTTTTATAATATATTGTAGTAATGTTATTTTGTACGGAGGCTATATAAATAAATAAATAAACCTAGTGTTAAATTAATATTTTATTGATTTAAACGTATCTTAATTGTCATTATTTAATTATCTTAGGTTATTTGTGAACATTATTTAACTAATTTACCGCCAAAATGACGTATTAACTTACATAAAACACGCCGCCAACTAAAATAAATTATAACAAACGATTAATAAGAACGCAATGTCAGGTTTTACCAATCTGTGTTCTTCTGGCTGTGTGCCAAGCAGTCTCGCTTCATCACCCAGCCATATCCTACCAGGAGCACAATCAACATTGGGAACCACATTATTGGTCAGCTGGGCATGACCAGGGATTTTCAGAAGGGTACGAACATCGTGATTATCATGTAAGTTTATTATAATTTCGATCATTTTTTGTTTTCTTTGATATTAAATAAACTCGTGGAAGGTAGTTTTAAAATTATTAATATGTTATTCGATACAATATATAGTATATTCTATTTCTATCTCTATTATCTTTCTATCATACATCTAGTTCAGTAACCGAGGTACCCAGTAGCACAGGTTTTCGAACCTAGTACAGGGGTTCCTTGCTATTTTTATGTACCAAAATTCTTTACTAATAAACTATTTTATTTATTTATACAAATCACCTCACTATATAAGAGACGTTTAAATATACGAACTAATTCAATTTCACGGAAAGACAAAGGATTTATTGACAAATTCGCTATGTTCCCTTCACTAGTCATTTTAAAAGTATATTTTCAACAGGCTTCCCCAGAATATGGATTCTCATACTCGGTTCATGACCATCATACTGGTGATGTAAAATCGCAGCATGAGCGTAGACATGGTGATCACGTGACAGGTGGATATCAGATGGTGGAGCCTGATGGTAGAACACGCAGCGTTAATTACAGAGCTGACGACCATACTGGGTAAGAAATGATCCAATATTCCGTATGTTTTTACGAGAATTAGTTATTTAAAAGTGGGTTAAATCCCTACTAATATTATAAATGGGAATGTGAGTTTGTTACGTTTTCACGCAGCAACTACTTAACCGATCATCATGAAACTTTGTACACATATTTTTGGGGGTACTGGAAGTAACATAGGATACTTTTTATTTAAAAAAAATATTATGTTTTACTATAGTTGTTGGCAATTGCAACCTCCTTTTGATTTTTATAAATTATATCAAGTTTTATAAAAAAAATAAGACTCTCAATCTTAAGCAGTCCTAATAAAAACTGAAAAGCAAAAAGTGGATTTTTCTTTTGCATGGATCAAATATATAATATATTGCGAAATAACAGCAATAATAGTTTCCAATTGACTATAGTTAGTCAGTATGATCTCTGATACTTATTTAATGACTTAAATACGAGCGAAGCCGCGGGTAAAAGCTAGTATATATATAATTTTGTTATAATTATTTTCAGATTCAACGCAATCGTTCATCACTCTGGACCTCATCACCATCTTCATCGCGTTGATCACCATTATTAGTTCATCAATTATCATCCACCAATCACAAAACATTGTAATAATAAAATTGCACAATATATAGAATTATATTATCCGCAATTTGATTAATATTTAATTTAATTAATTTTAAACTACGAATAACATATAATGTATCTCTTTTGTTTTTAATTAATTGTTTATTTAATAATGGTTATCGACTTTTGAACTGTAAATAATTTAATAAAATATACCAAAAATCACAATAAGGAAGCATTACTAACGAACTGATATTTTGTTAAAAGAAATCTGAGTTACCTATTGAAGGTCAGTGAAGAGGAACCGTTCGAGTCCTCCAGGATTTCCGTACCCTAAGCCCTGAATTCTTTAGCTTTCTCAAAAATGTTTTATACAGTGATAAATACATATATAATATACATACAATATATGACCTATAAATGACTAGGTTCGATACATCATCGAATTAATTTTTATTACTAAAAAAAATATTTTCAGGATATTATTTCAGGATTGGGATTAGGATTATGTATGTACTAGCTTTTACCTGCGGCTTCGCACTATAGTCAGTTGGAAACTATAGTAAAAAATAATATATTTTTTAATAAAAAGTATCCTATGTTACTTCTAGTACCTCCAAAAATATGTGTACAAAGTTTCATGATGATCGGTTGAGTAGTTGTTGCGTGAAAACGGAACGAACAAACTCACATTCACATTTGTAATATTAGTAGGGAAGTAGGGATATAGGATATATTTGTTAAATAAATATAACTGGTATTTATAAGAGACGCCATGCGCTCCGTTCGCAACATCAGTACCGGGCTGAAACTTCAACTAAATCTGACATTGCTGCTAATTTCAAATTCTTTTTTTTATCATTTTGCTTTTTAAATTACAAATTCTAGCAAAAACTTTTACAACATTACACGTCACGAATAACGCAATAAAAGAAAACTTTTAGAGAAAAATCTCCAAAACGAGAAATAATTTATCAGACTTTATTTTTACTTCTGACCTTTGAAATGACAAAACTTTCCAGACGGAGTCTTTTTTATTGAGTACATCTTTAAGAAGAATTTAAAAGAAGAATTACGAAAGTTACTCTGTCTGTTACGACGGCTTGAAGAGACGAATATCATGCAGGATGACAGGGAACACTATGAAGCATAATTTACAGCTAAGCAAAAATGTACTGACTACAAATACTAACATTATATTGTACCAACTGTGATTGGCGCGTTTCTTGAGATTTCCATTCGACATATGTCTATAAAGAAACTTATGTGAAATAATAGTGCGGATTTTTACGGATTAAAATATAATTATTACAATGCAAAATAGAAAAACGATAGAAGACAGACAATAAAGATGACAGAAGCAATGTCAAAAATATCTTCATAATTTGTATTGACAATCGTCACATGTCTTTCTGAAATAAATATTTTTAATTTTGATTTGCTACCGACTAGACTTAGTGTAGTAAACTTATATATATTAAGTTTTTTTGTTAAACAAAAATATTTTTTTAAACCGAATACTAAAAACTATTTAGTCAGAATTTGGCTAAAAATAAGTTTGAAATGATGCTTCTGAATTTTTACATGTAAA
Organism: Tineola bisselliella; assembly: GCA_028551675.1. Lineage (NCBI taxonomy): Eukaryota > Metazoa > Arthropoda > Insecta > Lepidoptera > Tineidae > Tineola > Tineola bisselliella. The sequence goes on from JAPWLS010002384.1 coordinate 7,591, forward strand.
ATGACAAAAACTATAGGCTATAAACTATCATTTGACTTTTATATATGTTAACTATGTTTGTTCGACCCTGGTTCGCTCTGTTCGGTGTAGGGCAGCCGTGAGCTGGAGTCGTTTCCTCCGCGAGCCAGGATCGAACAATGTTTGTAGTTAGACAAATGCGTCTAAACAGCGAATTTAAATATAATATCCACCCTTCAGGCAACATCACAGATTTACATAAACACTTCCATATACTCGCATTTTGATAATCTCTGAAGTGGAGACATTATTCATTGGGGATTTAGTCAAAACATGCAAATTTGTTTAAGATTTATCATAAGCGTGAATGTGTTGGTTTATTTGTTAAGGGGTAATACAGAATTACGAGTTTATTGTCTTAATCTACGTAACTTACACGCTAATACTAATGTCTGTGAAATGAAATAAAAATAATTGATTATCATAGGTAATACAGACGTTCACTTGTTCATCGTTAAATTATAATATACTATGGGTTCGTAAAAGCGTACGCTTATTCTAATTCTAAAGCCTTTACATTTACTCTATTATTACAGAGTAACCTTATTATAACGATTTCCTTGATTTAAAGAATTTTTCGAAATCCCCTAGAACTGCCCGTAAGAGCTAATGCAAAATATACCTTCACATCACGAATACAGTTGTTAAAAATTTCTAATCTTTGCAAAATATAGAAAGAAAGTATTATTTACCTATATTTAACGAAATCGTTCGCTATAACAGGGAAAGGAGATTAGTACCTACTTAAAGCTGAGATTAATAAAATTTATAAACCTATTTATAAACCTAACCTCTGTATAACGAACCTCATTGTAATAAATTACTTGATATAACGAATTATTTTCTGATTCCCTTCAGTATCGTTATATCAAGGTTGCGCTGTATTATTATTACCCTATTATATTTATCTATATTAACTACGTTCAAGTAATGATCTCTACTTGAAATAGAATTGACACTTTTTTTCTTTCGCGATGTAGTTAAGCACAGATTTTACCCCTAAGTAATGATTTTTATACTGAATGAGCCTATAAGTTCAACTCCTGTGTTTCTACGTTGCTTTTATATAAACACTAGCTGTTGCCAGCGACTTTACTCGCGTAGTAATAAAGATATAAAGTACTATGAAGTTTAAATTTTAATATGGAAAAGTAGTTATTGTGACATAACTGTAATAGTTAGACATATGGTATCGCAGACTTTTTTGTAGATATTGATGTCCTCTATAAAACTGTTGTACATCACTTTGCTCTATTGTCAATAATTTCCGCAGCGTACGCAATATAATGTTTTTTTTTCACATTTTGAGTTACATTATTGAAGTTTTCATAAGGATCCCAAACGTTTTCGAAAATATTCTATAGCTTATGTTCATCAGGGATAATGTAGGATTCTAATAGTAAAATAATTTTTCAAATTGGTCTAGTAGTTTCTGAGCCTATTCAATACATACAAACAATCAAATGTTTCCTCTTATAAGCTAATTAATGACTATGTTATGTTATAAAACAAAACAATAAACCATATAAATTATGTCTTTGTTAAAATTAGTATGTGGGTATAATAAGTTGATAATATAAAGTAAACACCCAACCGTCTTTGGTTAATTGAATCGCTCACAACTAACTTGAATTCACACTCGACTAATTAGAATTAGGCCAAATTAACTGTAGTTTGTAGTTACGACAACGTCTATTGTCTTCTCTGTCACTCTTTATGTGTTAAACAAAGTAAACGATATCCATTTAGGAACATGTTGCAAATAATAATTTTTCTTTATCTAATTTAAAAGTCTTACTAATTAATTTCTTTAAGCATATGAGTAGGGGGAACTTGCGTTACCTCGTCTTGATAAAGTTAGAAAATCTTTTGTTATGTGGGTAAAATAATATAATAAGGTACAATCAATTTACAATTCTACCTACACCAAACAAACGCCCATTAAAAAGGCTTATATAAGATAAATGTCTACCTTCTTGACAACTTTGTGATTACTTCGACGCCTTTCTGAAATCTCCGTCAATTCTGACTATGCGCAAGAGCCTAAAGGGCCTACGCGAAATAAAGGTTTTTAATTTTTGATTTTTTTAAGCGTAGTATTTGCTGGAATATCAATAAGAAAATACATTGACGAGTTTCTTTATTTATTTATTTTTATTTATTTATTTATTTTTATTTATTTACTTATTGGGTCCACAAACAGAGCTCTACAACTAGACTAGGAATTAACATCGTACTAAGAATTATAACAGTTCTTGTAGTCTTCTTACCGTCATACGCCTTCCAGAAGGCATTGTAGTGTTTTACCATGAGCAAGCGCATGCCTTTAGTGCCTATGCTAATAAACGATTTTCATTTCATTTCATTGCAAGTAGCTATAACTAAATTTAAAATTAATTACGATATGTGATAAATGAAAAAGTTTACTAGATACAGAGTCAAACAAAATATATAATGAAATTTTGGGTCCCACGTGACAGGCATTGCCTAGTATGAGACCATGTTTTGGATATTTGATATATTCCTGAATAATAAATAAATAAATAAAATTAGACACGCTTTGGGATCACCTCGGAAGTAATCGGGTACTATTAAAGAAACAGAACACTGAGGTAATTACAATCAACAGTCTGCCTACAGCTCTTGACTATATCATTGGTCGACACAAACAATATAAAAATAATGTTTACCAAATTTGTATAACAAAACATCTATTATACTATAAGAAGCCTTTTTATACTACATAGAACCCTAAAAATTACCGTCTTTTGTTTGGCGAAGAAAGCAAAAGACGTTAAGGATAACCTCAAATCGTATTTGATGTTTAGGTTAATTTTTATTAAAATCTTTAGGGAATTGTTACATGATCATTTACTTGAAAGCTATTAAAACGAATAGTTCCAACAATTCATTGTGATAATTCAATACGTATGATTATATTATATACTATAGATATCAGAATGTAACATATTTAAAAAAAATACTAGAATTAAATTACAGTGTAAACTCTATGTAACGTCACTCGATTTAACGACAAACTCCCTAAAACGTCGAAATCACTTGTCTGAAATAGACTCATTCAGATTATTTCTCTCCATTTAACGACAACTCTTTATAACGCCATAAAATTCACAGTCTCTTCAGTGTTATTATATAGAATTTGCAATGTATTTAGAAAGACTAAAGTCATTGAAAGCTGAAACTACGGGGTTACAATCGATAATCACCATCAATAATCGATTTCGGTACAGGCGTAGACAGGTTTTAGTTACAAGAAAATATAACGACTAAAAGTTATGCGATCGGATAATTGACGCGACGCAGAGTGGTCGGAAAATCGAGGTCCCTAACCATAGAATTTTTTTGTCACGAACTTGGTTAATAATTAAGTAAGTATGGGGGCGGGGTGATAGGGAATCCAAAGCACATTATTTTAGTGTAGGAATAGTAATTAATGAGATATGCCGCACAACTGTCTTTATTTTAATTTTATATTTATTAAATGGATGGATTTGGTATCAATGTAACTTTGATATATGTTTTTCTATTGATATAAATATTAAAACAATATAAAACAAATGAATGTAGTGGTGACGTCATGTGATATAATTAAATGTCGGTTCACTTTGAAGGGAAATAACTCGAAATAAAAATAAACTACATCGTTATCATTCTAACAGCGATTCTTGGTATCTATGTAATGGCGCAATTCAACAACACCTGCCTCGTCTGAGGAAATATCATTTTTCTCCAAGTTACAGCCATTTATAGCAAAGTAGTAATAGGAATAACACCTCTATTCCGATCGCCTATGAAGTTACAATCGCTTGGTAGAGTATAAATTGAGAAAATTCAAAAGATGTGATGGGGTATTCTTGATTTTGGTACTATATGCAGTTGTTTTTCAGTTTTTCATTCGTATCTACAGGGTAACCTCACATGACTTACATTATAGAACCTGATTATTTTTTTTTAGCTGTGAAGATCAATTGTACTCTTATTAAAATTGGTTTCATATCGAAAACAATATTTATTCTTAATATGCCAACTATTTTTGGTAAAAATTGTCGGTAAGAAAAACGTAAATTATATTTAAGGTTATTAACAAACAAGATTTTGGTTAATTTATAATAAATGTCAAATAAAAGTTTTATCGTAATTAGGTATAATTCCTTTGTTATTATACTACATTAAAATAAAAACAATTGAATTTATCAAGTACAAGAATACACCCCCAAGAATGACAGCATAAAAGTATGATCTTTAGGGGGAAAAGTGTGTTGTTCCCAGACATGTATTTGATAGGAAAACATGTCAACTTCAAAGGTGTATGTGTTGATGTGCATTCGTGACTTTATTCCAATAATATTATAAGACGTCGTATATAAAAATAATAATAACTTATACCTAAAATTCCCTAACGTAATACCGTACAAAGTACCTGCTTATGTTTGAAGTAAGACAGTTAAAACAAAATCTAAAACGTAGGTTTCGTTTCTTACCTTAGGTTTTTTTCTTATGATTAAAAAAAATCACTATTTATTTAAGTTTTCTAGCTTTATAGCTATTGTGGTAATGACGACAGAAATGAATGAAATGAAATGAAAATAGTTTATTAGCATAGGCACTAAAGGCGTGCACTTGCTCATCGTTAGACTCTACAATGGCTTCAGAAAGGCACATGAAGAGAAGAAGACCAAAAGAAACTCGTCAATTATAAACATAGATAGAAGTTGAAAGTGTGTACTAATAATAAGTAAATATTGTAATTTGTGTATAAATATAAATAAATAAGTTGTTATATTCACGATTACAGTGGTACCTCGATATACGAGTGCCCTAATATATAAGTGTTTTGAGATACGAGCCGCCGAGCGAGCGATATTTTGCTTTGAGATACGAGGAATCGCACATGACCCCATCATGCGCCCCGATCTACATTCGCAGCAGCATACGGTGCTTTGAGATACGAGCAATTTGACACACGAGCAAAGCTACATAACGTTTAAAATCGTATGTCGAGGTACCGCTGCATAATTATTTAATTCATTTATTATAATAACATTGCTAAAACAAAGAATAAATTAAAAGTTTCCTTTAACATAATTAGTTACATTAATTCCCTCCATCTGAGTCAAGATTAACAATGTCACCACAAGAAAAACCACAAGAATTTTCCTCAAATGTACCCTCAAAAAAGATTTTCAGTCGCTGAGATAATTAAATAATTACGCATTTTTTATTTGTCGATTATATTTTAGAGTTGTTTTTGAATATTTATTAGACACTTTATTGTAAAAAACAACAGTATTTTTTTGTAACTAATATTATCTTCTTCTTCTTTTATTATTAATGGCTTCAGATTTAAAGATAATTCTGCCAATAACGAGTATTCGGGCAGCAGCCCAATAAGAAATTATAAAATTTTAATTCACACGTAAAACCCTCATGTCAAAAAAACATTGTTTCGTTTGCTTCACGACTGTTCCACCCTACTCCGCTCCGCTGTAACAGCCGCAAGGCTAACAGCAGAAACCAGGAACGCGTAGTTCCGTTGAAAAAAAAGTCAGCGCTCATGAACCTCCAGTGCAGCTTTACATCAGGCCACTGGAGGTCACATGTCGTGTCCAATAATAATAATAATAAAAAGTATATATATATTTTATTTAAAATAAAATATTGAATTTAAATTGGTTTTGTATGTATATTACAATAATACGCTTAACCCTGCTTAAGTCAATTGTACGCCCTCTATTGTAAAATAAATGAATTAAATTAAAAACAAAAACTTGACAATAATTGTAATAAGGGATTTGACTTGAATTCACAGAAGCCCTCATGGCTATGTCTTACCATGTTACGTATGTTACTTAACACTAGATTTACCAGACCCGTCAAAATGACTGGTCTTGCAAGATCAAATTAAAATTCCTACTGCGTGTAACATTTTCTTTAATTCTTCTAATCTTCTTTAATTTATAACAGAAGAATTCGTTTTATGAATTTTATATTATTTTATATATATTTGTAACAAATATATACTTTTTTGGTTTTGGTAGAAATAGGTATATTTAAGCTGGTAATTCTAGTGTTAATGGTGTTTTTATCTAGTTCTATCTAAAGAGGTGATCAATTTAATCATAATTTTACTAAGACGCTTTCCACCGACACTTCTATTCACTTCCGCAAGATAAATTATAATATTTCATCGGCTTCTCATCCATTCTTTCCAAATGAGTGAGTCAATTCAACATGTCTCTTTCCACTCTGGGGGGCTACTCAGGCATATCCGAAGTTTCGTGACACGGCCGTCACTTCTGTATGACAATTTTGACTTATAAGCCCGTAAAAAGTCCTGTCAAATGTCCGTAAAATAAGCATTGTGTGGCCTATCCGTCGTGACGTCGCTGTCAAATCCGTAATTTCGTGAATGATTGCGTGAGTGTTCCTGAGCAGGAAACGTCCGTATTTTCATCCTAAGTGCGCCTGAGTAGCCCCCCTGGCTACTACTGCCCTGGAGCTCGCAACGTTTTGTTCTCGAAAACCTGCGCTTTGTTTAACATGATTACGTATATCTAGACATAAAACTTAACCTTTCCACTCATCTCAAAGTTACTTGAAACTTTTTTCCATACGAACGTCAAACTCAAGTTTTAAAGTGTAGTTTAAAACTATGCAAAATTACCAACTATTAGTAGTTTTAAAGCACTTTCTACGTAGCAGTTGGTACTTACTACACTTCTTTTGTTTTGCACTGTTTAATATTGTAAACAAAACAAACCTTAAATACCTCACGATTGATATTATTGTAGAGATTCCACCACTCGCTCATAGATGGCGCTATCTAAAATGTAACACGCATTCTATATAGCACGTTTATTCTCATATGTAATTTTGTATATTAAAATGCAAGTAATAATCCAACTAATGAGCGGTCTATCGAAGCATTTTATTTAGATACAATTATCAACTATTGAAAAATTGATGTTTGGATACTAGGTCGTTTGCAAAAAATAATAACATTTAAAGAAAAAATAAAATAAAATGTATAGTATGGTTAAAATCTGAACCGCAAGGTGGAAGTTACGCCAACGGGGTGGCTGTCGAAGCTTGGGATAAAAGACTTTATACTCTTCCCCACTTCTTAGCCAACTTTGAAGTATGAAAAATAACCATTTTCCAGAAACCCCAGCGGGGTCAGCACATTGTTGTTTTATTTTAAAATTCTCAAAGTTTCCCTACACAACGGACTTATCGATAATATTGCTTTTAAAATTTACAAAATTTTAAATTTAAATTTGCTCAGTTTTAATCCATTAACAGAATAGTAACGACCATAATTTTATGCGGCGTTTATGTTTAATCCGATGAAAGACTACAGCGATAGAAATTGCGGCGGGAAATTTACTACGCGATAATAAACTACATAAAGTATTTTAATTTAACTATCTATGTTGTGTATAAAGGAAAATAATTTATATTTTCCTTTAGGCTATATATCCCCGATAATTTAATCTATATATATAAAACTCAAAGGTGACTGACTTAGTGATCTATCAACGCACAGCCCAAACCACTGGACGGATCAGGCTGAAATTTGGCATGCAGGTAGATGTTATGACGTAGGCATCCGCTAAGAAAGGATTTTGATCAATTCCACCCCTAAGGGGATAAAATAGGGGATGAAAATTTGTATAAATCTTATTAGATTTATTTCATTCATTATTACGCAGACGTAGTTGCGGGCAACAGCTAGTTGTAACATATTCTTCCTCATCATACCTAAACTTAAACTCCATTCACTCATCTACTGATGATGATTGTATTCATGTTTTGTGTAGTTTTATAACTTGTAATAATATTAGATTGTAATTTAGTTTATCATCGTCGCGTCTTTTAGGACTAAAGTGTTCCGCTTGTCTGAAAAATTGTCCTGGGTGGATGCATCGGGATTGCTTGTACCCAAAGAAGAAGAAGAAGATAATTTAATCTGGTAAGAATTTTGAACTGTCATTCTGACAGTTGTCTATTCTTCTATGTATACTTGAGTGTTAACAGACGAAAAAATTCATGACAATTCATTTCATATATGTAGTATTTATTTATTATTATTTGCTAGAATATATTTCCAGAAATGTGCCGATCATGCAATAAAAAGGAGAGTTAGTAAAGCGATATTTTTGTGGTCTATGAAACTGACAGACTGCTTCAAATACTGACCACACACTGAAAATAACAAGTTTTTATATTTTTTAAATTTTCACATCAAACAAATAAGTTTACAAAGTTTTCGGGGAGGCCACACGTGATATTTCTAATATAGTCAACCAATTTATTTATTTAATTAATTTAATTATGGCGGATTCTCAACCTACCTGTAATTATAAAATTAAAATATATATTTTTAAATTATATTTCATATTATTTTGTTATTTATATTAACATATTTTTATATTAATTTAAGTTATATTATAATTAAGTTATATTTAGAAACGTAAGACGAATGTGCAGCGCCAAGACAAACCAACACTGGTTTTTGGCGCTAATGCAACAAATTATAATTTAAATATAAACGTTTTATTTTTATTTATTACTAGCTTTTACTCGCGACTTCTCTCGCATTTAAGTCATTAAATAAGTATCAGAGACCATTTCAATAGAAATGAATCAATATGATTCCAAACAGCTGAAACTATAGTCAATTGGAAACTATAGTAAAAAATAATTATTTTTTTAAATAAAAAGTATCCTATGTTACTTCTAGTACCTTCAAAAATATGTGTACAAAGTTTCATGATGATCGGTTAAGTAGTTTTTGCGTGAAAACGTAACAAACAAACTCACATTCGCATTTATAATGTAGTAGGGATTATTAATTAAAACCCATGACTCTTAATCGTAGAAGAGCGGTTTCCAAATAACATAACATTGTCAACAAGACATTAACCCACATTACAGGGTAAAAGTTTCACCCCTTCTGTGACACATAAATCAACATGAACTCGCAGAAAAATAAGTGTTGCAATAAAAACTTCCGCTTCACTGAAAAAAACAAACAAGTTGATAAAATATATTTTGCGGCTTACACGTCACGTTTATTTTGATTATTTTTAATCCGTCGTTTTCAAAACCTTACAGAACACGCTAGTAGTCTTTTAAATTATTTAAATCATAGGATATAACCTATAAATATATTTTTATTGTATAGTATTTAATGCGTAATTAGTATTTAAAGAAACAGGATGGTATAAAATTTTGTTTTGAGCGTGTCTTGTTACATGTTTGTGTTGGCCTTGTCCTGACACCCACAGAACAGGGTGTTCTAGTTTATAGTTTTTGTATGTACAGTATATGTACTTATTTGATATATTTATACTAAAAATATTAGATGGTAGAAGCATTACAAAAACACTATTTTTTTAATTATTTTTTGTTGCGAAGAGCTTTTTTGCCATCAGAGGTCTGCCTTTGATGTAATTGATAGCTTTATCGATGAAATTGACGATTTTCTCTTTTTCTTATTTGCTTATTGAGGTACAACTTGTTTATATATACAAAAAAAAAAACACACAAATAATTATAAATAATATACGTAATTGATATATACAACGCCTTTTATTACTTTTTTTTTAAACTATTCTTTTTAAACATATCTGCAGCCCGCCAATGGAACATGCTACCACTCAGCATCAGACAGGCTCCATCGAGTCACATTTTTAAAAATCTTCTGAACAAACATTTTATCTCAAAACAAAATATCTCTTAATTCTACTATTTATTTAATTCACTTATAACTTTTCTTCATAAATATGTATGTATTTAAGTATATATTATTTTATGTAATGTATGTATTGTGTAGATTTAGTTATTATTTTCTTTTCATTGCACCGAATATCACCGCTCACACCGACAAAGGTTAGCTGGTAGATAATGTCGATGGCTTAATGTCTATGTGAAAAAAACTTTTTTCTTTGTAATAAAGAATTTATTTATTTATTCTTGTTTTTCTTTATTGTTTATTTTTTTTAAAGAAACATATTTTAGTTTTAAGTATTGCTTAAGTTATCTAATTTTAACTAAGCACGTGTTTAACACTAGGTTTACGGAGGTTTTCTATATACACCTACTTCTACTAAAACGCGTCAATTGGACGCATATCGTGGAGATAGGTATACCATATAGACAAGTTCAGTAATTCAACACTTTTAAAGAAAATAGACTTCAATTTATATTTCCCTCGATCAATGAATAAAAGTCATACAAAGAGATAAAATAAAAATTTAAACAGTTTTTGGTAATTCTCTGATAAAAGTCAAAATGCGTCAAATTGACGCATCCCGTAAACCTAGTGTTAAATTAAAAAGAAAGAATACTATAATCTGATTCTTTATGTTAAACTATTCGTTCAATACAGTAATATGTCTAATACCACAAATAATACTTTACAGGAGAAAGTAACCTCCACTATTTTGTCTCCGACTTACACTAGAAAGTGGGAGTACTGAAACTGTAAGTTATTATTTAATTTACAATAAATTTCCGTCTAATATGCTTGGACTTTTCTGTAGCATACAAGAGACAAATAAGCCATCAAAACTGTCTAACCCTTTCGCTAAATTTAAGGGATGATACTTTATACAGGCTGATTTATTTTTTAATTATATTTTGTGATTGTATTTTTTATGAAATCAAAATCTTTTAACCGACATGACAGATGTACCTATAGACTGACATATTATTTTAACGACAGGTAGAGTGCAATTATATTTTAGATTGTCATTTTATTAAAAATCTATCCATGAGATGTATCGTAATAATCCATCACAAAGTTTAAAGTTATAATAATAAAAATGAGCAAATGTTATTGTTTGTTGTTATATAAAAAAAAACACCATGTATAATTCGTTTAATTAAAATAGCAAAGAGTCGCCCCCGTGACACAATATTTATCGTAGAGCACATTTTACTCCCAAAAGTCCCTTATAATCCTACTTTAGAAAGTTGGGACTAAAGTATAATTAATTTCATTCACTGCCTATACCAAAAACCACATTAGTAAATTGTTATAATGCCAAAAGACGAATAAATTCTATCCTAGTGCACGTAAAATATTCAGTTTGATAAATAAATTCGTGCCGTAGAACCTGGTCGAGGTGCTAAAACCAAGAAAAAACTACCAGAACATTTTTATTAGCTGATGATAAAAAATTCAATCGTGACCTCAATTCTAGTCAAGTTTGCGAAAAATTTTTTGGAGGGAAAAATATATTTTACCTTATTTTTTTATAACAAAAACAACGTAAAGGAAACTGAGTGAAAACTCCACTCCCCGAGTCGCTGTTAACAAAGTTAAATTGGTCGTGACTATGACTTTGTTTCTTTGCTTTTTCTAACATTTTTTTTAAATTTCGAAAATTATATATTGCAATATTATAATAATAATAATAATAATAAAATAGCTTGCATCATAACTCCCAATCAATATATATTTGCTTCTCTCTTTGCTACTCACCATCGTAGTTTCTCATATTATTTTGTAGGCTGATACCTGTGTGGTTGCACCGTGGATCTGATGTAATTTTAATTCTTATAAATTATGTGATTTATGAATTGTTATATACTTTTTTTCTGAATTAAAATTCAAAATTTTTGTTAATTATTTTATGTACAGGCTATGATTGACGAGTTTCTTGTGGACTTCTTCTCGTCATACGCCTTTCCGAAGTCACGGTAGAGTTAGTTACTTAGCGCTAAGCAAGCGCACTCCTTTAGTACCTATGCTAATAAACGATTTTCATTTCACTTCATATAATAATTTACACCGCTCGCTAGTAAAAAGATACTTTTATTGAGAAGATCGTCAATTGCTCTAAGTTTGTGTGTATTAATTTGTAAAACCTACTATCTTAAGGCAATAAAGGATTTATTATCATTAGACATGTTTTACCAGTTAACCATTGTCAGATGAAAGCTGCAATATATTCATAATAATAAACTACAATCCAAAAGTGAATAAATGTCAATCTCTCTCTGTAATTTATCTGCCAACGTCGCAACCAACTGTCACACAAATACCAAAACTGTCTCAATGCAAAATGTTTTATCATAATGTCATAGTCAAGCCAAGCCAAGTCATATGTAATTTTTACACTCGTCAAAATAAATATAAATGAAATAAATTATTACAATTATTATTATTATTTAGCTGCTATAAATATACGGCATTATCCACTTACATGCTAATGTCATAATAATATACAATAAATCTACTATGACGTAGAAGAATAGCTGCTGTATAGGGGCATTATCATCCTTGCATACCTACAGGTAAACATAAAATGATATTGGTTATGTCCAAGCTTTTTTTATCTATAAGATATTCATATATATGTATAAAAAATAGATAAACTGATTTACATTGAATGGATTATATCAACTGTTTTAACTACGACAACAAATAAACTACATGTCATCTTAAAGTACGTATATTAGAGATTCTTAGAATAATTTTGTAATTGCCCCTCTCCAACCATATGCATATAATAAAAAGAGTTGGTGCATAAAATATGCGCTTCTACATGCTTTAAAAGATATTACAGCGGATGGTTGGTTGCAAACCTCCGACTTTTGAGGAATAAAACCGTTTCGCTTGAAAACTTTATAATTGTCAAAATTTCACAACCGTCTTCATATCCTTGCTTTATGACTTTCATTTCTCTGGCGGAGGTTCTTTCATAAAATATATATATGTATATATGTAATATTTTGTTTATGATATAAGGTTTAAGAATTTTTATTACTCGAAGAAATTCATACACGGGAAATATGTGAACATAAATTCGGTTATATACCATTCAATTGGTGAATATATGTGCATTATTTAATTATTATTATTAAAGTTTAATAATAGGTAATCATGTTATAATGTAAGTGTATACTATAACAGTATAATGAAGGAAAAAAATCCAATGGGATTTATGAAACTGTTTCATATTTTTCTTATTTTTCATCATTTTTTATCAATATTAGGTTTGATCGAAGTTGAAGTCTTTTAGATCAGTGGTTCTCAAACTTTTTTGGCGAAGGAAAAAGCCTTAATATAATTTAAAAAAACTGATTTATATGTATTTATGAATAATCATATTGCAATGTAATATTACGAAATATTTAGATGTAACCTTATAATCTCCCTTTGGTAGGTATTTTTTGCAGTATTTTAGCCCTAGGGTTCCGCGGAACACACTTTGAGAATGGCTGTTATAGATAGAAGAGGTGTATTCTTTCTCATTACTACTATACTAGTATTCTCGCAGAGCACATTCGTATGTTAAGATCAGAATAAAGTGAAATAATCCTGAATGTATTTCAAATAATTCTTTCAAGTTAATGATTTTATTATTTACTATCGTACAGGCGACAATCTTCAAATGGATACAGATTGGACTTTAGACTGGAAGAAACAATTATTAGAAAGGGATAACTATATTATTATCGTGTCGAAGTTGAGGCATATATGAAAGGGATGCAGATATCTCCTTTGTCGTTCACGACATCGCAATCGTTGTTCTTTCTATTTCTATCGCTTATATACCTACAAAAACTGTATCCATTTGAAAATCGCCATATGTACATATTTTGGGGTGTATCTATAAACATTATGTTTATGTAGGTATATACATAAAAATACAGTAAAGGGAAGTAGTTTAAATAGTTTGGTCAATTTAACTTTAGTAAGTAGTTAAGTTGGTGAGTTGTGAGGCTTTCTGAGGGCATTTCAAGTAATCCTACATGGATTCAACTTCCGCCCAGTTTGAATCGAAAATTACTTTTTGACATTATAAATAAAATCACGATTATTCAAGTAACAATTTACTTATAAATTCAAAATTATGGTGATTTATGAATAGAAAATTAATATAATTAAAACAAAACAAAATTTACAACCACGTGTTTGAATCCCTCAAAAACCTCGGCTTGTATGACTGCTTTTACTCATAAATATCTATACAAGACAGCACCACTATGCCGACTTCATAACACAAGCTATACAAAAATATGGAGATCGAGAGATTTCTTATAAAGGACAGTCCAATCTAGTTGTAGAAACTCATTATTATTTATAAGGTTATATTCTTGACTAACTTTTTGCTAAACTTTACTGATTCACGTAATTTTCATTCAAAAATTCAACTGGCATCGCCTTTTAACATGAACTACAAAAAGAAATGGTCTGGCTTATGGGTATTTATTGATTTACGCACATAAAGCTATTTCGAATAATCCATTAAGTCAAACACGTTCGAATAGGATTAAATGTACGTCCGAAATTAATTAAAATCGAACACAAAACAAATGAATTTAAAGATTTACATTGGAATAATCTGATTGGTTTAGACATGTTCGGAAATTAATTCTGTATTTGAATTTCGAGCTCTTTAATAGTGACTTTCTACAATCTTTTGTTTTTTTTTTTTTGTTGAAATTTTCAGAACGAAAACATCACATTACTTGAGTGTGTTAACTTCCTATCATCCTTAAAAAGATTCATTGATAGCAAATTACCTTCTCCATTGTGCAAAGAAGTCTGCTCAGATTTTTCTACTAAAATGTTCTTAGTACTGAACTTTTGAATAAAAGAGAAATCTACATAGAAAGTTTTATAAAATGATTTCAGCAATTAGTGGGCAGTTGATAAAGTTATTCATTATTATTTTATTTAATTAATTGAATTTTAAAGTCAAATCTATACCTATATATGTAGGTACATATATATATATATATATATACCACATATACTTGTATCACGTGACGTATGAACTATAAGTTACGCGTGACTCACGAGAATGTGGATATATTGGTTCAAGAAACAAAGCTTTCAATAAGCATAACAACCACATGCTATGGCAAGCATAATTCAGCGATCAACTCGAGTCAATATTTCCAGCAACGAGGCGAAGGTTATGAAGAAGAGCATCGTTCATATTTAATGTATTAGTTGTACGGCAAATATGCTTCGTATTTAATCGTCTTAAGTGAAATTTGTGCTCGAAAACGTGTGGGAGTTTAATAAGTTATGAAATGAAAGCACGGAATGGGAGTGATACTGAAGTCCGCAACATTAAAATCTTTATAACATTTTATATGTATCTAATAAAAAATATGAATCAAAAAAGGTTTAATTTGTTTTTTTTATAGCTGTCCGGCATGATGTTAAGAAATATTAACTAGAAACAGTCACATAATGACAATCTCTTCAAATGTGTGTTCAAATGCGTCATTGAGTGTGTGTTGCATTTTGGAAAGCGCCATCTATGAACGAGTGGCGGAAAGTGGTATGGCTAAATTCGCGCCATTTTAATTTATTTACATTTATAAAGAATCTTCTCTCTGTTCAAGTTTAACGAGTGCTGAGTTAAATTCAAAGGGTTGTTGCAAAACGTGTCGTGTGCGGCTCAGTGACTAATTAGACGCGTAAGCGGTGAACCTTATTTCCGTTAACAACATTTCCATTTTAAAAGCAATTGTTTTCGCGTTAATTCGAAATTCAAAAATATAGTCACTTTATTTGCTACGAATGTTTTCTACTAAAATTGGTTTCAATTAATCACGGAAAAGTCCACTTACTCAATAAAACGCCAATTAAAATTACCAACCAAAAAGCTAATTGTATGGGTGTAATAGAACAAGAAAATAGGAAGCATTGTTTCCCATTTATATTGTTTGAGGTGAGGCTGGATTTTTAGCTCAAAAAGTGTATTTTCCATAGCAACCGCTAAAGAGGAAAGAGATAAAATTAAATTAATTAAAACTACGACAAAACAAAAAGCGAAGGATGCTTTGTAGTTTTAAAAATAAAACTATCACAACATGTATACCAGTATATATCCCTACTAATATTATAAATATGAATGTGAGTTTGTTTGTTACGTTTTCACGCAACAACTACTTAACCGATCATCATATATCATCATATTGTATACATATGTTTGGAGGCACTAGAAGTAACATAGGATACTTTTTATTAGAAATAAATAAATTATTTTTTACTATAGTTTCCAACGTACTACAGTTTCAGTTGATTGGAATCATATTGTTTTGATTCTCTGATACTTATTTAATGACTTAAATGCGAGCAAAGCCGCGGGTAAAAGCTAGTAATATATAAATACATATATAAAACATATCTTGAAACGTATACATTGTGGCAAACAACAATAGATAGAAATCGAAACAGTGGCGCAGTAGTAATAAGATAAATATTAGTATAAAACGAAATTGATTCATGAACCAGAATATAGAGGTTTGCCATTTGTTATAATTTCAATCATGAAAATGGTTGCTAATGAATTAAAACATTTTCAAAATACTAATTACACCTACTTAGTGTTAAATTGGAAACAAAAGTATGTACCTACCTATGTTTAATACAAAACACTCCTTTTCCTCGAGGGCGAACTTTACAACAAGGGTCACGTAAGTTAAGGGTTTTATGACTTTAGAACCCTAAACAATCTTATATGCAAGAGTTTTTACAACCCCCGCTCACCGCTACATTGTTATAATAAAAAAAAACTCCACCTTTTAGCTAAATTGACGTCTTGTACAATAAACATGTTGCCTGTCACTGCTTCACTCGGATACTTCACTTGACTGCTTTTTTTATATGAAACTAGCTTTTACACGCGCCTTTGCTCGCATTTAAGTCATTAAATAAGCATCAGAGATCATTTCAATAGAAATTAATCAATATTATTCCAAAAATATGAAACTATAGTCAGTTGGAAACTATAGTAAAATATATATATTTTTTAAATAAAATGTATCCTATGTTACCTCTAGTACCTCCAAAAATATGTGTACAAAGTTTCATGATGATCGGTTAAGTAGTTGTTGCGTGAAAACGTAACAAACAAACTCACATTCACATTTATAATATTAGTAGGGATGAAATGAAATTAGAGCATATTTAATTTTAAGAAAATCATTAAAAATATTATATCAATTATTGTTTTAATTAAATTATTGTTCGGGACCTTAGTCATGAAAATACAACTATATACATAAACAAAACTAAACTACCACTTTCACCAATAAAATCTATTATACTCATAGAAAATGATAAAAAAATTAAAACATTTGCATATAAAAGGAATAAACCCAACTGCTTCTAGAGACAGGTGTCACAAATGTGATATAACGAAAAAAAAGAGCAATAAAAATATATTAAAACAAAAGAATAAAATTATAAAAAGTAAGCGAGTAAAAAAGCTTGTATCATTAAATATAATTCTCTAAATAAAATGCTGTTGCGAACGTGCAATTAATATTAATTATATTTGGCCCAACTTCTGAAACCTGAAATATGTTATGACAGAAATAAAATTTAAAAAAGACTACGAAAACAACATCTATTCTTTACCACATTAATATAGAAGTAAAAATTCTCTTCTCAATGACTGGAAACAAGTACTCTCAACCAACATGGACGCATAGACTCATATTGTCTTTGCCTACTCCAGTAAAAAATATTACTCTCATTATTTAGGCATAAATTGATAGAAAAATATACACAAATTATTGCATTTGATTTAGTTAATTATTTTATTAGTAAGTTTAATATTCTAAAGGAATACATATATGATGTTTACAATAAATATATTAGCACTATGGCGGTCGCTCCTACAAGCCGAAAATACTTATTTAAGAAGATTTTAAGTTTTGAGATTTGTTCTATTACTTTCATCTTCTTTGTTTTTCTTTTGTTGTGTTTTGTTGTTTTGTTTTGTTTGTGTTTGTTGTTTTTATTTTTATTTCCGTCTGTCATCTTTATACATATATGCAGTATAAAACTATTTGAATTTTTGAAGTTAGATCATATTGATTCGATTCTATTGAAATGATCTCTGATAATTATTTAATGACTTAAATGCGAGCGAAGCCGCGGGTAAAAGCTAGTAAAGTATAAAATAAGGTTATATTCTTTTTCTTTTATTGATGTCTAATGAATTATTACAATGAATACAAAGTATGATAATAAATTATTATATTTTAATGCACGCGTAAATCCTCATATCAAAAAAGCTTCATTCTCCTCATATTCTTAAGATATTCAAAGCAACGTTCCAACATTAAACAGCTTGACAGAAATCACATATTAATCAGCTTCTTAATTCAAATGTTTTTGCTTTAGAATTTGACATAATAAATAATTTACACACACATATAGCATGCGAGAGTGGCTCAACCCTCTGAGACAAGTCAAAATCGAATTTAAAATTTAATCCTGTGTATAATTTATCAAGTTTACGTTGCTGTCTCTCGCGTCATTAGCTAAGAAATCACACGGAGCAGATTTGGTACGAACACTCTCCCGTCTCGAGATCGCATGCCCACTCACGGCACGGTTATTTACAGAGGCTGATTTTTCGACATATATATAAAACACACACAAGTTTTCGATCTTGGAACGTGATATTTATTTATTCGAATTCGTATTCTTTTTTTTTTTTGCTAGACTAGTTAGTATTTATATTATCTTTGTCCTGATTTCAAGCTAGGACACCCTATACCAGGGTAGGCGAACCTTTATACATTAACGTGCCAATTTTTCTAAAGAAATGTTTAATGAGGTCATAGACGTGGGAAAATAATAATAATAAATACTTTTAATTTACTACAAAAAAAGGTAATTTAAATCGCTCGTCATAAAATACCTACTTCACACTTTCTTCTTAGTGCATAATGAATTTCTGATCAGTGACGTGCTCAAAATATTATGTCGCGTGCCATTGGTTCGCCATCCCTGCCCTATACTATGGACAATAGAGCCTAAAAAAATTTATTTTATTTTTTATTTTTATTTATTCGGAAATCTTACAGCTAATTACAAAAAAGTTAATACGTACACATGATAATGAAGAAGCCAAATAAAGTTTTCGCCTATGAAAATTAAAATAAACAGTCTTAAATATTGGTCTGCTGCAATTGGGGAAACCAGCTAGATGTATATGTATATAGATGTATGATATTGTAATCCCCAACTAATATGAATTTGTCCAAAATACCTACTTTACTAAATAATATTACATCACGTAACTACAAATGTATATAGGTTTCTATCGGTAATCAAACCCGGTATCTCTCTATAATAAACTACGTAGAAGAGCCGCAATAATTAAAAATGTGGGAGTTTCCCGTGCCCCACCTTGACTATATATGTTACTAATTTAGTTATTAGTTTAGTTATTAAGTTTTGTATGATTTTGAGTACGATACGTCACGTCAAACTTCACGTATGAAATAAAACGCGCAGTGTGGTAATAGTATGAAGCGGTCTTCTTGAATTTAAATGAGTACAGTCAACAAGAACTGTGATTAATCATAATAAGAACCATGTTGAAAGTTCACTAACTGCCTCTACTAATGATATAATTTTGTAGAGTTTTAAGGAAATCCTCAAAGTATGAAATTCTTCAAATAGTTTCTTAAAATTCCGTTAAAGCGCATTTTGTCACCATTTTATAGAAAGACGAGTTATTCTATTATAATACGTCCACTGACAGAAAATGCCTTTAGGTATCAAGATTGGCTTGCAACAAAGATTTTTTTTTAATAACCTCCCTTCATCTAATAATAAATTTTCTTTCTTCCTTTAATATTCCTTATAATTTAGTTTCGAAATGTTTTTTATTTCATAGAAGACTATTTAAAACAATAAAACTGTAAATAATAATATGTATGTATTCTAAAAATGTTTAAACAATTAATGTATTAATTTGATTCAATGAAATATTTATAGTAATACTGTAATAACCAAAATTTAACCATACGTTTTGGCACAGTTTAATTCAATTATTTACTATTGTAAGTATATTTATAACACTTCATATAAATAGCAATTAAAACTATTTATTACCATTATTTTATACTAGCTTTTACCCGCGGCTTCGGTCACACTTAAGTCATTAAATAAGTATCAGAGATCATTTCAATAGAAATGAATCAATATGATTCCAAACAGCTGAAACTATAGTCAATTGGAAACTATAGTAAACAATAATTTATTTTTTAAATAAAAAGTATCTTTTGTTACTTCTAGTACCTCCAAAAATATGTGTACAAAGTTTCATGATGATCGGTTTACTTAAAACGTGAAAACGTAACAAACATACTCACATTCACATTTATTATATTAGTTAGTACATTGGTACCTAAAATAGAAAATATAAATAATAAAAGTACAATAAAGCCTAATAAATACCCCTTACTTATTATTTCATTGTAAGTGTCAATTTCCGCTTCTTTATTAAGAAACCCGTCTATTTCTTAATTAATAGTACATAACGAAGTACGGGAGAGCAACGGAGCATGCCTATTCTAGAGCTCCACGAGGATCCTTTCCCCCATCATTGTATAATAAAAACTTTTACGATTTTTTAAAGAGAAACCAAATGAATATTTTATTGTTCGTTCACCGTTTTAAAATCATTTTGAGGGTAGGCACAAGACTATAAGAGCGGTACTACCGACACTTTCCCGTAACACATAAACGCGTCTCTTCAAGCCAGCATAGGGGCGATGACTGTTGTCTACAGAAATTTCTTTATAGCGGTCATAGTCTAGGACATCGTTTCTCAACCATTTTTATGTCGCGACCCACGAAAAAGCCAAAACACATTACATCTTAATATTTAGTTTTATAACACTACACTAAAATTCATTCCTTTAATAAACGAATCTTTTATACCTATATGTAGTTTGTATTTATTATTATTCAACAGACTGCGACCCCCTTTAAAAACTGGTCTAGTATTATATTTCTAGTACAATTAAATAAATATAAAGATAAAAATACAATATGTAATTTAAAAACCTAAAGCATAAAAGTCATAGTTAACTGCAACTGTACGTTTCAAATGCATTTACGTGATACAAACGCATTGTAAACTTGACACTGGGATTGTTTGTACAACAAAGCCGCGTTTACACCGAATATACGACCGACTTGTGTAACATGTACTTCATAGTGTATCTTTTGTTTTATTTTCACACTCTACAAATGTCATAGTACACGAATGATTATATCTACCGTCCTAATCTTGAATGACTACCACTATGTCACATTGGTTACTACACGTCTTTTACACAACCTTTTGCTTAGCAGTCGAGACAAATGTATTATTTTCAGAGTCTGAGTGTTGCTGTATGCTAAAACTAGTAAAAAATACACGACTTTTTATAGTGTATAATTTTATCAGACGTTTTGCAACTGTTGTGCAATCTCTCTGTAACCGTAATAGCTGTCAAGTTATCGAAACTTCAGATTAAATTATACAAATTAATCACTTTTATAATCTTTTAAAATAGCTAAATTATGTATTATATTGTTTTAATAATTTAAATAAAAAAACAGTTCCAAATAAATAAATTAATACATTAATTTAAAAAAAAAGTTTATAGTTGTAATGTTAGTAATTAAAAGTTTTGTAAGTGATGGGTCCCACGTGACAGGCAATACCTAGTGTGGGACCATCGAAAAAAACTATATTATGTAATATTATTCTTAAATAATAAATATATAAAATAATAAAATATTTTTGTATATGTATATAGTTGTAGAAGTTCGTAGAGAAAGAATTATTGTAACAATGTGTATTAGCCCTAACAATTATGAGTATGTCGACGTGAAACCCCTTTTAGACATACTATAGTTATAATACAAAGTGTAATTGTATAATATAGTATGCAGTGGAACGCTTTAGGAATTCCACAATTAATACAAACACATGTAAATAATTAAGGTAAAATACAGCTATTGTAGATCATATATACGTGCATACGTGGAATAATTGGGAACATAGCGATGTATTTTTGTAATTTAGGCATAAATTATAAATATATATGGGCCCGTATTCAAAAACTATACTCAAGCATAGATTCCCTCAGTAGAGTTCAGACTTCAAATGTCACTGAGCCGTACAAAATAAAATAGAGCAATCACATGATTGAAAAATTGTTGACGTGATTTTTGATTAATGATAATAATCCATCAAGACAACTGTTACCACTATGCTGGCTTGATTAGACGAAACACAGCTACTTCCAAGCTAATCCTGAAACACGTGTGGTGGTACTACCCCGTGACGGCATACTGAGTTAATGCCATCATCAGTCTGCCTACCACTCTTACAATTATTAAATTTATGAGTGACATATTTAAATACTTCAGATATTATTTTATTTTGTAACTTTAGATAAGTTTAACTGACATTAAATTTATTTATGACATTAGCAATTTTAAAAGTAAATATTTATATGCCATTTGTATTTTGTAAAATATGTGATACTGACATTACTCTAGGTTTTCTTGTGGTTTTGTTTTGACATAAGGATTTACATGTGAATTAAAATATTATAATTTCTTATTGGACTTTTGCCCGAATACTCGACATTGGCAGAATTGTCTTTAATAGATATCTGAGGCCATTAATAAAAGAAGAAGAAGAAGAAGACGTTACTTTAAGATCTATGTTGCTAACGATGTTTATGGCAAAGCAATGAATTTGATATTTGTTAATTGCATCGGCACCGTTTCAGTGACAAGAATCAAACCTCACAGGTCTCATTAGAAGGTTGAAGATTAATGTGAGTTTTTGTGTGCAGAGTTAACGGGCGACATAATCACGAATGAAATATTGACCTCATGACCTTTCTACCTCAATATTTTTACGCATGTAGGTAATAGACATGAAAAAACCTAAATTTATTACTTTAATGTAATTCATATTTAGCGTTATGCTGATAAAACATAAATTTAATTTATTAGACGGATTAATACAATCAAATGACAACGAATTTTAAGCGTAATATCAATTGGACGTATTTTATTTTCGTATTTATTGAACATTGTTTTCGACAACAACCGTGTGAAAAATTTTCCCCACATTTTTATAATATTTTACATTAATTAAATACTATCATTAAGTATTGTCACGGATTAAATATAATTATTGGTAAACAGGATAATAAAATCTTGTTATTTAACACTAGGTTTACGGACGTTTTCTATATACCTACTTCTACTAAAACGCGTCAATTTGACGCATATCGTAGCGATAGGTATACCACATAGATAAGTTCAGTAATTCAACACTTTTAAAGAAAATAGACTTCAATTTATATTTCCCTCGATCAGTGAATAAAAGTCATACAAAGAGATAAAATAAAAATTTAAACAGTTTTTGGTAATTCTCTGATAAAAGTCAAAATGCGTCAAATTGACGCGTCCCGTAAACCTAGTGTTAATATGGAATAAGCTAAGAACGCCCTTAAATATGGGAAAACGGAACTGGCAACACTAAACATAAAAAAGTCATCAACGTAATCCCGTTTATTGGAGTGTGTTTGGATTCGAAAATCGTTCGATTTCACCACACGTCTGCAAACTTAACATATTACTTCCTTAATGTCAATTTGAACACTGACTGTCAGAAAGGCTAAAAAATGTCTGTGGGCATCATATTATACAGTAGGCAGACAATTGCAAAACCTTATTATTATTATTATTTAATTCTGAAATTTAATCATGAAAAGTACTATTCAGCCGTTTATCTATTGTTCACCGGACTTTCTATATATTTCAATCAAAGAAAATAAATATGAAAAATACAATAGAGAGAAAAAACTTTCCTCAAAAGAAGTTCGGTATCAATAATGTATAATTTATTATAATTTTGCTTTCTAAAGGGGTGGGTAGGACTGTTAGAAGGTCACTGGTACAAAAGCCAGGACTTTCGGCCTAGTCATTGCTGACAAATTACTAAATAGTTCGCCCACGCGTAACTCAAGCCATTCTTGTTAGCGGTACAAATGTAATTTACTTTTTATATAATTACTTTAACTATATTTTGGATTACATAAACTGTTGTATTTGAAGGTAGTGATAGAAAGATAGTAAAAAGTCAGTTGACATTTAGCATCCACTGGTCGTTTCATTACTCCCAGATACAACATGGAGTCAGGTGTGGGATTCGAACTCACGCACCAGATATAATCCTAATTCTAAAGAAGAATGCGGCATTTTCGTATCAGGGGGGCTACTCAGGCATATCCGAAGTTTCGTGATACGGCCGTCACTTCTGTAGCTTACGTGAATTTTAACACATAAGCCTGTCAAAATTCCTGTCAAATATCCGTAAAACAAGCATTGTGTGGCCTATCCGTCGTGACGTCACTGTCAAATTCGTAATTTCGTGAATAATTACGTAAATGTTCCTGAGTAGGAAACGTTCGTATTTTCGTCCGAAGTGCGCCTGAGAGTGAGTAGCCCCCCTGCTTCCATTTGTTTTAATATTGAAAATTAACGAGAGCCGTGGCCAGAGGCGGCTCGTCCTAAAGAGCGCTGGTGCAGTGCACTCCCACGAAAATTACGAAACTTATATTACAGAGGCGTAGATATAGGTAATATAATATACTATTGTATAGGCATAGTAAAATAGAATGAATGTAATGTAAGGATAGTATGTGTTATGAAGAAATATAGATTACTTCTGTAATTTTCGTGAGAGTGCACTGCACCAGCGCTCTTTAGAACGAGCCGCCTCTGGCCGTGGCACAGTAGTTTGACGACCTCCATGACGTAGTAGACTCCAAAGGCTCCAGATTCGAGACCCAGTCGAATGCAATATTTATTAATGTCTATACTATTATATAAAGAGGAAACATTTGATTGTTTGTATGTATTGAATAGGCTCCGAAACTACTGGACCGATTTGAAAAATTCTTTTACCATTAGAATCGTAAAAAATCCCTGATGCTATAGAATTATTTTCAATAGAATTATTTTCAATTGTTTTCTTTTTAAGAAATATTACATTTTAAGTTCACACAATTCGATGTCTATGATATTTCTTTTTTTTTTTGTTCCATTTTAAGGCAAAGGGATCGAGCCCATACAGCCAGATATATTGTATTTCACTTTATTTTAAGTTCACACAATTCGAAGTCTGTGCCTAATTTTGGCGGGCAAATGTGCTGTCAGTTTTTCAATTGTTTTTTAAGATATATTTCATTTTATTTTAAGTTCACATTGTAATTTATTTTAAGTTAACATACAAAGATGAAATTTGACAGGGAGGTAGTTTATAGTTAGTTGACGTCTGCAAAGTACTGATTTTGCAACAGGGCCAGATTAGGGAGTTGTAAGAGATCTCGCAGGTTTGTATATTTTTTTGCTACAAACTAGAAATTTGACGGAGAGGCAGTTAGTAGATTTTGCAACAGGGGTGTGGAAGGTATTTTCTGTTGGCTGAAATATGAAACATCTTTAAACTTCACAGTACTTTATATCTTCATTATTACGCAGACGTAGTCGCGGGCAACTGCTAGTATATTATAAATCACACATGATATTCTGTTAATTTAAAAACGACCAGTTCCTTGATTGATAGTTTTTCAAATATGATTTATGGTCGAATCAATAGTCAGTTTTTTTACATTAATCTTATCTTAGGTAACACATGTTACTCAATTAATTTAAACATTTAACGGCTTATTGTCGATACAAATGATTTTTTGAACATAAAGAACATAAATCCCTACTACTAATATTATAAATGTGAATGTGAGTTTGTTTGTTACCTTTTCACGCAATAACTACTTAACCGATCATCATGAAACTTTGTACAGATATTTTTGGAGGCAACATAGGATACTTTTTATTTTTTTAAAAATAGTAATTTTTTACTATAGCTTCTAACTGACTATATGTAGTTTTAGCTGTTTGGAATCGTACTGATTCATTTCTATTGAAATGATCTCTGATACTTATTTAATGACTTAAATGCGAGCGAAGCCGCGAGTAAAAGCTAGTAATAAATAAAACAAGACACTCGAGATTATGTTATGATTGCATTTGTATTTATTTTATGTTAAAAATATATCTTTCAAGACGTTCTAAAATTAGACAAGATTATTTTTAAATACATTTTTGAAAACATTCTATATTTAAAAATTATAAACATAAGCCGAAAGATATAATTAGTTTTATTTGGGCACTACTCAGTTTATTTGTTTATTATGATAGAAATACATATAATAAAGATGGCGGCTTTATTGGTAAAGAGAGATCTCTTTCAGGCAACCAATCTTAAGATAGATATATGTATAGTAAATATATATTATACTACAATTATAACATACTATATTATAACGAAAGGTATATATTTTTTTAAATTTAAATCTAACTTATTTATCTTTTGTATGTGTACATTTTACTTTTTTCATATTCCCTTAACATTATGTCATTTAAAAAAAACAATTGAAATTCTACTATTTCTAAATTTAATTAATAAATTTGTTTTATTTATTTATTTATTGTATATATGTATATGTAACTTCCAAATTTATATCACCGATTTATTACAAACCATTTTCTCCCATGACAATTGGTTGTCACAAAGAAAGCGTTTCGAAAGTGATAAGATCGTCAATTGTTTTTTCGGTGTTATCCGTCGATGCTACGATATATGCAATTTTATTTTTGTATTTATAGATTTATATTCAATTCATACATTTATTATAATTACATGGAATGTTTTCGAAAACCATTTTAAACTTAACAATAATTTTTTAAATAACAGTTATTTTTATATTCATATAAATCAAATCTGTAATAAAAAAATAATGTAAAATTTCAACTTACCTATTTACTGAAATCAACAGTCACTTTTATTATTTTTCAAATTAAAAAAAAAACACTATTTCCTCTCACAAGTTAACTCCCTTGTGTTCTTACGAACAGTCCTCACGCGTAAATCGAGTTCTTTTTTTAAGAGATCTGTGCTGAAAACGTCCTCCTCAGCTGAAAACCGTATCTCGACTAACTGAGCTGGGTCCACCTATTCCTTTAAAGCCTTCGCTGAAAACTTACAGCGCATGTCTTGTTAATTTTTATAGAATATTCGCCTTTACGTTAAAGCTACAAAGATTATTTTTGCTTAAAATACAATTGAGATATGACCTTTTGTATTTAAAGTAGGTCAGGTGAATTCCAGTACTTATAAAGCAGCGTAAAATTAATTGAGTTCTCATGTTATATTCTTTAATTTCAATAAATTATGTTTCTATAGAAAAATATGCTTTTTAGCTTACGTTTCTACAAAAAATATTGTGGTACATTTTATTATTATTACCTACCTTTTAAAGAACTATATAAAAAAAACTATGATATTATTATGCTAGTAATTATTTTCGAAACGCCCACATTATTTTATATATTATGTTATAAGTTAATTATTATGAATTAAAAAGAAATCAGACGTTTATTGTATTTCATAGACGTTTAGTTGCATAGTTGCAACCTAAACCTAAACTTTAAGTATATCACTAATATCTTGTTTTACTACTTTTTCTGAGACCCATTAGCTAAAACTGCAATATTACTTTTACTTTATCAACTGTATAGACCAGTAATTCTCAACCTTTGCGGCACACAAAGAAAAAGATAAGTTTATTTTTTATAAGTCATATTATTTAACACTAGATTTACCAGACCAATCAAATTGACTGGTCTTGCAAGATCAATTTAAAATTCCTACTGCGTGTAGTATTTTCTTTAATTCTTCTAATCTTCTTTAATTTATAACAGAAGAATTAGTTTTATGAATTTTATATTATTTTATATATATTTATAACAAATATATTCTTTTTTGGTTTTGGTAGAAATAGGTATATTTAAGCTGGTAAATCTAGTGTTAATAATGTTAACATTATTATATATCTAAAATTTGGAGGCGCCTTTTAGTGGTTGAAAATCATATAAACAAGTACCTTTGTCAGTAAACAGACTAACAAAAATGTTTTGTTTTATAAATTAACAAAAAATTCACACAAACATAAATATAGTCGAATAAAGTGTGCTTGATTCTATAAGCGAGTAAACCAGGAACATTTGGCGCATCTGCTCACCGACCGACCGAGAGACCGCGGTTGACTTTTTTTCCTAACCACTATAACGCCGTTATTAGAAAACTTTTCACTTATTTTACTGTTTAATAAATAAAGGAAATTTATTATAATTTTTAAATAAATAATTCACACACACACAGATATAAAAGCAATATGCCATTTTATATTCAAAGCGAATAGCGTCCACAACTTATATATCTATAGATATAAGATATGAATGTGGCCGATAAGAAAGTGATCGCTGCATATAAAATATCTACCTCGATAAAGAAACATACAATACAGACAAAAACAAATTTCAATTTATAAAACTAAAACATACTCGTTAGATTCCAATAACAAAAATAATTGACTACGAAAGCAAAGTTGTCTACGATAATTTCGTAGCAGCTACGTAACATAATGTAGCACTTACGTAGCGTGGTGTAGTAGATGCCGTAACTCATCGATAACGATGTTCGTAGTTAATTATATAATAGTTTTAAGATATTGCTTTAGTTTTAAGCTATTTTAAGTTAGTTCAGGTGGAAGTGCAGTTTCAGTTTGCTGGAGAATTTTGATAGTAGTTGTGTAATATGATTACACTAAGATTCTTATATCCAATTCCTAGTTGCAATAAATGTTTTTAAAAAACAAAAACCAACGTTTACACAATCAAAAATAAGTAACAAACAATTTTTACCAGCAAATGCACATCAAAAACTCCCAATTACTATTAATACCACTTAAAATAAACAACGGTTGTATAATCTTGATAAATAAACTCGAACGAAATAACAATTTAAATCGGAAGTATAAATGTTTAAAAACCATTAATTTAATGATGAATAAGCAGTTTCACCACGAACCAATAATAAACAAACCTAGATATTGCTGTGAATGCAATTTCACGGTTCATATCAAAATAGAAACAAAAAGAACTTTATTTTAAAATTAAACTAAAGAGAGGTCAATAACCGAAGACAAGCGCTAAGAAATGTCTGTTGATATAACAAGGCAGACTAGATCACTTTACTCAAAAATAATGATACGACCCTAGGATGGCAGATTGAGTTAATTAATAATAAAGAAAATTATTTATTTTAATCCGTCTATATATGATTGCGACTGGTGTGTGATAGAGATAAAATATGGACCAATAGGTGGGAGGTATTGTATATTTAACTTTTGATGTGGCCGGAAATCGAATTTCAAACTAAAATATGTAAAAAAAAGTCTCGTCCTAAGTTTTGTAATAGAAAAAAGTTTTGCGTAAAAACAAAAGCATTAACAGGGTCTACTCGGTGAAAGTGAAGAAATTTGTCATTTCCGAGCGTTATTATCACGCATCAATCACGGAATATTAAGTTACAACCCCTAACAAGTACGGCTTACTACATAAACGAATGAATACACCAGGAGCTTTATATATTTGAGCGGTCGTGGACTGGTGGTTGAGAACCTGTGTTGGAATCTCTCAAAAATTAATCCGGTATCAAAGTAATTTTGTTATATGTTTATTAGCCCATAGTAAGCCGTCCCATAACACCCGTGAAAGTGACCTGGTCGCGTTTCGGAATGAGCTTTGAGGGAAACGGGAGCGTGTCCTGCTAATCTGGATGGAGCACATCCGTCTCCTCAAGTCAGCATAATAGAGGCGATTATTGCACGCTGGAAACAAAAAAAAAAAACAATATTCTTTTTCAATGGTTATTTATATTTTTAATAGGATTTTAAAAAAATCAACAGACTTTAAGGACGGATACTACGAACAAAACAACGGAGCTCCTGGCCTAATAGCATCGTCTGCGTGTAAATTCCCGTCACGCAGTTGTCGTCATATATCACGCATGTTTGCTTCACCTGTGTTACTTCATAAACCTTAAAAGGCAATTGTATTAATTAACGTAAATAGAACCTACTCAAAATTACCCAGTCACTGGGTAGCACAATTTTTGTCCCACAAATAAATTTAAAAAACCACGCTTTGTAAATCGCTTCAAAAATCTTGACTAAAGAACAGTCGCAGGTTTGATTTCCACTACGTAAGTACATCTATCCTTAATTCTAATTCTTTTGTTTTCAGTCATAGAGTATTTGTAGGTTGCGACAGAAAGAGAACGGCAAAAGAGATGTCTGCATCCCTTTCACACCAGCGTTTCACACATACCTCAACTTCGACACGATAAGAATATAGTTATCTCTTTCTAATGATTGTTTCTTCTAGTCAAAATTCCAATCAGTATCTATTTGAAGATTGTCGGCTATACAAATGAAGTTATAAATTAATTTTTAATAAAGGTGTTATTTTAATTAATATAATTGTTTTTTTTTAAATTGCAATAATTTTTGTTTTGTTAAAGCCATTAAAATTTACTATTATTATTATTTGAAAATCACACTCTATATCTCTGTATCACAAATTGTCGAGTTAACTGCCCCGCTACAGAGGCCGTCATTATTAACATAAAAAAGTTGTAAAGTTACGTTCGACTTAAACAAAGCTTTAAAGTAATGAATACACAGAAGGACTAAGCAGACAGCTCTCGGTCGAAAGTTGCTTTTGGAAAAAAATCAACATTTATGTTCGTCCACGTTTTATGTTTTTACAAGCAGCACTAAATGAAAATGTTTTTTTAACATCTCTCGACTTGTTGACTATTTTATTTGGAATGACATCTTTATAAACGTTATTAAAATGGACAAAGCTTTTTAAACATATATTTTTATAACAGTTAAAAATGTGAGCACACTCCACCTAATTAAACTGGAATGACTCCCACTATGCTGTCTCAAAGAAACAAAGTCTAATATTTGGATTGACAAGGTCTCGATTCTTTAGAAATATCTCGGAAATAACCGGAATTTAACGAACTTCCTATCGTGATTTTTTTTTAAATTTTAACTTGATATTTTGTTGCGATTATGATAGTTTGAAGCATTTCATTTCATTTCGGCGGAATAATATGAATATTTTAAAAACACCACTAACGCCATCTAGTGAGGAAATTATACACCAATTAAAACATACGTAATAATTTGTGACAATATAATAACTCATCCCTAACACGAGGATCACTTCACTAATAATTTACGATAGAATTTTGACATTTCCAAAAACGAAATAACAATTAGAGGATTAGGTTGGCTATCATGACCTTTCTTCGACCCTCTCTCCTCATTATGCTTGATCTTAACAAAGGATTCCCATTCAACGACTGTACTATATTATAACGTATAAATTTAACTCTAATCATTTAGTATTGTGGCGGTCGATTCTACAAGCCGAAAATACTTAAGAAGATTTGAGGTTTTGACGTTTAGTCTGTCAGTGTCATCTTTCTTGTTTCTTCTTGTCTTTTGATTGCCACAATGCATTGTGATAATTTTTTTTTTGTGAATAATATCAGTGAACTATAATATTTATTCAGAATTCACATTATAATAGAAATTATTTCGCATACTGTTGAAAGTTTGTGGTAACATCTACCCAAACATGAACGCATTTTGTCTATTATTATTTTTATTTATTTATCTATTTATGAATAATATTAATTAATATATAGTTTTCGATGGTCCCACACTAGGCATTGCTTGTCACGTGGGACCCATCAATTACAAAACCTTTAATTATAAACATTACTACTAAAAATATTTATTAATTAATTTATTTATTTTATTTTTTTTACTTGGTTGTGGGGTAGTATGGCATCAATTATATTAATTATTATAATTATATTTTTAATCCATTTTATACCGCAATATTATTACACACAAGTATCTCCAAAGTATTAAAAGCTATTATCGTATATTTGAGTAACAATGGAGTACGGTAACGGTGCGGGTCAAGCACAATCGTCAATGCGCGCATTGTCATGATCCCAAGTTGGTGATTAATGCATAAAACCATCCCTAAGTAATAATCAATATGCATGTTCACGTCTTTAATCTCCCATCTTAAGTGTGGACAATCACACGCATAAATCAATATCAATAATTATTAATTAACATAAAAATATAATTTTGATTACTTTTGATGTTTAAAAATATAATTATATTCTTTATTGCACAAAAAATATATTCACATCATCTACCAGCTAACCTTTATGAATGTGAGCAGTGATACATAAGGTTCAATGGTAAATAAAATAAAAATAAATAAATAAACATATACAAATAAATAATAAAATAGATAATAAACAAAAGAATTAAGAGATGTTTTAAGACAAAATGTTTAATCAAAATAAACAGTATAGTGAAAGACAAAGTAATACTGTTTATTAGTCCAGTTTGTCCCAGGATAGTAACACCACTTTGAGAACACTCGTAAAGTGACATGGGATTAACATTTGTCTGTGATAGCATTTGTCTCCGTTCGTGGACAGCACTCTAGCTTAACATCAGGCGGAAAATTAAACGTATTTTATGAATATAATATTTTACCTATAGTTAAATGATTTGTATAGTGCGTTCGTTCATGTATTTGTTGCTAGTTACACCGGTTGTCGCCGAGAGGGCGCTGCCATCGGGACGAAATAAGATGTCAGGGGAACAGGAATGTTGCCAGCCAGCAAAATAGATAATAAATAGGAGAATAATTAATCTATGTTTCTGAGGTGCTACTCAGGCATATCCGAAGTTTCGTGATACGGCCGTCACGTTCTATAGTTTATGTGAATTTTGACACATAAGCCCGTAAAAAGTCCTATCAAATGTCCGTAAAATAAGCATTGTGTGGCCTATCCGTCGTGACGTCACTGTCAAATCCGTAATTTCGTGAATGACGTAAGTGTTCCTGAGTAGGAAACGTCCGTATTTTCGTTCGAAGTGCGCCTGAGTAGCCCCCCTGATACGAAACATGTATTAATAATTATTGTATCTCTTCCATGATTTTAGTTATAATAAAATTGAATGATATATAAATGTTAAAAAGAAACGTGCTAGAGAAGTCAATTTAATGTGGATTCACAATATTTAATTTATATAAAAAATAAATATATTATAATAATAATGAGTAGGTATATCCTGTCAACTTGGATGGTGCATAATCCGAGTCCACATAGTGGAGGCATTCGTACTCAGGCGGACTGTTACATGACTACAATATAAATAATGTGACAGGTTTTAAACCGTATTAGGTAACAAATAAACCGAGACTACCACGTGCCTAGTTCATATTACACTATAGCATGCACACAAAGCATCACCAGTGGACTACTCAAAGCTCTGACCGGGTCAAGTATGGTAAAAGTTAAATTAAATTTTGGTTTATTAATCAAGCGTATGAGTAAGTTTTAGAATGTAGCGAGTTGAGTTTATTAACTGATCTCATGATTGGTTCAATCAATTATGACTAGTATCTATGAATTTTAATATAAGTCAAATTATATATACCCCTTGGTCAAGATGAACCGGAATTTCGTTCTGGTTCGTGAAAAGTTCTCCTTACATCCTTCCGGTTTTAAAAAAAATAAATATTTTTTGAAATAAGAAAAAAATAATACTTAAATTTATATTTTTTTTTCTTTCAGTGTGTCAGTCAGAAGGTTTAAAAGGAAATGCGTTTCGGTTTGTGAAGAAGACCAATTCAACCACTGATCTATCCAATCAATAATTTGAAATGAAATGAAAATTTATTAGCATAGGCACTATAGGGTGAATACTTCTCTTATTTAGACTCTACAATAGCTCTATGACAAGAAGACCACAAGAAACTCGTCAATTTAAAAAATCATTATTGCTATATTAAAAAGTTACTTTGATACATGAATATAAATATTACTGCAATAAATTTACAAATATTTAAAAACAAAATACGACCTTTGCAGCGTTTTAATTAGTCTGTGAAATTTTCAAAATGTTATACGAATTATTGAGTGAACGCAAACGCAAACGTAAACCGCTAAGAACCTAAAGTAATTAAATATTGTCTAACATATCATAATAGTTTTTTTAAAACGAACCTTCTCCATATTTAGCTAGCTGCTAGACCAGGGGTCAGCAGACTTATCAACCAGATGAGCCGAATATTAAGTTTGTAGATTTTTCCATGCCTTCAGAGAACCGCAACATGAACTTTATTATATACTATTGTATTGTAAGAAGAGCTACATAATCCTATGGCAAGAGCCGCATGCGGCTCGCGAACCGCGATCTGCCGACCCCTGTGCTAGGCCATTATAAAGTACTGTCAGCGAGATATGCCAGGTAGAGTGTTATAACAAACTGGGTCACTTTATAAATGCAAATCAAATTAACACATACAGTTTTGGAGCGTTTCATTCTTTGTGATCTCGTGTATTGCGACGGGGTTTTTTATTCACTAAAAAACAAAACAACATTCATTGTACCTATATGTTATATTTGAAAACGTGTTAATATAGAGAAATAAATATATTAAGAGGTATATTAAGCATTCATATATGTAGAATTAATTGATAACACGGAATAAATGTGTTATATTATACAAAACTTAAATAAATAATTTAGTTTTATTGCGGGTTATAACCACGTTCTCTTTTTATTATTTCAAACTGACTTTTTGATTTATATTTTTTTATAAATATTGAGCTATGCTTGGACATTAAGTAAATAAAAATTAACTTAAGTTAGGAAGAAGGCGCCCAACTCGAGTTAGAAAAACCTCTCTCGACCAATCCGAATAACTGTTTAGAACAGTGTTTCCCAACCTTTTTTATGTCAGCCTTTCTAAAATTCTTATGCCCCCCTATGTGAGTATAAGTAAGTAATTCATAGTCTCGTAAAACCTCAATTTATAAATCCTATATAAAATTTCAATTCGGTAAACATGTGTGAAACAGAGCGCTAAGCTGTGAACGGTACAGATTTTATGAATTCTGAATGCGAATTTTGTAAAACATCTTTGGTGCGGATACACTTATTCTGGTAATCGAATTGTTTTGACAATTACACGATATTATTTACAAACGTATAAAAAACGCATAAAGCGAGCCTAAGACAGAACAACTGTCATATATAAAATAAAAAAGGATTCATATATCGACTTCAAATGAGAATAGAATTCAAGTGTGTTTTTTGTAGATAAAGCATTTAAAATTAAAATGTATGGATTGAAGAATACTTATCAATAATTTCATAAACACTAAAATAATATGTACTGTGAAACAATCATTTCTTAGCATTTAAAAAATGTAAATTTCAAATATGTAAATCTCAATTCGATTTTTTATTACGCAAGAATAGAATTTAAGCAACAATATAAAGCAATGTTACACTCTCCAATTTTATTGTAGTCTATATTCAAATAGACATAAAGGTGAAATTATATTATAATTTTTGTATACGTATAACAGGAACTGTTGTAACAGTTTTTTGCCCGAGGTGTATTGGCAAATACCGTAGAAAATCTGTTTCGAGCGTTATTATATAATGCGAAGATACGATTTCTAAACGTAAGGTTGACAATGTACTATAAATACAATATTAAATTTTTCAATCAAATATTTATTACCATTTAGTTTCTCGAAGAATCACAAATACATCTCTTATTCATTGGGCTCGTTATGTGATATGTAATGCAGATACACTATATATTTTACTAGTTTCTTGTGGTCTTCTCGTCACACGTCTTTCCAAAGCCATTGTAGAGTCTAACGATGAGCAAGCGCACGCTTTTAGTGCCTATACTAATACACGATTTTCATTTCATTATAGTTGTTAATTAAAAGAATAATAAATAAATAGGTATGATTCCAGTATGGGATTGTACCGCCAAATTCAAACGTGAAATGATCTGATCGCGTTTCGGGATCAAGATCAGGCTAAGTGTGTTCCTCTGTCAGATTGCTACAGACTCTCTTAGTATATTATTGACAGCTTTTTAAATGAATTCATCGATTTTATTTTTCGTTTTAATGTTATTAAGCAGACATTATTTAAACAATAAAAAATGGCGCTTTACCAGTGTAACTTATATCCTTTGACGTATTATACGTTGTATTTGAAGAGTTATTGAGTTACATGCTTTTGTATTGGAAAATTTTGGATATAAATAAAGAATTTTGTTTTAAAATTATACCATTAATTAAGTATTCGATTTTCGTGATTGAAAATATGCACTTATGCGACATTCAATAATTCAGTCATTTCTCAGGTGCGCTTTTGCGATATTTCTTAATATTAATTCGGCTTATTACGGCATACTATCTAATATCACGATTATATAGTCATACTGCTACCAACAAATAAATCTATATTCGAAATTATATTTTATCTCTGTCTAATCAATTCTAAGTAAGACAAGTATGAAAGAAACAAAACATAAGTCAATTAATTCGTTGCTTAATAATGTTTATAAGTAAGAGTTAATTTAAACATGTATTATAATTCTAGTACTCGACTATATTTATCTACTATGAAGATACAATGGACTGATTAAATATTCAAACGAAAATAGGTCATTATTTCGTGAAGAGATTATTCATAAATGTACAGTCTTATAAATTATTTTAAAACTATAAATATATTTTATTGTATGGCAGCTATCCTCACTACCAACCTAGGCATGCATGGTTGTAACCCGCAGACGTGATCGACCAATGAGCGAAGGTCACTGATATGACGTCACAGTACGAAACCTATAATCGACGCAGAATCTTTAATTATTAAGTGGCAAATTAAAAGAAACGTCACACTATGTTAACTGAAAATTTAATATATTCCTGAATAATTTTATATTAGGTTTTAAGCAAAATTACTTTATCAGAATCATTAGTAGACTTAGCTAGTAGAGCTAGTTTTTGTTTTTTGTACAAATAATGAATTTTGACAGTAAATTTAGGTACAAAATCTTAGCAGAAGTGTAAACCATACTAATAAGTCTATTATTATGTTTACTTTTTTTTAATTATTATTGTCATACGATCTAGCTTGACATCATATGCTAGGATACTTACTATTATAGTATACAAGTTTAGAGGAACTCATGTGAAATAATATTGCTGATTTTTACGGATTAAAATATAATTATCACAATGCATTGTGGCAATAAAAAGACCAGAAGAAACAAGAAAGATGACACTGACAGACTAAACGTCAAAACCTCAAATCTTCTTAAATAAGTATTTTCGGCTTGTAGAATCGACCGCTACACAAGCATGGGCTCAGGGTGGGGCAGCAGTCTAAATTTAGCAAACTACCCGCAGTCTTACCCCGTTATTTTTTTTTGTGTTGACTGCCTACTGTCGAGTGTGAACTTACAGTACTTACAGTACTTACAGATATTAAGTATTGCAATTAGTACCTAGATAATTAAGTTTTATAGGTTTGATTATGTACCTTACAGGTCAGACCCAGGGTTGCCCCACCTTGGCTACGCCCATGCACACAAGTATATAGTAGTAGTATAGTATACAAATGTTATATTTACTTGAAAATCGTTCCTTAGTTTTCTATTTACAAAAATAGAAATATAGAAAACTGTTTGAGTTTTCACTAAAGTTTCTTTACATGAAAACTGTTTTGAAATTCAATTGAATTCTGTATTTGAGTAAAAACGAAACCAAATAATCAATGAAAGAGTGCAGTCCATGAGTCAACTTCAACTTTGTAAGATGAAGTACTTTATAAGTTTATGGCCACTCATCAGTATATCTACAACGATTCAATTTTATTACTAATCAGTTTTAATTAAAATATAATTTTAAATAACTACTGAATTATATCAATATCACATCGCAGAATACCGCTCCTTTGCTATCTAGCAAGGTTTTGTTTTAAAATACAAAATGTTTTGTTAAACAATTTCCACAATAACATATGCAGGTAGCATTTCTTATTTAATTCACTGTACGGTTTGTTCAATTTATACATTTTATTAAAAGAATACTAAACGTGACATTTATATAAA
Source organism: Tineola bisselliella (assembly GCA_028551675.1). NCBI lineage: Eukaryota > Metazoa > Arthropoda > Insecta > Lepidoptera > Tineidae > Tineola > Tineola bisselliella. The sequence goes on from JAPWLS010002384.1 coordinate 45,443, forward strand.
TTACTTTGAATATACCTTTATTGTTCGAATAAAGTATTACTATTCGACCATGATAAGTGTGCACCTGATCATGATGACGTCACAGCAAGAATACAATTGAGTTTTACGTGAATGTACAATTATAATACGTGCCATGGGTATGAAGACAAGGACAACTCAAACATGTTACCAAGACCTGAAATATCTATGTAAAAAAAATAAATCATATTTTGTAAATATTTGTTTCGACCGGGAATCGAACCGATAAATAGCAATAAATTCTTATTTTTAATATATCATAAATAAATTATGTAAATAATTTGAAATTGAAGTTGAGTGTACTTTAATGCTAGACTAGGAAGGTCACGCCCCTTGGCTGCTAATGACGTACACAGACAATGGACTTTACTGAGCGCCTCTGTCAACTGTACATAGAGTAATTAAACGTACAGAGTCTACATGTTAATAAAATCGTTTAGTTTTCAACTTAATCGGATATAACTCACGAGTTGTTTTTTTTGTGGGTTTGTATCTAACAAGTCATATCAGCCCCATCGTGCCTACAAAACTTAAAATTAAAGGAGAGGGAGCTGCTGATGAAGCATCGTGCAGAAATCCCAACACACGACGAGTTTCTTGTGATCTTCATTGTAGAGTTAACGATGAGCAAGCGCACGCCTTTAGTGCCTATGTTAACAAAGTATTTTCTTTTCAATTCATTAAGTCGGCTTATATATATTGTCTTTACTCATGAACCTAACTCGAGCTAACATCAGACAGACTTCATTAAAAAAACATAAACAGTCGTGGGAATGCCGATAGAAGTGAAAACGGAACTTTTAAGTTAAGAGTAATTGAAACTATATGCAAAAATTATATGAAATTTTTTAAAAATATATTCGTTGTTTCATTATTCATTTATCTGTATAAAAATATATTAATATGTTTCATACTCACTTTTATACTGAAGTCAATGAATTTAAAGTCAATAAATAAACAATAATCCTTCAATTAAATAATTACAATAATAGTCAAATTAAAAATTCACTTAAATAAACAAAATCCAGTACACACAAGTTGAACTTCCCACGTGGTCAATTTAACTTTACTTATGTAGATAACCACACTCTAATACTTAATGTACAATGCGTCACATTTACAATTACAGATGTACTGCTACTATAACGTATTGGTGACGTGAACTCACAAAATTATACTTATCCAAAAAGCGTCCAATGCGCACATAATACAGTCAGAAATAGTCGATGTATTAGTGTATACGTGTACACAGGCTACTGCGCGTGCGCTAGTCTGGCTCTCCATAGCTATAGATATACTATTATCATTAGCATGTCGGTGACGCGAACCGAGGATTTTACCTTCTACCAAAACGCTCAACGCGCCTAAAGAAGTTTTCACTTCAACAATTGTATTTTACTAAAATCAATATATCTATTAAAGTTTATATAAGAACTTTAACATTGTATAAATAGATAAATTAATAATAGTTAAAATCGATAGTTAATTATAATTCTATTGAAAAGGTTAACTTATTACGGATACGACCTTTTGTTAAAGCAAACACTTACCTATTAATATTTTAAGTCCACACATAACCGGAGTGGCGTGGGCGAACGAAGTCCGGAAACATTTTTCTGCGGCTGTAATTACCTCTATATAAGCTCGATTCAAAGAAGAAACTGTCAATTTACGAGTAGTTTTTTATGACATAATATTATATTTAAAAAAAAATCTTTTCCATACAAATAGATATATTTAACTAATTACTAGGGTTTTTATATTTTGACATAGATACCACTAAACATAAGTTTAGAATAATAATTCCAGACACAACATGGTCTATTTATATAATTTGTTAGATTAATTAATATAATATAAAAATAGTTTTATAAGAGCCTGTATATGTATATAACATGAAGATTATTGTGTGTAATGAAAATAAGATTAATATAATTTAAAAAACTTACATTGCATATATACAACAATAACATAAAACAATTTAGGGAAAAACCTTATTTTTATTATTATTTAAATCCCTACTAATAATATAAATGTGAATGTGAGTTTGTTTGTTACGTTTTAACGTAACAACTACTTAACCGATCATCATGAAACTTTTTATTAAAAAAATAATTTAGTTTTTACTATAGTTTCCAACTGACTATAGTTTCAGCTGTTTAAAATTATATTGATTCATTTTTATTGAAATGATCTCTGATACTTATTTAATGACTTAAATGCGAGCGAAGTCATAGAAACTCATTCTTGGTTAAATAATATATTTTTAAAAATAGAATAGCATGAAATTTTTTTTGATGTAAATTCTCTGAGCTTTCATTACACTATAAGACAAGTATTTCAATAATGAGCTGTGTAATGAACAAACAAACGACATCCTGTCCCACTGCGAGCATGCCCCGACTATTGAGGATTTCGTACTTTTAAAATGAACTAATAACGTGACTAATTTATACTTTTTGCGACTTACTGGTTTTACTATTACAGTAATACTCCGCTTTACGCGAGGGATACGTTCCGGAAAAAATCGCGTTAACTGAAATTCCCGCGACCATAGAGAAGTTGAATGAATACATTATGTTTATACGCACTCTTTCGGGTAATTTAATAATAAATTTGAATTTCGCGTTATAGTGAAACCGCGCATAACGGGGTCGCGTAAACCACTATGACTATAAAGCTTTCTAAACGTCGGATTAAAATTATAAAATTATTACGGTAATAAACCGCGTTTTTTTAAAATTATTATTTGTAAATTTAGTGAATGACCTAAGGCACTATATTACCGTTTTGTTATTTGTATTTTAATATTTTTTAAATAATAATTATAAAGTTTATTGTTCAAAAGTGGTATTTATTTAGCATAAAGCCATTAGCATTGTCTACCAGCTAGCTTTTGTCAGTGTGTATGTGTGTGTGCCGATATTCAGGGTGCAATGATAAGAAAATAATAATATTTATTTCACAAAATACAAAATCCCTATATACAATATAGCTCCATCTACAGAACTAATCCGAGGACAGTAGACAGTGCTCTTCCGTACATTAATACCAAAACGTATTTATAAAAAAAAATATTATATGAATGATAAGAAAAGAAAACTAAATATACACATAAAATAAACTTTTTACGGGCATGATTTAATAAATATAAAACACTATGCGCTTTATTGCAAATATTTAAAACGTCGTTGGAATAAATTAAATAAAATAAACGCGACAGTAATCCTCATAAAACATTACTTTATCATTAAAGCATTATCAACTTTTATTTAAACAAATGGTGTATAAATTCTAAAAATTATAAGAATAAAATCCCAACAGGGTAAACCGAAGTGGAGGCTAATTTGAAACGTACAATCCGATGTCTTTGTTCCATTTCAAATTTTCTATATTGTAAGTAACCACTCTTTAAAAAATGAAAGAAATTCGTTTTGAAAAATAGAGTTTTGTTCTACTTGTATTATTAATGGCCTTAATTGATGTGATTATATTTTGGACATAAAAATTAAGTACCTAATATATCACTTAATATATTTTATGTACAGGCTATGATTGGCGAGTTTCTTGTGGTCTTCTTCTCGACATATGCCTTTCTGAAGCCATTATAGAGTCTAACGATGAGCATGCACTTGCCTTTAGTACCTATGCTAATAAACGATTTTCATTTCATTTCATATTCTTAAATGAAAACCAAATCAATTTCTTCAGAGTAGTAATGTGGGTTTTGAAAATTTTATCACAGCGGGCAGCATGGCGTTCTAATTGGCGGCAATCCGTTTTGGCTGATAATTTAGTTATAATTTAGTCCGAGTGGATAATTCGAATGGAATAATTTATGTCGTCATAATTTCGTTTTAAAATACTCAGTATAAGAAATCCATTTTTGAGAGAAACAAAGAATAAAATACGCTTAATTTAACACTATTGATCAATTTTTAACACGAACTACTATTTTCAAAGACAAAGATGTCTAATATTCCAGTCCCAAAATTGCCGTTAAATATTAAATTACGCTTAAGATTGTATTAAATAAAAGTTTAAAAATTAGATGCGCAATGCCCGCATACTTCTAAAAAAAAATCCTTCCCTCCTCATCAGGGGTTGTCACTTACCGCACTACTACTAATGGTGTTTTTAGAGATACTTATGTGAAATAATATTGCGGATTAATATGAACTAAAAATATAATTATCACAATGCATTGTGGCAGAAAAACAAGAAAGATAACACTGACAGAATAAACGTTAAAAGCCCAAATCTTCTTAAATAAGTATTTTCGGCCTGTAGAATCGACTTTAGTATCTCGACAGTGGTTTAGCTGAAGAAGAAGCCAAATTAGATTCGCGAATAACCTTATACAACCATAATATACATAAATTTAATGGTGAGTGTATAGTATATAGAGATAGTATAGCTGTTGATTTTCTGTTCACATAATCAGCCCCTCATCTCGAGCCCTCCAATTGTCTAAGTTTGACTGATTACGGTCATTATTAAACCTCATTGTTGTCTAAAGTAAGCACCCTTAAATAGGTCTTTTGTGTTAGCTAACAACATATCATATAATATATACATATTCATTTATATACGTTAGTAATTGGGCTCCAATAGAGCGTTTTTATTCGTCAAAAGAAATATAAATGAAATAAATTATTACAACCAATCTGATTTAGCTGATGTATACATTGTCCACTTACATACTAATGTCATAATAATATTTAAAAAATCTACGATGACGTAGAAAAATAGCCGCTGTATAAGGGAATTGTCATACTACCCTATGTACAGGTAAACATAAATTAACATTGGTTATGTTCAAGCTTTTTTTTTATCTATAAGATATTCATCTAACGTATAATATGATTGATCTTAAACTACAAAGGTTACTAATATAAATAATAATATACATACGACAGCAAAAATAAAGAGGTTACATCGAAACTATCTTAATTTTTGATTGCTTTTTTCAAATGAATGGAATGAAAAATAAAAAACGGTAGAAGTCGTAGTAGACTTGTCTCATCAAACTGACATAGTAGAGGCGATTGGTAGCTTTTCTGCGCTTCAGTTTGCATTTGACAGTTGATTGTAAAGGTCTACCTACACCTGTAGATCTACCATGGAAATCCCTGCTGACATATGACCTAGCTTTATTTAATTAATCCATACAAAGATTAACAGCGGTTTAATTACTGGGTCACTTATAAATTGAATTTGTGGTAACAACGTTGTACGTTAATTAATAGTTGACCTTTTATTTTGGTTTAGTGGTTTACGTATTCGATATTATAATTTGAATAATATTAAATTAAATCTTGGCATTATATATAATACACTTAAGTAATAAACTAAAGAATATTATTACGCATGTAGTCCAGCGGGCTAATGTGACTCAGTCATTCATTGGTGCTCTTAGTGGTAAGACGTGTTTCTGTGTTTAAATTAAATTGATTAATTTTTTTCAAATTATACTTATTAGATTTGTAACGGAATTTATAAAAATTTACTAGTCATGTCATAAAAATGCATTACGAAATAAATTTTGACATTTAGTTTGACAGATAGATTGATATGTTGCCATGTCAAAATTTGAATACATTGTGACTGATTCCGCTTGCCAGACTAAAGTAATTTAATGGAAGTACATCAATCGACTTCAAATTCAGTTTGGTCAATAGTATACCATTAATAACCTTGTATTATTGGAGTAAGTTTAGGTCAAAAAGGATTGGCAATAAATTTCATGCTTAGCACTGGTTAGATTTATTGATAGGACCTTCGTTTCAATACGAACACCAAATTTCTCTTTCTGTAGTGACAAATATAAAAGAGATTACTGGATGTATGATACCAGACTCTAATGCTGTATCGGTAGTGTTTAATTTTGTGTGTGCAAGGTTACGATATACAGTCAAACCTCTTTATGGGCGTAATTTTTATTTATTCTTACTAAAGTATGAGAATTTAAAAATGACTTTGATAATAGTGATTTAAAAGCAGCGGTGGTGAATAAACTACATTTGAAGTAAAATTATTATAGTAATGATAATTTCACCAAAAACAATCAACTAAAAGTCATAATTGTGATGGATTTGGGTTTTATTTATACTTTAAAATTTACAAATATTTATAATGACTAAAGGTTTAAAAAAAGCAATATTTAATAGAGGTTTTACTGTAATAGAGGAAAATGTGCTTTGAATACAAAATACCTTTCTTATAGAACTTGGTAATACTATTGAAGAAGGTGCTTGAATATTGAGAGTTACTTTTGTTATCTTATTCAAATAAGAAAATAAGTTACTCAGTCAGTCAGTCTTGGTCAGTCAAGTCTTTTACTTTTTCAGAAACTAAGTACTCAAAACTCACAATCGTTATATTTGCTATTGCTTTATCATTGTTAGTGTTGATAAAAAGAATAATATTTTCAGCATAAGAATAGAAAAGAGGACAGGACTCGACAGCGACAGAATTGAAATGACATTTGAAGTCACCACTCACGTGTAACCAGTGGCGTAGCTAGGTAACCAAATGCCCTGGGGCAAAAGATAAACTAGGGTCTCAACTAAACTATAAGAATACAGGGGAGTTTCAAAGACTTGTTGGGAATTCCCCTGTATTTTTTAAATAAGTTGCCATTATTAAAATCGCGTTCCTGGAATCTGGTTTATTAATATTCCGAATGTGGGAAAAATGTTCACTAGTTCAATTTATAGTTTGAACGTTAGGGTCCGGGGGCCTGACTGCCTCGTCTAACCCCTTAGTAGCTACGCCACTGCGTGTAACGCTTGAAACAGCTTAGAAGTAGTCAGGTATAAGGAAAGGATTGTGATCTGTCAACTTAGACAATGAATGCTACAATACAATGGTAGAAACAATTGTTTCTACTCAAGGTTCATATTCTAACTAGTCAGGCTACTTTAAAAAATTAAAATAAATTGAAATAAAAAAAAGTTGTAGGACTTTGTCTTTTTACGACGAATTATTTGTCCCGAACTGTAGTGACGTGCTTAGTTACTAAGAAGCCTGCCAACTGCAAGTTCAACAGTATACACAATACTTTAAAAAAATATGTGTCCCCAAACACAATGGGACCAATAACCCGGATCCCTTGATATATCGATATGTTCTTAACACGAGAGACATATAATGCCTATGGGACGCTTTACTATAGTACAAATAGGACCGTGTTTTAAGATATCACATTAAAACTGTCACATTACATAGGACGTTGAATTTTACAAAAAAATTGGACGCGTCAATTGTTGTAAAAAAATTAATACGTCCAATTTGTTTTTACGTTAAATTTATTATCGAATATGGGCGTTAATTATACCTGGTTAATATATTTTTTAAACATGGGAGTTTACGTAAGTTTTTAATTGATTGGTAATTTCTTATTGAATACTCGACATTGGCAGAATTGTCTTTAATAGATATCTGAAGCCATTAATAAAAGAAGAAGAAGATTGTCGAATATCATAAATACAAGTATTTTAATAAAAAATATGATTAAGATAAAAAAATCGTACAATTTCTATCTTCAAAATTAAAAAGAATAAAATACCATATCCATTTAAAATGTATTATTATTTTCCTACATCAATAGCTGGAAATAAGGGAGTTCCTTTGGGACACATTAGAGACCGTGTCCGAGCACGTGATGAAGGCTCCAACTTATGTTTTACCATTTTTATTTGAACCGTACAATATTACTACGGGGAACACTCCGTAAAACTTTATTTTATAGATATTCAACACTAGTTGATTTTACTCGTTTTTTTTTCTATAAGATTACGCCAGGCTTAAGACAAAATAACGATATAAACACCCAGACCCGTTAATCACTGCACTTATATAAAACTAATGCATAACAAAGGAAATGCCTAGACCAGGTGTAATCTGTAATCTAGATTGAATTCGTCCTAGGACGATAAACCATTAGGTAGGGATTGAACTTCTATTTGCATTAGACGGTGCTCAGTCGTGCGCTGTTTCGCTTCAGGCATATCTCTTGTTTTTAAAGTAGTGGCAGCAAAACAGATGTAAATATTTATTACAAATAAAAATAATGTTTATCGAGAATTAATATTAGGACCCTATCAATCAGTACTACGTTACGCTGAAATAGTTAATAAGTAATTAATATAAAAATTATTAATTAACAAATATAGTAGTATACATATTTTTATACGTCATTAAAAATCAGCATAATGAAAAAAATAGTCATGATAATGCTGTTTTTGTTGACCGTACCGAATCCCCTATTACAAATTGAATCTACTAGTCAAATCAGGCGGGTACGTTCCGGCCAAACGTCGGAGATATTGACTCGAGTCAACCCACGACTTGCATACGTAGTTAGGTAATTATCTTGTTTACCATCCCTTTTATTTATGCATTTAAAGATAATTACTGTACATATACTTTTAACACGAAAAGCCTAGATCTTAGTATAGGAGTACAGTAATACCCCGCTTTACGCGACCTCGTTATGCGCGGTTAAACTATAACGCGAAATTCAAAGTTCGCTCTCAATTGCCCCGCATTACGCGAAAGTGGTCGTATAAACATAATGTAGTCATCAACTTCTCTATGGTCGCGGGAATTTCAGTTAACGCAATTTTTTTCGGGACGTATCCCTCGCGTAAAGCGGGGCATTACTGTATTCATTATTTATTAATATTTATTGTTGTGAAATGTATTGAAGGTAGTTGCTCAGTGTGTCGTTAACCATTAAAGGGCTCAGACGTTTATGTATCTATGCACAAAGCACAGTTAATTATTGAAAACAGATTAATATCCCATGAATATGTACTTTAAATAACAATTTTAGGCGATACGAGTTTATATTATACAAATTTTCTTTACTTTTATTTAAATTTTAATAATAATTTCAATTGGTACGATCCTAGATCTATTTTAGTTAATTCAGACGTATAATACGGAACAAGAACGTAACAAAATGTAATTTACATATTAGGTACAGATTTTCGAGTTTAGTAACAAAAAAATAACAAATGCATTCCACGTTGTATCTGCAGCCAATCAAGCGGAAACGCATCTAATCTCGTTACAATCGATTTTATGTCCAATTATTTGAGAACGAAGTGTACACGAATATTTTTCGAAGCGACTCGCGCAAATAGACATTTCGAAAGAGGTCGTTTTACTGATAAATTTGCATATTTTTTTATATCTTCCAAATATTTTCGTTTTCAAATTTTAAATATAATCAGAGGCGGCTCGTGACATTTTTTGATGGGGGTTCACAAAAAAATAAACAAAAAACTAGAGCCTACCATTCGCCGGTCTTTTTGGCGAGCGAAGACATCTATTACTTTCTTGTGAAAATCAGATATAGAATTAATTAAGCGTTTTTCTAGAGTAGGTTAATTTCTCAGACGAAATCTTTTGTTTCACGCGTCGGCCTGAGTCGATTCGCACACATTGAATACAATGCTAGGAATCGTATATATATAGCGCTCCACTCGTTACAACTTGACGTCAAATATACGCGTAGATATAGGTAATATAATATACTATTGTATAGAATATAATATACTGTTGTAGAATAGAATGAATGTAATGTAAGGATAGTATGTATTATGAAGAAATATAGATTACTTCTGTAATTTTCGTGGGAGTGCACTGCACCAGCGCTCTTAAGGACGAGCCGCCAGTGAATATAATAGATGGTTATTTTTAATGATTAAAAAATACATTATTATTTTTTTCCCAATTAAATAAATACTTTTAAAATCACGTGTTATATAAAAAGACATGTTAGTCAAATTCATTTATTTTTTAACAAACAATATTATTCCTAATAAAAAATATAAAGAATCACTTTAACTATTTTTATCTACACACAATATGTAAGAACTTTTAAACTAACTAATTACTACCAAATTTAATCCAAACAATATTAATAAAAAAAAAACTATGTACTTAAAACGTAATTACATCTCCCACACATATCATTATCATCACTGACATTATATTTTCTACATCTCAAACATTGTTTTGAATCGCTCTCACTAATTTCCAATTTCCATTTCCCGCCATTTATAACCTCAAAATTGACAGATGACACTTCTAATAGTTCATTCAACACATTCACACCTTGACAAACTGTTAAAACTTTAAACTTCTCAATAGAATTAGTGTTAGCTTTAATCTTCAAATTAAACTTCTTTAAACTTTCGTTTTTAGTTAACAAATATAACTCACTTTTTAAATTAAGAACTAAATCCATCATGGCGTCGTCGATGGAACATTCCGGAAGTAAGGGAACGTTTTTTGAAAAGAAAAATGGCGTCTCATACAACGGATGATATTTCCATACTTCCTCAACTAAATGGGGTAATATGGGGCCTAATGTTTGCAAAATGACAGTTAAAATTGTGTGCATAGTTAATTGAGATGTGAGTCGTTCTTCAGAATCCTTTTTAGAACAATATAATCTATCCTTTATACAATGACAATACAATCCTGATACTTTATTACTAATAAAATTATTAACACTTTGTACTACAGAATTATATTTATAATTTTCATAATTCTTAAGATTATTTTGTTTAAATACATAGCTCTGATTCACTATGTATTGGTCGAAGTAATTAAGGGTCGGTTTTAATTCAAATTGTGATTTTTCTAAATCGCTTATAACACCTAGTAAGTATTTTAAAATGTTCCTTAACCTTATCACTTCATTTTGACAGTCTTGTATTAATTTATTACTTATTACTATTTGTGAATGTTGTGTTCCGTGACTCGCTACCCACCATCTGGAAAGATAGACTTCTATATTAAGAATTAAAGATTACAGGAATTTTTTTGAGTGTAGTGTCACACCGAGTGAAAAAATACCCCATGGAAAATCGTATATTACAAATTATACTATTATTATACCTTAAAGTATCAATCCCATAAGCCGGTTGTGATTTATTCTTGTCCCCATAAACAATAGTCAGCGGGTCAATGACATTGCCAATAGATTTTGACATTTTGCGTTTATTTTCATCAACGGCAAAACCGTGAACTAAAATCGATCTGCAACATAACAGAACACACAGTGTTTAAGAAACAAAACATACACACATACTTAAATTTGACGCAAAGTTACCTGTATGGAGTATCGTCTTTCAAAGCAACAGACGTAAGAAGTGACGATTGAAACCATCCCGTGAACTGATCAACTCCTTCGATGTAGAGATCCGCTTGCCTACCTTCCAGAACCGAGGACCAGGAAAGACCTGAATCTAGCCAAATATCTAGAATATCCTGGAAATTTTATAAATACATAAATACAATGAGCACAATTTTTTTTTTAATTTTGCAAGCCCGTCATGTCGCAGCTTTTATTCAAATGGCAACACAATTATCTGTCAAACGAAGTTTTTTTTTTTGAAAAACACAAACCTTATATAATATAATAAATGTAATATAATAATAATAATTAAATATAATAATTTAAAATAATCAAAACAAGTGAGAAAATATTATAAATTTATTTTTACATAACAGATAAAATATTTTTAAATTTCCCGCCAGTTATGACAAGACTCGCTTGCCAGACTCTAACTTAATATTAAACTAAGTGTTACCATCGGAATGTTATATTAAAGAAAAACATATAATAATTAGATTAGTTATTTGTAGTGTATGTATATTAATACATGTAACACTGTCTCGGGCATTTTCATAGCAACACCAGTGCGTCAGTACGACAGTCAGGTGTGACATGCGTGGACGTCCGGGAGGCTGTGACTGTGTAGGCGAGCCAGTGATATAAGTATAGAAAGAGCAGATATTACAGTATTTATTTACCACAATAATAAAAGACAAACATACCGTTCCTTTTATCAAAGTTTTATTCTCCAATCCCAAATCTCGTGTAACATCATCAGTCAATAGTTCCTTCACGTCACACGTCCACCAAACCTCTGGACCCTTTTCATCCATTAAGTTGCATAATTTTTCAATTATACGACTGAAATATTACAATCTACACTAATATTATAAAGAGAAAACATTTGATTGTTTGTTTGCATTGAATAGGTTCCGAAACTGCTGGACCGATTTGAAAAATTCGTTTACCAATAGAATCCTACATTATCCCTGATGAACATAGGCTATAGAATATTTTCAAAAATGTTAGGGATCCGTATGAAAACTTCAATAATGTAACCCAAAGTGTGAAAAAAAAATCATTATATTGCGTACGCTGCAAAAATTATTATTATACTTAAAACTCCTGTACTAAATCTGTTACTTAATAATTATAATACAAAAGTTTTGGCTATGAAAACAAATTTTATTTTTTTCTTAGAAGTAGTTTTAGTTATAGACTATATATTTTCTTATTGGTGTTTCACCAAATATTTTTAGATAAATACGTAAAGCATGCTTAGATAAACCAATAAGACTAGTAATTTTTTTGTTGTATATATATATAAATATATATAGTCTCACTTACTCATCTACAATATGCTGGTCTTCATGATAAAGAACTGGTATAGGAGTTCCCCAAGCTCTCTGCCGCGATATGCACCAATATGGTCGCTTTTCTAACTGGTTTTTAAAGCTCTGCCTATACTGATTTGCACTCAACTGAGGTAGAATATTTACAGTTTCCAATACTTTCTACAAAAATACGGTTGTCCATGAGTTACTTAATGAGTTATAGCAGACATGGTACACTTTTCTTAATACACTTCAGCTATTCGGGGTAAAGAATTCACTTTTAAAATTTGAAACCAGTAGGATGTATGATACAATTTTAAAAGCGCCATCTAGTTGTCACATGTGGAATGAGATAATTTATTTACTCACCAAAGCTCTGTCCTTAAGTGCAGCCGTATCTATAAACCATTGTTGACTAGCTCTTACAATTACTGGCTTCTTAGTTCTCCAGTCTAAAGGGTATGAATGTACGAAAACATCTGAATATAGCACATCCTGCTCTAACCTACGAACAATCTCGTCCTGTCCTTCTTTAAGGACATATAGACCGTTTAGTATTTCATCTAATTCTGTGTATTTGCCGGCTTCATTTACGTTGCATTCCTGTAAGAAATAAATTTATTAAACTCCTAAATATATCTCTATAGAATGAGGAACAATAAATAAGAACATACCACAGCAATATTATTCTTTAAAGCGACTAAAAAATCCTCAGGACCATGCGCAGGCGCCATGTGCACCAACCCTGTACCTTTGTTCGATGTTACATGATCACTAAAGATCAACGGATACGTGTTTTCAGTTAATTTATTTCTGTATGTACAGCCTTTTAGTGCTTTTCCTGAAAATATATTTATGTATTCAACAAATGTGTGATATGGAATCAACAAGCGCCATCTAATGGGCATTACAGAAACCATTATGAAACAAAATACATATGCCACAGTCAAGTAACTGTATTTAATATTGTAACATCCTATATTTTAATAAAATTTAAATTACCTGAGAACTCAGCCACTTTTAATATATCAGAATCGAATACTTTTTTCAAATTTTCAATTAAATCAATGCCAACAATGTATAACTCTGTTTTGCCATTAAACTTCACTAGTGCATAGTTTAATTGTTCATTGAAGCAGATACCCCTATTGGCTATTAGCGTCCATGGTGTTGTTGTCCATATAAGGGCATACACTGTATTGCTTAAAGGAAGGTTGTGAGATAAAAGACTTGACACGCCATCTGGTGTTAACAAGTAGAGTTGCATTTTAAACACTAGATGGCGCTAATTATTGACTATTTCATATTAATACATAATGAAATAAAATAACTAAATGTGTTACTCTAAAAAAAAAAGAAATAACTTTTAAATCTATTATGTCACAAATTTTAATGCTTTTTATTTACAATTTTTAACAAGTCACCAATACAACCTTTTGACAGTTCTTCTTTATTTGGCTTGGCTTTAGTTGAGGACCCCAAAACTGTACGAATAACGAAAAGGTTAGGTTAGGTTAGAGTTAGCTCTATATTAGTAGCCGGCCACGGTAGCGGCTGTCATAGCTAGTTATAAACTTGTTTTTTTTTTAATTGGCACAATTTAGAAAAAAATAAATTTTCATTTTCACATTTAGTAAATCCTGGGGTCCTCATCTAAAGCGTAACCCTTTATTTTCCTAGGGTTTAGACAACAAAACTACAGATATAATACTTACTTGTCGACATATTCTTTTATTAAATCCGGTATATTTACGAATGGAAACCTAACATATGCTTCTGTACTTTTAAATTGTGTGTCATATTCCAATTCTGCTTCAGCTAATGCTGTTCTGAAATTATTTATATTAATGATTGTAATGAGCATAATACAAAAGATAATGACTTAACCTCATTGCCGCTACCCGAACGTATAAGTGACCAAAATGAACAAAGCATTATTACAGTTGCTGCATATTAATTATTTTTATATTTGTTCCTTATATCAGGAAATATAATTGTATTTTTGACAAGTTCAAGTGTTCCATTAGTAACCTATGGATGATGTAAAAGTATAGAATAGATGTTTAACAAAAAAAAACAACTGAAAGTGCACTTTGTCTAAATTTTATTACTAATTATTATTACTAACGCGCATTTAACCTACAATCAATTAAGTGAGAATCTAGATAGGATGTTTGAAAATCTAGATTGGATGTTTGAAAATCTTGATTCGACATTTGAGAATGTAAATAGGACATTTAGGAATTTAGTTAATCATTTGAGAATCAAGATTGGATATTTAAGAATCTGAAAATTGTCACACACGAGCCGAGATGATATCTTTTCGTGGCATATTTTTTTGCAATTTTCTTTTAACTGTAGCTGTAGCATATAAAAATCTTACCTAGAAGAAGGTGACCAATAAACTGGCTTTAAGGCACGAAAAATCAATCCCTTCTTGAACATTGTATTGAACATTTTTAATTGATTACTTATATACTTATTATTTAATGTCAAATACACGTTACTATCCCAATTTGCCATTATACCCCATCTCTTGAAAGCATCCTTTTGTCTTTCAACTGTCTCTAAAGCAAACGTACGAGCCAACTGGCGAATTTGTACAGGACTTTCAATATTTTTCATATCTTTACATTTCTTTGCTTTTTGTAATGCTTTTAGTTCTATTGGTAACCCGTGACAATCCCATCCTGGGATGTAATGGACTTTATTACCTTTTAATATTTGACTTCTATTACATATGTCCTTTATTATCTGTTGATTAAGAATTTTATTATTATATTATTAATAGTTTCGAACAAAAACTCAGACACAGTATTTTATTAATAATTAAGGTAAACCACAATTCATACAACATTTCTATACTAATATATAAAGAGAAAACATTTGATTGTTTGTTTGTATGTATCGAATAGGCTCTGAAACTGCTGGACCAATTTGAAAAATTCTTTTACCATTAGAATTTTACATTAGCCCTGATGAATATAAGATGTAGAATATTTTCAAAAATGTTAGGGATCCGTATGAAAACTTCAATAATGCACCCCAAAGTGTGAAAAAAATACAAAAAATTCATTATATAGCATACGCTGCGGAAGCTATTGACAAGAGTACAAAGTGATGTACTACAGTTTTATAGAGGACATCAATATCTACAAAAAAAACTCTGCAATACCATATGTCTAAGTGTTACAGTTATGTCATAATAACTACTTTTTCATATTAAAATTTAAACTTCATAGTACTTTATATCTTTATTACTACGCAAACGAAGTCGCTGGCAACAGCTAGTCTCATATAAATCCGATGTCATTAGTTTGTTTTTAAAGAAATGAAATGAAAATCGTTTATTAGCATAGGCACTAAAGGCGTGCACTTGCTCATCGTTAGACTATATCGTGACTTCGGGAAGGCGTATGGCGAGAAGAATATCACAAGAAACTCGTCAAGAGTTACCTTATTAACTGCATGCCCCATGTGCATATCTCCGTTAGCATACGGTGGTCCATCATGTAACACAAACTCTGGACCATCATTATATTTACGTTGCCACTCATACAATTCGGAAAATTGAGCTGTCTGAAATTTATAAATGTACAATACAAAACATTAACTACCATATTATTTGCATTGATTGATTGATGATATAATTGATTTAAACTGCGTCAATAAAAAATCTTTCGTTTAAAAGTATATATTTATGCCGCAATAACCTTTTGAATTTCATCTCTAGCAACAGTATTACTGCGAGCAGGAAAATCTGTTTTTGGTGTCAATATTGTGTGAGAGTATAGCTTGTTCTTTACTTCTGAAGAGCTTTTGCACCGAACACATCGCTTGTAGATCCATTTTGAAGTAACTTTATTATAATTATAGTGAAAATAATGTATTTTCGGAAAAATAAACATAATTTTAGGTTATGTTGTTTTGACAAATTAGTGTTAACATTTCAACAATCAGTCCGATAATTAGGTTACTTTCCAAAATTAAGTTTGGTTATATTTTAAGTTTGTTTCAGTGACAACAATTTAAAATATGAAGAGCTAATTAAAATAACATGTTTGTCTATATTATCTAATTATTTTGAAATAGTCTAGTCAAAATAAAATTCATTTAAAATATCAATAACTAGTTATGTAAAAATTTTAGAACGTCCCTATTGACATTTGTTAATACAACTTTGCACGTCTCTGGGTTATTTTGTGAAATCCTGTCGTTCGAGTCGTAAAATAGCAAGTTCAATATGGTAATATATAAAAATATACATGTTTTCACATATAAATGTTTCATAATAACCAACTAATTAATCGAACGTGTTCGTTTCCAGCCCAAAGTGAAAAAGTTTATAGATAGAAAAAATGCTGTAACATTTAATTTGGTGCATAGATCTCAAAGGGATCCTTTAATTGCTGATGAGAATGCTCCACAACGTGTTTTAGTGCCTGTAAATGCAAATATTCCAGTTAAAAAGAACAAAGAACCGGTAAGTTACTACTTTGATATTGGTGTATTTTGAGTTGAATTAAGGATAAATAAACATCTTTAATTTTTATTCATTATTATTACAGAACTTAACTACGGAACAGCGCAAAGAGGAACAAAGAAAATATGGCATTTACTTTGATGATGATTATAACTATTTGCAGCATCTTAAAGACACAAGAGAAGTCACAATGGTTGTTGCACCTGTAAGTGAAATAAAATATACATTATAATACTTGGTTATTGGCTCCATGATTGTTTTGGATTTAAACCCTGAACCGGATGTAACTAGTTTTTTTTATTATTATTATTTTAGTTAATGTCCCTAAGGTTGTACCTTCTTATACATACTTGCAAGTCCTAAAAATATACTAACCTAAATTCCGTTTACAGAATCCAACACACAAAAGGAAAGAGAAATCAGAAAAGAAAGTAACAGATACAGCCAAATCTGTGAAGGAGAAACTTCAGCTGCCAAGTTCCGTGTTTGCTTCAGAAGTCGAAGAAGATATTGGGCTGCTTAATAGGGCTGCACCTCAAGGTATAAGGAGCTCTAGTCATTTGCTCCAGACATACATTTGCTACTTTGTTCCTATCTTTCTTTAAGTTCATGTCATAGATGCACCTAGTGTGTTTTCAAAAGTTATCACCAGGCATGGGCGTAGCCAGCCATGGGCTCAGGGTGGGGCAGCAGTCTAAAATAATATGTAACTAGCAGATTATACCCTTGGTCTTACCCCAGATAATTTTTTTTTGTGTCGAGTGTGAACTTTCTTACGGATATGAAGTATTGTAGTTAGTACCTAGATAATTAAGTTTTTAGGTTTGATTAGGTACCTTACAGGTCAGAGCCCCATCTGCCCCACCTTGGCTACGCCTATGTCGCCAGGTGCTGGAAATCCAATACCTCTGTTGGTATGGAAATTGTTATAACAGCGAATGTATTTACTTATATGTGTGTTTCAGGCTTATGTTTGGATTTGGACCCCGATGTAATTGCAGCTCTAGATGAAGATTATGACTTTGATGACCCTGACAATGAGTTAGAGGATAACTTTATAGAACTTGCTATGGCTGAAGGTAAATAATTGCAATTTTTGTAGTTATCCATAGACCAGGGCTTTCCAAACTTCACGGACTAATTGAATTTACTACAAATGCTGGAAGGCCGCAGAGAAAAATGTTTTCAATTAAAGAAATACAATAACAAAATACACAATTCCTTTAAATAAGAATAAAGATAAATGAATTATGCCAAATATTGATTGTATATTATGAGAAAGAATTCAATTATCCAAAATTATTTTCTGATTAATTTACACTGTAGATCACGGTTCTCAAACTTTTTTGGCGAAGGAAAAAGCCTTAATATAATTATAAAAAACTGATTTACTGGTAAATATTTAAATAATATAAAAATTTAAAACTTATAATAACAGACTATAATGTACAGGTTTGAGACTATAAGTAAAATTTATTATTTATTATTATCTACGTATTATTTACTATGAGTGAAAGTTTTAAGGGGCCCACCTAGTGTGAAATTTTTAAAAAATCGAAAATTTTTTTGTTCATTTTTCGATGGGTTATATTTCTAAAAATAACATACTAAAATTTTAAATCGATATCTCAAATAGGTTTTGAGTTACAGTCATTTAAAGAGTAGCCGCTGGGCAGTTAGATAGTTTGTATTTGCTACGGGACGTACTATATATGAGGTATTGTTCGGAGCCTGCAGTCTTTTACAATCATTGTAATACGATTCCGGTTCCTAACGTAGGCTTTCAGGTATCCAGAAATATATCAGTATAGAAATTTCGAGAAATCCACGTGTTGGGTCGAAATAATGGGGTTGAGGAGCATGCAAATTTTGTCATCGAACTTTTGCTGGATGTTTCACAAATTCGCGGACTGCAGCTGAAACAGTGTGTAAACTTGGTATGCAACAAGCTGTAAATGAAGAAAAAGAGCTTACATCAAAGGAAGAAAACTCTGAGATAGGCCTGAAAAGAAGACTAGCTGTAAGTATGATTTTAATTCATTTATAACAGTGAAAACGATCATTTTATCTTTAAACGCGTTTTTCTCGAAACAGCATTTTTCGAATTTGCTGCAGTGATTACTCGAAGACGAATGATCCGATCGCTATCAAATTTTTTCTGTATGTTCTGTATATAGTTGTTCATACAATGACCTTCCAGTTTTTTGATTTGATCAAAAATGGAATTTTGGCAGGCCAAAAACGACCAAAATTTTGTGTAAAATTGAAGTTTTTTTTAAAAAACGCTGCCCTTTTTTATTGGTCAAACTTTTTAAAAGATTTTTTCATTTGTGAAATATGGTTTTATTTAATCGTTAAATAATAAATATTTCATTTACCATTAAGTTTATCTCACAAAAATTACAAGTTTTCATCGATTGCGTAATTATTTATCTAATAATAATCAAAAATAAAACTGTATAAAAGTTACGATCAGTCATCAGATTAAGATGATGAAGATGATACTTCCACGGATGAGTCAGATAGCCAGAGTGAAAGAGAAAATGATTAATTTTCAAAGATTTTTGTGTAACTAATAAAAAAAATGCAATTTTAATAAGCGGGACTTTTCACTTTTTAATGATATTGTTAATAGCGATTCAAAATTCGATCAAGTGATTTATATTGACTTGAAATTAATAAATTAGAGAGAACTTGTTTCACACTTTAAACAAACAATCGTCAGTTGGCACGACGCCGGTGGATTCTTCGTCTATCGAGCTGCATAAGATGCAGCGCGCCAGAGGAATCTGGTCAGCACGCTCGACTTTGGAAAGCCGACTGACGATGAATCCACCACGATCAACGTGGCTGACGTTCACTTTCATGCTTGATTAGATATTAATAATCATTCCACAAAATTTCAAGTGAAGATCGATCACTTGAATTTTCCAATTTTCCGACGACTTCAAACCTCTGACTGACGATGATCCCCCCATCGGGAAAGTGGCTGACGAGTATTTTTACGTTTAATCATCAATAATTTACAATATAAACAAATTTTCATTCGCAGATCTATCACTTTTTTTCATAGGTTTCACGACGAGTTTCACAGCCTCCCACGCCCACACCCACCGCGGTCGCGCTGACTGACTTTCGATTTCGAACAGAGTAATGGTTAAACTCTTCAATCAATTACATTTGAGTCGCAGATAAATCACTGCTAAAAAAGTGACACCACCTCCCGTACTAGTTTTCGAAACGTCTAAGCAAATTAAACTGTATTAAAATTTTTAATTTATGATTAAAGTTAATTTATGATATAACGTTTCTCATCTATGCGAGACATTTTAATAACTTAATATATATTTTATTAAATAATTATATTTATTTAAACTTGTTTGAAAATGATAAGTTAAAGAAAATTTTGGTATATTATTCATTGAGTTAAATATACTGAAGAATTATATTAAATATAAATCTCGCTTGTATAAGAAATCAAACAAAAATATTCAAATGAATTTAAATAAAGA
The DNA here is from genome assembly GCA_028551675.1 of Tineola bisselliella. Lineage (NCBI taxonomy): Eukaryota > Metazoa > Arthropoda > Insecta > Lepidoptera > Tineidae > Tineola > Tineola bisselliella. The sequence goes on from JAPWLS010002384.1 coordinate 65,927, forward strand.
ATTTGTATCACAGAAGTCATATAACGTAAGCGTAACAATTGCCCCGATATCTTCTCAAGTTTATTTAACTCAATGATATTATTTCAATTTTATTATATACATTCTGTTTATCCCTATTCTTAAAAGTATAAATGTGAATTTTACATACAAAAATGTAAATTAATTCACAAAGGAACACAGCTGCTATACCCCAAGTAACAATTTTAACCTTAATTATCGCGGGATAGTAGTAATAAATCTAACAAAGTTATTCTTTATTACATTAGCTGAGAAAGTGTTGAAGCTTTACGTCAGATACTGACTCTGAATTTCATAGTTAATGAATAAAAGAGTGTTGGTGCTCCCAGAGGATGGTGAGACTCGACCGAGGCTTGAGGCTAAATTAACTCGGAGATTGCATTTTAAAATTCGAACAAAACACGTTGTTTTCTAAATTGGAATCATGAATTGCACTGTAATTGACAACGAACGTGGAATTCATTATTTTATAGTTATTCCAAATTTAAACAATGACAATAAAATATATTCCCCATAGTTGTTATACGAAATAGTTTTCCTAAACTTCGACATGTCCTTGGACATGGTAAAATAATTCTAAAAAGGAGAACGTGTGTTTTCATTTTATACAAAATTAATTTAAGTTTAAAATAAGCAAATTGAAATCTGTTTATGCGTAGACGGCGGTAACGTTCCGCGAACTTCGTAACAATATTATAATGAACTTTCTTTCACACACATTTATGAGCCAAAAATCAATATCCTGATATTATGTATTGGGAAAGATGTATTAAACATGGACAAACTTATAAATATAGAAAAGCACGCAGCAATATTCTAGGATCGTGACAGTATGTGATGTTTCTTCTACGTGCCTCGCTGAGCACATTGAAAGTCCGAATGGCTTTGTATGCAAACATGTTGAATTGCTGAAATTTTGTTGTTTATTTTACATGCGCTGTTTTCTATTTTATTGCAGCGCTTTCGCTGCTGGAATACCAATTGGTTGCTAATAACTTTGGACTATATAAATTTAAATACATATATCGATGTTGTTTTTTTTTATCTAAAAATAGGTACCTACTCATTGAATAACCTTTATTTTCTGGCAACCCCAATGCAAGTAGAAAATTCTTTTTAGCATTTACTTTAGTAACTTTAACTCTAGTTTAAAAAAAAATACATTTCATTTTGTCAGAGATTTAAGAGCTTTGAACTCCGTCCAACAGAAAGTAAGTTATTATTAAAAAAATGACATTTAAAAGAATACTAAAAAACAAATGAAATATCTGTCACATACGGCCTTTGTAGCGCAGCGCGTGTCACTCTTGCGTAGCAGCCCCGGGTTATATTCCCGATCGAAAAGTATATTTATTAGCAAATATTAGTTTTGGATGTTACAACTTTGTGTGTGATATCTTAGCTTCTGGGAGTATATGTATTTACTTTAAAATATTGTTATTATTATACATTTATTTTGTAATCATAATTAGGAACTAATTTATAGCTCTGAAACTTAATTTATAATATGTTAGTTAGCAAAACTTAGACATTTTATTAGACTGTGGTCACTGTCATAGCACATAGGTAGGTACATACTAGACTCTAGAGATTCAGATATCGACTATTGCCCTTTTTATTTTATATTGGACTTACATTCTCCCACCTGGTGTACTAAGTCAGTCGTAAAATAATACTTTTGTTGCTAGCAGGTTGTAAAGACAGCGTTATGACATTTTGAGACGGTTATGGCATTTTCTTAATAATTCATTAATAAACATTAAAAAATAAGTAAAAAAATCGCAGTCATTTAATTATACCTATAGCAACTTTTTTGCATGACAATAAAAATACCGTCGACAGCGTTTTTTTAACAACAGACCGTGCCACTTATTTGCACCTCTTTTGCATAAAGGCAAGTGTTAGGTAATTAAGGCAATCTTTTAAGCCACTGATAAAATGCCACTACAAAATGGAATTAGATCGGTTTTAGGAACTTTATTTTATCTGTTATTGAGTATTTTATCAGTATTTTATTTATGAGTGTAAATCGAACACTATGAATCTCTAATTTCATAATAAAAAAGGCATAGTGATCATTTATTTACATAAAAAGCGACTTAAACCGGATAAAACTGGGTGTTAATCCATAAGGTTGACAACAATCAGTTAGATCTCGTTGCACCGAGCTTATCGGATTGCTATGGGCTTAGTTGGCGGTTGCAACTTCTGCTTCTACCCCTACCCTAGTTTTCAACATGCGACGGTTTGATTTTCTGACTTAGGTTTAACCTATGTATAATTATATTAAGTTAATATTACAAGGTGGCTCCCTATGGCGTTTATTTTGATTACTTTATTCTGTCGTATACAAATCCTCACGTCTATGAGTGAAATAGTGGTCACGCTATGACCAGCACTCTGCCGATGGGTCAAAGCTACAGCAGGACTTGAAATAGTCAAAATAAACTTGATAAAAAATATATATGTGATGTAAAATACAAATAAAAAGAAAAAGTATGTGTACAGCGGCAAATTATAACAAAAAATAAAACTAAAGCCATCTAAATAAGTTCACACAATAATGTACTTTTAAAGGCGTACATAACATAAATCCTTTTAAGCATCAAATTTATACTAATTGTGTGTGTTGTTTTAAATATATTTGTCCATATACTGTATATTTCAGAGAATGTAATGTTTTGAGAATAAAGTAATTGAAATAATACCTAGAATCTAGATGATAAATGGTGGAATGTTTGTTACAATACCAAAACGATATTTCTCTTTTCTCAGTTGGATGATGTCTTACTTAGATGAAAATAATGCAATTTTAGTACACATTATGCCAAGGTTTACTTTTACAACTCATTTTGTTCATATTAAATTTTAAATTCAATCTAGTTTCTAATTGAGATTGGCAGCGAGTAACTCTTTAGGGAACTCCATCTCATTTATTAAAAATTGTATTCATTGTGGTAAAAGTTAATTAGATTTTTAAATACATTATAATAAATTATTTTTTTGATTAATTTAATCCGGGTTTCGAAAGCTTTTACATACACTGCTCATATCGTTTCACAACTCTGATGACGTCAGCACTAGGCGGAGTCGTACATAATTTCACGAAAACTGCGAACATAAATTGGAAAGTTAAAATTAAGTATGGCGGAGGATGAGTTTGTTTACTTTGTGCTTTTCGTTTGAACGTTTTACTCTGTGAATAAATTTTAATATAGCGGTAATATATGTTTTTTATTAATAATTTAATATAGGGAATATAATAGCTTTAGTTGTTACTGTCTAATCCCAATAGGACAGATATTCCAATAGCATGACTTTTTAAAATAAATATTGATTGTGTTTTAATTTATATACGCTTACCTAGCGTATCTATTGTATTCAATTTCTTCCTGACCCGCTCTAACAAGGGCTAGTAGACAATGGTATTCAACTCTACTATGTACCGCCTGATTTCAAGCTATATATAGTGCGATCTTTGAATGGAAATAATTGATACCACAGCGCACATTGTCTGCAGGCAGTAGTCGAGTATACTTCTAGAATACCAAGACACATATCTTCCTTATACCCGGCTATTCCAAGTTGATCACAAAACGCGATTAGGTCACTCCACGGGTGTTCAAAATGGTTAAACGAGGGTTATCGATTTTAAACTCATGTCTCTACAAACTCGCTTACGATCGCTCTTTGGAAAATTAAATATCAATATAGAAATATCGGAGATATTGATGTAGCTATATGTACCTATGTAGGTAGCTATGATAATATTTTCTATTTTTAAAAATAACAACACCTTTGCACACGCAAATATTCTTAAAAAATCATTAATGAAAAATGTTTTTCTGCTCAATTTTTTTCAAGTTTTCTGCTCAATTAAATCTCTACAGAGATTTCTCTGTGGTTGTCTCCGCTCAACTGTCACCACACTTTAGCTTAACATCGAGCGAAGTGTCTTCAAATGTCAAGCTATTATAAAAATATTAATAAAAAAATCATACTAAATATCTTCATGGGCGAACCTACACATGGTAATGAAATATATGTAGAAACGAATATAGATTTTTATTATAACACTTTTATATATTCATGTTTACGTTACAGTTACATATAACAATGTATCGTTACAAAGATAGTATCCATACAAAGCATCTCGCATTTTCAACGTTCACGGCCACCTACTATGAGAGTTGACAGTGCGGCAAAACCAGCATGACGGCATGTGACATAATTCCACGAATTTGATGCTATTTCAATGGACGGTTCATAGAAGCTCTTCTATAGCTCTGTACAAAGTCGCCTGTCGTGTTTGTCTAGCTGTAAACGTTAATTTTAGAAACTGAGGTAGAGCTTTACGTTAGGTTTTCACCAATAGTTAGATTTAGAAAGAAGATTTATGTGTATAATTTATGTTTGGTCAGTATTAGCTCACTAGCCTATCGGAATTACTGAACAAAATTATATAACAAGCTATATGGAATGCAAGAAATATAAAATAGATACAGCAAATAGAAACAGACAAAAGATACATATAGTTTTATTTTATTATTGTAAAATATAAACATGGATTAACGTAATTATAGCTGTCAAAATGCAATGCTCTACCCATTTCTCAAATTATAATTCTAATTTCAAAAACCAAATTGTAATAATATGGTATATTCCTGTTTATTATCCAAACGTAACATTGGTTAGGTAAACCACAAATGGAAACGTCATGTCCCAATTTCCTAGATATTCGGCAAAATCCAGAAGCTTGTCGGTCAGCAAGCGATCATCCGCAAAAGCTGAGGAATGCCAAACGCCGAGCATAGTAACAGACTGACATCGAGCAAATGGAATCTACCCAACATCTATAAAATATATTACTGGTTTTCACATACATTCTACATATTACTATGTTGTGATATTTTTATATAGCATTGCTCTAAAACAATATCTATACATTCATAAAAACATATTTGTCTTGAAAATAAAAAAAAAACAATCGACACATATAAAACTTTACAGTCCCAAAATGCTAACAATTTTTTCTCCGCAATGATAAATGCACTGAACCAAACGTTATGTGAAAAATACTAAAATAAACAAACGAATATCTGAAAATATTGCACTGCTTTTTTATAAATACGATTTGGTTCAGTTCAAGGCAATGTGTTTGAAATGTTTATTTTTCCTCCATACAATGTTATTAATTGGCTTCTATTTTATCTTAAAATTGTAAAATATTTGTTTATTACTTTTTAATATGAAATTATTTCTAAAATTTAAATTAATATCGTGTCGATGGGGTTTGTTTTTTTCAATATTAAAATTTACTTTTACTTTGTTATAGTGTAATATTATATAATATCTCATTATTACGTTATATTATTAATTACTAAATGAATGAACATTGTTTATAAATAATGAAGGGTCCTTGGAGTTACACTTTTCCTCATTTACATTCACTGTCACCACTTGAGGCAATATCACCGGCCAGGAACAATATTACTATGATCTGTATGACATATCAGCATTTAAATTACAAAGTTAATTATAAAATGTATAATAATTGGGTTAGAAAAAAACCCAATTACCAATAATTATGTTGAAATTAAAGAGTTACTGGAGTGATTCAGTAATTATTTTTTGTTTATATTATAATATGTTTTATTTGTTTTACTTTAATTATAGTTCATGTTGTTCTTATATTCGTTTAATGATAAATTCATCTCTAATATAAATCTATTGTAATTATTTTATTATTTCGTAAAAATTTATTTTTGTTTCACCTAATACAGGTAGTATGACTATCAAAATATAAACTACAATAATAATTAAAAATTTATGTTTGACATACAACAAACTAAAGTGCCTCTTTGACCATCAAAGGATTAGCTATAAAAAACTCTGAACGTTTTTGATCGAATTTATTTTTTATGAAGAAAGTTTTTTACGACGCGTACGCAAAACTTTGAGTGTTTTTTGAAATTTACTAACCATAAATTGGTTCAAATTTTGATACATAAAACTTTTAATAGAGATTCACGTCAGTAAAGATAGAAAAGTAGGTTAAAACTTTGTGCGACAAAATAATGGATTTTCAAATTTACAACGCTCTTCTGAAGTTTGACTGAAGTGACGAAAACTTATTCCGAAATACACCACGATTTAACATTTTACTTACTTATAAAAATATATCACTTGTTAACGCCATTTTTTACACTACCTGCACACATATTTATTTAAATAAATCCCTTTCCTATTATCCTCAAAAATCTACCAAAATACTCGCTAACAAATACGCGCTTTTTTGTTGTCACTCTGTCAGTGCGTGTGTGTGTGTGTGTGTGCAATCAAAATTAAAGTTAATACCAAGGCGGGTGAAGTTCGCAACTCGACATTAAAAAGACTAATATAGTGTTATCAAAGAAAACGCAGAACCGAACTTTGCATGTGTTGAAATAGGAGCAATTGAGCCAGCGACATCTAACGACGCGACGAGCAGGCCTGCCAAGAAAGCATTTTCGGTTCGTGCAGGTAGGTCTCCTTTCTCTTCCTAAAACTTATTTTCTTAACATCACTCATAAACTACATAATCTAGTCAGCCATTCTCAAAGTGATGTTAGGGGCTAAAATACTGCAAATAATACCTACCAAAGGGAGATTATAAGGTTACATCTAAATATTCCAACTAAATATTACGTAATATTACATTGCAATATGATTATTCATAAATACACATAAATCAGTTTTTTATAATTATATTAAGGCTTTTTCCTTCGCCAAAAAAGTTTGAGAACCGCTGATCTAGCTTCTTTATATACATATATAGAACAATTTACTTTGACATAACTCACCCCGAAAACAGCAAGTAATCTCCAAACTACAGTTAGCGGCGTACAGTACATTAGTGTTCGAGTTAGCGGCTAACTGCAACTGCAAGTTCTCACTGAGAGTGTATAAAGAATTAACTAATTGTTGACTTATGTATTTATATTCTAAGACCTAACAAATATGTAGCTATATTAATTATGCAGCATTAGACATTTTTAAAATAAATCAAAATGTCGGAGCAGGACGATCCCTATTTAATAATTCATAAGATTTTCAGCGGTGTCACAGCTGGCAACATTGAAACTGGAGAGACCTACAAACTAAATAAACTTTTATCCCCACTTTTTACTTTAACATCGGTCCCTCAACGGTCTTCGTATATTTTGTTAATCTTATATAGTATATCTATAGGTAGATATATAAACACTTATTATTATTATTCAAATTAATAGAAATTTATTGAACTAAAACAAATTTAAATCTTGGGAAATTTGTTTTATTTATAAATTTACTAAAAAAAAAAGTTATCTCATACAATTAGAATTAAATTGGGTATTGTGTCCCACGTGGCAGACATTGCCTGGTGTGGGTGCATTGAAAAGCATACTGTTATTTTATTTTAATAATAAATAAATAAATAAAATGTAAACTGCCAAAAAAATATAGCTTATACAGCTTTTGTGAATTTAATATTTCTGTCCAGTTAAGAATTAATTATTATCATCATCTATTGTAAAATGTAACAAATGCAATAAATTTTATGTAAAAATTTATGTTAAAGAAGAAAGTATCCTTTGAGCTACAATTAAACACTTTATGGAAAAAAGTTCGCTTAAAGTATGTTTAACATATATTTTCTATTATATTTAATTAAATGAGAAAAACAAGCAAATGAATCCTAAAAATCCATTTTAGTAAGCGTGTAATAGCTTAGTTTTAATTAAAAGTAATTATATAATTACGCTGAGTAGTAGAGAGAGTTTATTACTTCGTGGGAGGTGAACATTTGTTTTCAATTAAAATTAAATTAACGTTTTATGGTTGTTTTATTTTCTATAAAAACCTAAAATATAGTGGTAAAATTATGTAATACAGAATCTAGTTAGAATATGTAACAAGTCTTTTTTAACAGCACCCAAAAAAATATTTAGAATTAATTATAAGTTATAAATTTATGACTACGATTATTAAAAAAATAGATATTATTAATTTATAAATATCTTATATATAATATCTTAATTTATAAATTAAATCAACTTCTCAATATGCTCCAATAAACTGCGGGCCTACGTGACTTTATTTTGGAACCTCGAAACAAATACTTTTAGTATACAAACATTCTATAACAAATTCTATCACAAACCCATATTTACTTGCCTCGTAATTTAATTACAATGTGTTATAATATTCCGATTATAGCAGTTTCGTGTTTTGTAGCAATCGTGCACGTCTTTCACGAATATAAAATAAATTAATTATCCATTATAATTATACATATCCCTGTCTACCTTATTAAAAGCAGTTTACTAGCGACATCTAGTATAATAGCAAGGTACAACGAACTTTTCTCTGACATCGTGCGATGAATAAAATTAAACAAAAGAAAATTCATTTTAGTTCTATCATTTATCGCTAGATGTCTCTGTAAGTTATTAAGAATAAAAACTATCTAAGAGTTTAGACGAGACAATAGAAGAGGAAGAAGGTTATTTAATTATTTTAACTAAAGTAGTGTTTTTCGAATAATGTTGAATAATCATTCGTTAAAAACTCTTGGTTTAGGTGTGATTATTTATTTCAAATATAAGAACTTGTATTTTCATTTTCACTCTAAATATCTACTAGAAGTTTAAGATTTCACCACTCTACTAGCTATTTTTGTCTTGACTGGGAGTCGATTATTTTGTGTGATTACGAATGAAACATGATACATACTTTGACGCTGGCAATTTGTAATAATACTCGTATAAAAGAAAATAAAAAATGTAATAAAATTAAGGTCACAAGTTCACGTCCGACGGTCAAGGATCCATCGTAACCAATCATCTCATAAATCCGATTTAAATTGTAATACGCCGCATTATGCATTCACAAATAACATATGAAGTAGAGGCAGTGCGATATCCTCGTCTGGTTCACGTAATTGAGCTGTCTACAAAGATTAATGCTATTGCCAGTTAAATCTGTTGCCTTCGGGTATCCAGGTGTTATACAGCTGTCAGGATATGTCAAGAAATACTAAACATTAATGTGATATCTTGTGAATATGAATAAATTCGCTAGAATATTGCACAATCCTTAAGTCATGTATTTATCCACATAAATAAATCCTAATAAAGAGTATATTCAATTATATTACTATGATTGGCGAATTTCTTGTAAATTATTTTCGTTATATATCTTTCCAAAATCGCCTTAGATCGGTCAGAAGAGTTAAAGCAAAATAAATTTTGATTTTGAATAGATTCCTTTTAATTGTAAAAAATAACAACAAAATTGTACACATCTATGATAATATACAAATTTATTTTTAAGCGAGTTTAAATAAAGTTATTTTTCAAGCGTTTTTTGTTTTATATATATAGTTTTAAATAGTAATGCAAAATGAAACCCATGGCAACCCTATAGTTGAGCAATCAATAGGTACATCTAAAGGAATATAGTGTGTACAGCGCTTTATTCCTTATTCTATGCCTCAATGACCAATCACCTTATTCTCGTCTTCTTTCACGTCATTCCTTGTCTTTTAAGTAAATTAATTACATACGTAGATGCTTAAGTACAATGAAATCGTCTATTTAAATTCGTTATTGCATGCTACAATATAATAAAAACATATTACAATACATATTTATCAATTAGACTTCTTGTTAGGACTAAATTATATCTGTACTAATATTTTTAAAATAGTCTCACTCACATCACGATGGTTGTAAAGACTTTGAAACAACGGAAATTAGTAAGCCGCAAAACTCTAAATTAAATATTTATTAAGAAAAAGTTTTAAAAAATTGAGAGATAGTTTAAAGTATAATTGATTGTTTATGTTTAGTCATTTCTGGAGATCATTTGTTATTTTGAATCATAGAAATCGATTATCAAACTACGTATTTCCAGTATCGGTTTTATTGCTTTTCACATAAGGAATAAATAACTATCTAATAATTAACTAAAACGTTGTAAAATATTAAAAGACAAATAAATGTATCGTATTTTGTTCTAAATTTAACTACAAAGAACTAAATATTGGAAACGACGTTAAAATTTTAAATTGTTGGTGATATTATATGTATATACACTTACTTACATATATATAATTGTGTGAATAAATTAAAGTAGTGGCAAGAATGATAAATAAACTCTTATTTAAAAAGAAAACAATTAAGCGCACGTGCAAAAACAAAATAATTATTTTAACACGTACACTTGAAAATAATAATCTCTGATCATGTATCATACTTCTGTGGCAACTCGCTCACGGGGGCCTACTTAGGAGTCACGGAGTTTTATAAATTCATACTTCAAGCCCTATAGATAAGAGTGCCCAGTGCGTAAATTTGTTTTCAAACAAACATAGCTGAGATGACTAATACTTCCAAATATGTGTTAGCAGTCATCTCTGCTTATATACCATCTTCTAGCTTACAAAAGGCCCAGAACTGGATCTGATGTGATTTGTCAACTTTAATATAGCGCCATCTATTAACGAGTAGCAAAGTTGCCACAATAATTATATCGATGATGAGACAGATCTCCTTAAACTAAAATATGTTTGAGACCCACACCCGATCTTGACCTGCTACATACATAATATATTTACGTTGATTTTGGAAAGCATCTATGGGTCACCAGACTCTTACTTGATTTCCGTAAGTTTAAAGTAGGCCCTCTGATATATAGTTATTGTTAAACAAGGGCTATGTATCTTTGTCGCTTTCGCTTCATATTACTCATATGCTTAACATTTATAGAAATGTAAATCTTCCACTACAAATCCTAATAAATCTTATTTCATAAAATGATATATTTATAAAATAAATTATCGTCGTTACTCGTTTAGCCTACAATTTTTGTAGTTTATTCCTTTGGTTAATTTAATAGTCAAACAGTAACACAGAATTTGAATTTGAATTTGAACTTGAGGATACAAGTGTCCACTGTACATCCAAGCAAAAATCTCATAACGCGACAGGAAGTCTAGACTAGTCTTCATCATCAGTCTGCTTAAACAGAATTACCACATATTTGCGAATGTATTCATTTACTTTATGTTAACAATTAATTTACTTATTATGAATATATTTATAAAACTATAGATACTTAAACGAAATAATATTGTACCCGTCATAAAAAATAACACTCAAAGGAATAAAAAAGAAGCAAGATTATAATTTAATTAAATAAAATCAAAAGAGTACGCAATAAACCGACAGGATTCGGTGAACATCAATCAATTAATCGATTAATTAAATAAATGAAGCAAAAGGAATAGACGCAATTTAAAACCAGTGCAATAAACATAAAATACAACTTTATACATGTACTTTCCAATTATCTACAGCTTTAAAGCTGTGTTAAAAGTCTGAGCTAAATTATGACTTTTCCAATCCTCTAAGATGTTATTAGGATCTCCACAAATAGTAAAAATTACATCACGACTGATTGCTCTCAAATTATAGTTAGTTTCGCAGAAGTAACCAGTTATGCCGTCGCGCTGCACTTCAGTCCCATTTTGTTTTAACAAACGCTCATTAAATATGCTAAATTATATAGTAAGATGCATCTGTCAAGCCGTAGCTCATTATAATTTGTGTTGAAATAATAACTTTTATATATACATAAATACACGAATTCACAATTCTGATTCTAAAAATAAAAGTATAAGGATATTGATGACTACGTACTGACTAAATCAATTTGGAAAAGAATTACGAAAGTCTATAAAAACTTATGTGGTTTACGTTTCGATTTACAATAAATTAATTAAATCATATTTTAGAATAACCTCAAATATCATTAAAACAAAATATTTGTGTCGAAATAACGATAATTTGAAAATCGAATGTAAGCGAGTAGACCGGCTTTCCACACATTATAATCACAATAGCGTATTCTTACTAAAATCATCGGAACCTTTGATGTCTATAAAACATTTAGATATCCATCGCTAATTTAGTTCATTGTATGCTCAGTTTCTTTATATCAAGCCAGTATAAACAGGCAATTTCTTAAACCTTAAAAAATATAATGAGCGTCTATTTAGCGTGTAGTAAAAATAATCGAGCAATGAACCTATTATTCTTATTAGAATATTGTCTTATTCTTAGCATTATAATTTAATTTAAATATTATTTATTAATTAAAATACTAGCGAATAAATTAAGGTGTACGACTCCGTATAATACTGCACAATTACAATGACCATAGATAACACTATATTTATGTTCACGACAGTCGTGCTCGAAATTTAAAACTGCCTAAAAATCACACCTTAGTGGTGGCTTTATTATCAAACGTCTTTTCATTTTATTAAAACAACAAGCAATACCGTAAAGTTCTTTAAAATGCGAATTATTAATTTCTAATTTTAATTAAAATTGCCAATTAATCAAGACAAAGACAACCTAAACATCACAGATCTAAATATAAATACCTCGTTTTAAATTATAAATAAAAATTTTAGAAATAAAAAAACTAAGAATAAATATTTGCTTCGATCGCGAATCAATCCAGGCACCTATAGCGCCATAAATACCGACTAACTTGTTATAAATTTAAAAAAATCCAAGAATAGGTAGCCAGATTGTCTTTGCATCCTATCGTCTCGTTATAACCAGTAAGATTTATGACGTGTAATTAATGGAAGTGTTCGGGCAAAAACAATAGTGATTGACATGGCGTATGTTATACAAGAAATAACTAATATGTACTCCTATAAGAACCAGTATTCTTGTTACCATGAATTCGAATTAACAAAAGAAATATTTATTATACATACAATTGAACAATAAAAAATACTTATAAATTATTTACAGTTTCAATATTTGTTACCAATCGTGACAGGGATTAAATTAACTAACTTAATTTAAACGAACATAATAATGTAGGTATTTAATACATTGATCGTATGCTTTATACGTAATACGAAATATTTCAGATCAGAAAAACATTACGGATTCTATAAACATTTTTGCCACTGAATGCTGTTAATTAACCAAGTAAAGTAAATTAATATGAAAAATTAAGACAGAAAACTTATAATATGTCTAATATATATGTCTAATAGCTTGAAATCAAAGTTATAAATACGCAAATTGTCAGTATTAAATCATTCTCTTCGTTCATACAAGTTTCAGAATAGATTTTAATAGGTTTTTTTATGTAAATATTGTTCTTGTTATTGAAAGTACTGTTTTTGTGGTTATTTCAAAAATAAAATTTTACAATGAGTATTTCAAAAATTGTTCAAACATTTTTCATATTATATATAGAAAAGGAGTCATATCTTTGTAAGCCACATCTAACTGTTATTAAAATAATAACAGTTGACTTTGTGACTGGATGGTGTAGTTTATTTTAACGATGTGCATTTTACAGCTACGTCAATAATAAGGCGTGAATGACACTGAACAAATTTACTTAATTATGTTCTGCTCTAGTTTGGTTTACTTATATATGTGGGTATTTACTGTAAATCTCCCTTGGAGAATATCACCTGGAGGTCTACTCAGTACACACGACGTTTTTGTTCGATCGTATCGTGATCATGTGAATAAAGCAATATTCCTCGCTTATCTTATACTTATTATATCTGTAGTTATTTTTCAAATATTTTTTATTAAGTGTTTCAGACCCACCACATACAGAGTGTTCGAGTAATGTGTGCTGTGCTTGTCATTGATATAAAGTGTCAAATTAAAATGCTCATAATGCTAACATCAAATGATGGACTGCTCTAAAAAAACAATAATTAATTAAAAGCTACATACGATATATTAAACTCGTAGTACTTTAGCAAAGAGCCGCCACACATTAAAAAAGATAAAACGCATAATTATTCAAATGAGCGATTTTATGTTGATGCACGTCGACTCACAATACCATTGTTCGATCAAATAAAATATCAATTGAAACTTCGTTCGGCGATTTCTTCAGTCATCAATCAATTATCTGAAATGCTTTTGTTTTGGCCGCAATGGGTGGTATGCACGCTCACATTCATTCTTACACTATCTTCACAATATTAATAAAATATAATACGCCTTATTATTAAGGAATTAAATTCTAAAATTGAACAAGATGGTGGTAGAGTTGTTTAATGATGAGTATTGCAGAATATTTGCTAAGTAAAATATTTATTCAGCGAGTGAGCTTACAATGGCATCGCATTTCCATGAGGATGATCGTTTGTCTGCTCGGGCGGTCGCGGTCGCCTGCAGGGTGCAACTTAGGTCACAAAGGACTGCCTTTATTTACGAAAGAAAGCTGAATTTAAACAACCACGATTGTAATTCTATTGCCGTGTACATTTATTGTTTTCTTTTCTTTTGTATTGTAAATGGACGTTTGCGAGATAAATTGTAAAGTAGAATACTTTGTTCTATGAGACTTTTTTAAATTATTATTTTTTATATTTATACTCGAACTATTTATTTTTATTATTTATTTTTGAATTTATTATCATAATAGTAAATGTATAATATATAACGATAATAAATAAAATATACTAAGCAGGCATACTAATCACTTTATCTGTCAAAAACATAAAAAGGTCTATTTAAAAGACATGCTCCCACTTGATTAAGCGTGACTGAAGGGCATAAAATGTTAATAACATGCGAATAGGGCAAACCTTAAACTAGTTCTGTGTTAGACAAAAAAAGCCAGTCTGATCGAGAAACCACGTTACGCAAGAACGGGAGCGAGTAGAAAAAGAGGTTTCCCTTTCAAGTTGTCGGAAGTTCATCGGCCTAAGTCGTCGCTAAACCGGAAAGAGTGTCTTATGGCCTCAGGTAATACTCCAACTCCTTATACAAGGATATCTGGAACACTATTCTTGGGTACACATTTATTTCAATAGGTAAAACAAAAGTGAACCTTAATCCTATTACTTTACAGTAGTTTTTATTAATTTATAATTGGTATGTAAAAAGGATTATGTCTATTATTATTAACATAACTTTGTAAAACAGAATACGCAATAATGAGGGGCGATTCATTCAAAAAACAATCGAATTATTCAATTGTTTTGTTCATTCAATTACAATTGAATATAAATAGTTTATTTTGCAACATACGCTATCTAAAAACTAAAACTAATTAAATTTAAATAAACAAAACAATAAATTAGACACTAGGAAATTAAGATTACTTAAACAATTTTTCGAAAATATAAATTTAATAATTTATTAGTAATACGTAATTTATATCGCGACTAGTACTTTCTCTTACTTCTTCGTATTTATATCTATACATATTCAAAATCAAATCAAAGAAGAGTCTATCAAGCGAGTTATAGAATTATTCCACGTTATAGCTACTGCAAATTCTATTAGCTATTTGTAACATCGAATGTTATGTTATTGTCTTTTTAATAGTAGGTACCTACTCAAAGTTTATTTTGGGAAATATTAGTAGCGGGTAGTTAAAGTTTAAGAATTTATACCGCTTGCTATGATGTCGTTATTTCGTATAAAAAAGTCATAGTCGCGACAATAACAAAAAATATCGAACCGTTATATTTATTAGAGATGTTCCGACTAGTCGGCCACTAGTCGGTAAAGCCGACTATCCGGCCATTATCGTAGTCGGCGACTAATCGGTAAAAAGCGCCGACTATCCGGCTTCTTACTTTGTGTCTATTTCTCAATAAAATGTATGTGTTACTTCCTTGTAAAGAAAATATATTGATGACATTTATCAAACAAAATTAGTATCTTGATTAAAAAACACATCAACATAATATTTAATGACATATATTGCAATACTGCGTGATGATATTTGAAACTATCGTCAAACTAGTGAGCTGTAAAACTCAAAAAAGTTTTTTTGTTATTTATATTTGTCCAAATGTCAGTAGTGACTGAAATTGCAGCGAATCAGCTGTAAACGAAGCGTCGCGGGAATCCCTTAAACCGTAGTCGGCTTATTTACAACCGACTAATCGGCTAGTCGGCCAAAGTCATAATCGGCACATCTCTAATATTTATATATTATTTTAGTGTGTTTTTATCTTTAAATAAATGTAGGATGATAATTTAAATGCTAATTTCATATTTCAAACTAAGACACCGGAGTAGGTTCCAGAAAGCTGCATACTATTTGCAGTAGATTTAGTTCGCCCACGAGATCTTGTTGTTCCGACCCTCGAGTGTTATTTAAGAGCAAATGCATGTAAGTTCGTTGAATGCAGACCGTACTCGGAGCGACAAATAACTTAGAGCATTCTACAAAGCAGCGTGTTCCGCACTATTGGGTGTATGGTTATTTTAACATTAGTTCTTTAGGAAAAGGAGACGTTTTCTATTTCAATTGTTTTATTTTATTACGGTTGAACGTCCTTAAATTATCCAGATACAAACAGAATGATTTGCCGTGATACAGGTCAATTTTAGACTAAAAATATCATGACGAACAAATTGTTTAAAATAACCAAGAAAATTATACCTCATATATATTTTTTACCTTTTCTTGTAGCCACTAATCTAGCTGTGAACAAACGTGGCTACAAACGTCTGACTAAAACTTATCAAATTAAATACAATATCTATAACGCATAAAGTGTTTTAAATTCATTACAATTCTAATGCTTAGTTTAATATTGTAGTAATATTATTATTGTGATTTTAAGTAAAATAAATTGTACAATCTCTTTTCAAAACACTACCATTTACTAAGGAAACGCAACAAAATATTTCACCAGTGAGTGTTTTGTTTTATTGAATTGCAGCAGAACGAGCACGCTCTGGAATACAACGTTGCGATAAAGCATAGTTATAATTCAATTTTATTATTATAAATTAAACCGATCGTTAGATTAATTTTGCTTTTGTTTTTCTTATAATTAAACTCAAGTCTACAACAGAGGTTCCCAACTCACCGCACATATCATGCATGCAAAAATAATTATAACTACCTACTTCTAAAAAAATAATATAAAAAAGGATTTGAAATTGACATCCTAAAGCGGTACCCTAAATGCATTGTTACAGACTAGTTTTTAATTATTACCTTCATATGTTAAAACACAGTACGTTATATGATATAACTGTATTCGAATAAAAATTGTGTAAAGACCTATTTATGAGGAGAAGTAAGCAAAACCTATTAACTGCGTACTTTAAACAATGAAACAATTGCATCACCCATGTATTTACATATTAAAGTTCACATTCATACTCTTATTCATAGACTTGACTTTGTTTATAATAATCAATATCACAAATTTGGTTCACAATAAAAATTTAAATTTCTTACATGAACATTTGAAAAGTTGTACTTTAAAAAAATACAAATAATAATATACCTTATACTTCCTAAGAACACAAATAATAGTAAAAAATCCTTATTTGGACAGGCCTTTTAAGCTCTTGCTCATAGTGAGAATCATCGAGATTCAGAAAGACATATGACAAGAAGAAATCACAAGAAATTTGCCAATCATATCCTGTAGAATATTATTTTTAGTAGGTACAAAAATAAAATTAATATGTGTATTAAATTAAATTAATTATTACACCAGAACACATCAATGTCTCTTATCAATAAAATAATCATTCAAGTGTTGATGGAGAAGACCAATGAACTAGTCTTTGAGCTAACTTGGGCATTTTGGGATTAACCTGAAAGTCTAAAAATATCGAGAAGAGTGTGTTCTCCTAGTCTTCCTAGTCTTTGAACACTTATCTCGGCTTCCGGTGTGGTGACCAATATTTGTGATAACACTTTTACTACGGGGCACTATAGAGTCTTTAAAATACCTCTTCTTTTGTTTTTATAGCAATATGTACGAGTACACTCTAAAGATACTGTGTGTTAGTTAAAAGCATAGAAACACGTGTGTTTACACTTAACTGTTCCGATCAAGTAACCTACAAGTGAAACAATACTAACGGTTGAAAGTCACACGCAAGTGTTTTCACAACTTTACTAATGTGTTTGAATTGTTCATTCATTATTAATACGTTTACCAGACTTTATATTTATAAACGACTTTTATAATAGCAATTATTTTCATTTATTTAAGCCGATGGCGACGTGCCAACAGCTTTGGAAGCATCGTGGCCGCAGCGTGATGGTTCACGGTGGATGCAGAACTATTGAATTAAAATATATTCGCACAAAACTTTATATTTGTTTAATTAAAAAAACAAGTGAAAAACAAAATGCACTCGCAAGACTATTGACTTATAAATATTTAATTCATAATTGAGATCTATCTTGTAAATAACTCGTTTATTATCTGGTAAATCTGTTCACGTACCACTACATGGGAAAATTAAGTGATTATATTATACATTGTTATGTGCACGATTTATTGCTCAGACATTAGTTTATGGTGTTATTTCTCAAGAATAGAACATCTCGAGATTGATTCGTTACAGGGTCTCACATTATGTATTGCAAAAAGAAAACCAGGGAACTTTGTAAACATAAATACAAACTTGAGGATATGAGCATAGAATCAGGGCAAGAGCATCACATAAATAAAACACCCGGACCTATAACCTGAAACCTGAAATATCATATTTCAATATATTAATGAACATTAAACTAGTGTTTTATTCCCTCTTTCTTAGTCAAAATAAATCGGTTGAATATCAATATAATGAATCGTAAGCACTAAGGAACTAAGATTTTGGGGGGAAACAAATACGAGAAATAGTTAATATCGGCCCCGGTTGCCACGTGTGAAAAAGGCAATTGAAAAATTGCAAATAAATTATTCTACAAGCATGCATACTTTGCTTGTTTGAACCAAAAGTAATGACATGACAAAATAACTGTACTACAAGCTGCAGTTTGAAACGCAAACACTATCAAGTTGCTGTTTGAGCGACAACTCAATAGAACAGCAGAGAGGCACCATTTTATAGTTCATGCTTTAGGGAGAAAATTGTATACGATTAATTCGCGATAGGAATTCGATGAAATTTTCTAATGAATTTAATGTTTTTTATATTTTTTTATATTTTAAATGTATTAAGTAAGCATTATACAGGCTTAATTGAGCCAAATTTCAGTTGCGTAATTCGATAAGACGTGCCGCTATTTTTGAACACGTCTATGTGAGCTATTTATTACAGCGATGTAAAAAGTGCACAATGACCATCGTTATCATATTAAATTAAACGTTTATAGCGCATGCTTAACAAACCATGGCTAAGTTGATGCTTAGCATAAAAATGCTACTTTTTGTTTAAAACTAAAAATAAACATATTATGTATAATAAGACTATTCTTTAGGACTTTAGTGACACGTATGCATAGTGCGTGCCAATTTGTACAACAAGTTTGGTTCATAAAATGCCAACGAATCCATCTCAATACTCCAAATATAGGTGTAAAAAGCCGCAAAGTGAGAAATAAAGTTTAATTTCTTTTTTCGTCCTTTATATGCAAATGAAGTGCAATTTATCAGTGGGAGACGTTTGAATAGGCGACCACTCTCGGCGATAGTCGGTAAATAAATAGTGAATGTCGACGCCACCGCGTATGTGCGTCAACTGGGGGATGATACCTCTGTGCGCAGACGCCGCTGGCCAAAAGGGAATTAATGTATGAAATGCATTATGCACACAAACACGTCCCGGGGTCTATAGCGAGCTCAATGAATGGTTGTATAGAGAAGTCGCGGATACGATAGTTTTATGTTATCCACAACTTCTTTAAGAAAACTATTTTTATACTTCAAGTTCACGTGCTCATATTAAAACGAATACGTGAGGGAAGATTTATCTTACGAGAGTACAGAATCTATCAAATTGGTCAGATGTGGACGATCCCCAATTGGATTTGAAAAACAATGGATGTGATTATGGAAGTGGTATGCAAAGATAGATGTTGGCGCTCTATATCCCTGTATGACCTTAGTTTTAGACTTGGGCCAATTATATTTTAAAAACTTCAAATGTCAAACTATATATTTGATATTGTATATAGTGTGTGTTTTTGGCTTTATTTATTTGTAGTTTTGATGTGGTAAGCTATTCATATTAATTTAAAAACAGCTTTCTTTAAATAACTAACAATGTACAATCTTTGCAGTTGTCCCACAGTTTGTGCATTTGTCTGCTTCTTAATTGTAATTGCTCTACTTTTTTATCTTTTAAATGAACCCGAAGAAATTGATTATTCTATTGACGAAGAATATATTGCTAATATAGAAAACTAAGCCATAGAAATGTTGAATTAAATATACTGGACTTCTCCAAGGACGAAGTTGTTGTGCGACTATTGTGTCTTTTGTGGCAGGTTTACGCATTACTCTATCTAGCGAAAGTAATCACGCGCATCGAACTGTAGTACAACGTTTTCCCTTTTTTCTTATTTCATTTGACGGAGCCTCTTCTTCAGTAAGTATTTAACTCAATCCATATAAATCAGTATTTGTTAATTCCTATCCTAGGCAGAAAGAAAGCATTTTTATATAGCAGCTTTAATTGTTGTCTAAATGTAAATTGACTTACTTACCTAGTTTAAGAGAAATTCAGCTTTTACGTTATAGATTTCCAATAGCAAAAAATGTAATACAATCGGGTGTATGGAAGCCCCCAGGTGTGAAGTAAATCAAACTTACTAACCTATTGTGCGATCGTGCTTCGAATAAATATCATTATTCGGATCTATAGACTTATCTTCGCAACATTTATTGCGAAATATACTCGGATATGTATTGCTTTGAACTGTCAAAGTGACAGTTGATTTATAAAACAGATTCCTAGGAAATATGAAGCAAGTAAACTTTAGCTAAAAAGTTTTATTCTAAGAAATATGTATTTAGCTTAGTCAAAATAAATATTCATTATAATGATATATATAAATTTATTTGTTTATGTTATCCTTGTCTTATATCCGTAGTAGTGTATGTATTAGAATTTATTTAAAAAATGTTTTTATTTTAATTAATCTGTTCATCTTTTGTTTTTTATAACATTGTTCGTCTGTTTTTATGTTATATAGTATATTTTTTAATGTTAACTCCTCCACCTATACTGAAAGCGTGAGTCGTGAATGTAAAAGAGAAAGTGTATATAGCATGATGTCTACGTACGCGCTATAAGTATCAAATTGCGACTCACGACTAACCCACATGCTGCAGATTATTTTCAATTCACTTACAAAGTACTGAGTTAGTAGCTACGTTTTTTACGATATCGCCAATGATTTAGTGACGCAGCTCGCATAAAGTTGAAATTTATAGAAGCTGAATTAATGTGCGCATATTGTGAGGAAAATGCTTATCGCTATTCTCTAGTGCCAATTGCGGACCTTGTAATAAAACTTTTTCACTCTTACCATTATTTGCCAAAAATTTAAACAAAAAAAAGTAATTTATGCACATATATTATTTTTTGACTTAATAATTTCAAGCATTTAATTAAATTGCACTATTTTGGCTTGCTCAAATTTTATGTGTCTCTAAAATTATTGTAGAATAAAATCAAACAATATATAGCCAAAGGAAATAAATATTTTATAAAATATATTTTAAATTTATTAAAAGCCTTTATACTCACGATCCGTTACTTTATATCTTTTATTAGTGTCAGGTGTAAATCGAAACTTCAGTATGAATTTGTTTGCGCACGCGCTGATAGGTTTACTATGACCCTTTATAAGTGAAATAAGTGAAGTTTTGGTAAGTGAAATAGTATTTTATTTTATGTACTCCAATGTTAAATCCGTGTTCATAGAGTTGATATAAAAACAAGTAAATAACTTTATTACAATAATAATAATAAAAATTCTTTATTGCATTATCAAAATAATCAATATAACAATAATCGTTCTTCTTTTTCTTCTTCTTTAAATAAATGACCTCATATGTCATACAAAGACATAGCGAGAACTTATAAAATCTTAATTACGCTTATATCGAAAATTTCACTTATATCGAAAAAAAATCCTTGCAAATTAGTTGTACAAATTAATAAACATAATTGAATTAACCAAAGCGAATCAAAGAAACTTATTTTTTTATATTATAAAAATGAAATGTCTACGTGACTGATGGCCATTGTCAGTTTCTATTTTTCTTTATTGCTTTTGAAATAATTTATTTTATAGATATTTATTATAATTTGTTGGAGTACAATGTAGCTATTTGTGTAAAATGTGGTATGTTTTTGTTTATGAAACGTTTAACATAGAACTAACATTTTTCTTCATCTCATGAAAAATAAAATTAACATTTGCTTTGTGGGTTCTGGGACACTCAATGCAACAACGAAGAATCTACTAATGACTGCCGACTATGTTAATAGGGCCAAATTGTTAAATATTTACTTTTTAATTAATTTCAAAAACTTTTGCTGTTTACATTTATTTGATTATTGTAGTAACCACGATGAATAAATTTAGGTTAAATTATGTTCATAAATAACCTAAGAGCAACAAATAACAGTGCATTTAATTTATAAATTTATTGCAACATTTACACAAACATTAGTACTAAATTTTAAAGAATTTTGAGAATATATCTACAAACACAGCCCCTTCAAAAGAGTTATATTTCTATTTTCAGTTGTTCGATTTTTAGTATATGTTGCTGTTGCCTAATGATAGTTATTGCTGTTTTGGCTGTTTTGTTTTTACTAAACCAGTTACCTTTATCTAACATTCATATTTATTACGATGACAAGAAGGAAGCATATGCATTAGGTGAGAATAACAAAAATCTATTATATATAACCTAGTGTCAACACGTTCCATTTGACTCAGACTGTACTTGGCTGCATTGTCTGATCAGCTCGATGTAAACATTTACTTTGACAGTGGCAACTTGTTATAATGTCCAAACATAAACTTAAATTTTAAACGTTCATGGTAAAACGCGCACATGATTCATAAAGCAGTGTTCAGAACTTCGGCGGTTACCACCCGCGGCCTCACCACACACTTTCAATTAGTAATAAAGTATCATTTAGTGATATATGAAGCACTAAAAATCAACCTTAAAGTCAGACAATTGTTGTAATTGGAGTATGTATTTAATTTCATACAAAATTCATAAATGTACGGAAGAGCACTATCCACAGAAATAGAGTCCTAGGATTAGTTCTGAAGCATGTATATGGAGTTTTTGTATTTTGGGTAAATAAAGATCATTATTAATAAAACAACATTTTCAGGTGTACGCAAATAAAAGGACAAAATAATTCCTTATGTAAGTAATTACCCTTTTATGAGATACATATTTATTTTAATATAGGTCTAAGTAATATCAATAAAACCTAGATTCATCCTAACTAATGCGACTAGCACAGTGAAATTAAATATGCATAGCGTGTCTATATTAACACTGCGATGTTCCAATCAAAACCAATACTCTCAAAACTTCATATTTCACAATTATATAATATTTTTGAACTAGTTAAATTTAAGTTCAAATAATATACATACGTAATAGGAAAGAGATTCATCTGTTTTCATGTATACAGACACTTGTTTGTGGTAAGAGTGGCTTTAGAATCCGTGGAACATATTCTAATATCAAATGAATTTGCCTTATTAAATATATATATATATATATATATATATATATATATATAATACTTACAGTAATGTCCACGTGACTGTAAAATATGGAAACTCATATTCATTTATAGTAATGCGATCGCCTCGATACACGCTTGCAAATCGTCAATGTTCTAACACTAATATAGCCTTGCCCTAAGAGCATCTCTAAAATACTTACGAGTACATATAATTTTATTGCAAAATATATTACTTCTTATGGCCTATCTATTAGATTGTCTCTTTAAAATATATTTAATAATAAATCAATTTTATTACTACTTAGATACTAGATAGAGCTAGGCACTACACGCTACAATGTATATAATAGTGGTAGATTGGGAATTATATGTACTATTAGTAGTAAGTAGGCCAATATTGGACAATATATTGCATACTATCCTATAAATCTGTTTTTAGAATAGACAAACAAAACAAAACATATTTCACTGTTTAACTAAGGCATTATTAATTTACAAATATGTCGGTAAAAAATGCTATAAATAGTCGCGGTCTCTTTATTGAGGTGCGGTGGTGACAAATCATCTGTACACTTAAAACATAACTTAACACTTTTAACACGTTGACGGACAGTAGGAACAAGCGAAGTTCGAAAATTGACACTATATGTTTTTGTGATTTTTAGAATGTTAGAAGTATAGTTTTACTCTTTCTGCTTAAATAAAATATGAACTTCAACCTAAAAAGATGTTTTAAAAACACGACACTATGCTTCTACGTATACGCCAGTACGTGCACATTTGTGCTGCTATAGCCGTAGTGTCTAAAAACGACCGTTTCGTTTTGGACGGCTATAGCAGTCATGCCACATTGTGAACTTCGCTTTGACGGCTATAGCCGCAATTGTCCGTCAACGTGTTAAAATAAGATAACTTGTAGTTTTTTTTATATAATAATTTAGCTATTATGTGTGAGCTCTTATGTAGGCTTCTTTTTAAATTACTACTATGTATTATATTATACATTGAGATCAACTTAGTAGAGAAGCAATGTAAAACGAAAGCTGTGAGAGGCGCATTACTTTTGCTAGATGATTTAAAAATATTACAATTTGCGATATTTTTGGAAAACATTAGTGACTGATTAAATTGGGTAAACCCGCTGATTACTTAAGCCTTACAATTGCTTGTGACTTAATAGCCTTACAATGTGCCTTCTGCAATTAGTACACGAAACTAAAAATAAGATATAAAACAGAATTTATTTAATACTATTTTAGAGACGCCAGAAAATAAAATAAAATGATACCAGTATTGGTTAGGTCGTATATTCTGTACTATTGCGTCTCTAACGCCCGATACCGAGGTTCAATAGACTGGAGGTGCGCGTGTGCCTAACGAACGCACGAGATCTGCACACCGTGATAAACGTCTGCATTTCAATACTACATGCCATGCTTAACTACCACGTACTCTGCTATCAAAGCTTAGCACGCAAATTGTATGGAAGTTTGTTTTAAATTAAACTAAAATTAATGTGTCACTGATAAGAATTGATGGCAAGCTTGACTGTGGTTGGAGCCAAGTTTTACTATAGAAAATTATCTAGCAAGTAAAAACCGTCCACACTATGCCGTCGTAATAAGATTAGAGTACGTCGTTGAGGTTGACAGAGCAGCCTAAAGCGAAACACGACTAAGTCGCTTCACGGGCGTTACGCTTAAAAGTGGTGGGCCCACCCCGGTACGGTAGACTGAACTAATAACCGGCATCAGCCTGCCTACCACTCTTTATTCCACAATGATACAAAGCCAATGGAGTAAGTATAATAGCTGTAAGTGGCAATCTTTGACCGCAAATGCATTAAACATTATTTTAACATTATCCTTTGGTATTGTGGGAACTGAATGATCTTTACCAAACGACAGGAAACAATTTCATGCTTCATCATGTTTTCTAAACGAGCTGTTTAGTTTTCTTCTTAAAAAACCTATTTGGTTGTAAATAACCGAGCTAATGCTGCAATGGATAAACGTTTACAAGTTTTACTTTTATTACAGTAGAACTTAAAGTTATGAATAAAAACGTTTTTATGCCTTTAAATATATTCAGTTTTTTATTTAAATATAATTAATAAAATTACAATATGTGGCAAAAGTTAAATTAATAAATAATTTAAAATTTATAATTTTGATAACCGATTGAGCTAACTTGTAGTTTTTTTTTAAATTAAAATTTTATTGAACTCGTACATTATACATTTGCCATTGCTATTTGCATTATATGCAAAGAAGTCAACCATCGTTTTAGTAAAGTATTTTTTTTATTAACGTGCAAAAACGTAATACATATATATATACAATAATTAAATTGACTACAAAAATGTAGCGAAGGACTAACTAACGATATAGTTATTATGATTTCATTGTAACACTGTTTTTATTGATTGCAGATGGACGCAACTAATGTGATATTGTTAAAGTCATTATTAAATAAAAACTGGAAAATGAAGACTCTATACTGCATTAGTAATTCAAGATGCAGTTGCATTCATTCTTGTTTTAATGTAGAGCAAACAGTATCGTGGAATTAAAAATAGTAAGTAGACATTTAGAATGATACTTTAATATGAACTATATTTTTATAACAATGTAGTAGCGTAGTAATTCGCAAAGTTTTACTGTGAAGCTTACAAAATAGAAAAGCCATGATTTCTGTTGTTATTAGACTTATTTAGACCTATTCAGGTCATAAATAACTATGGAAAAATGCAAATTTTGACGATAATTCAAGTTACATGAAATAATATAGAAGACATTATTAACAAATTTTACTAATATGAAAGTTTTTAAAAATTCTATATTTAAATTTATCTAGAACAGGCAAAAACATGTAAAACTACAAACAGTGGTAAAATATTATCAGGGTCGAGGGTGTCGTAAATGTCAAAAGTTTTTTTTTTTATAGAGTAACCAATGCGAACCTACTGGTGAGGTGCAGAACTAAAAACGTCGCATACAAAATAAAAAAGTTGCGTTTAAATATTAAAATACACACCAAGCACATAGACCACACTGAATAAAAAAATAAACAATAAAAGCTAACGTTACAATTACACAAGTTTAACATCTTCACTAGACCATTATTTTACATCAATTATATTATACAATAAAAACTAAATTGTAACAACTCGGCGTGCTTTCGGGTCGATATTTTATTTCCACTTATTTCAAATTAAATATTCCTAATTTAAATATAATTGCTAATAATATGTTTTATCTATTGTTTATACTACTTTTAGTGATAAGATCGCAAATTGCTCAAATTTTGTTTCTTATGAGTTAAATTGTATTAGTATCAATATTATTTTTTAAATTCATTATCATTATTAAGTACACTAATATTTCTTTTATACGTAAATTTTATAATATTTTATTAATGTAGTTAGAATAATGAATTGTTGTCGAATTAAATAAGTTTGAAATAGCAGCCTTTAATTATTGAAAGCTATGGCAATTACATGCCAGAGTAGCGTTGGCTGCAACTTATCAAATTAATACCCGCTCGATATAATCTGAGTCTATTGAAAAAGCGTTTAAGGCTTGATGTGTTTATTAAACTGTCGTCTGTAATTTATAGGCAAATAGTTAAGAAAAATAGAGCAGCAACCAATATATAGAACCGCACGTATATGTATGTGCACGTGCAGTTTTAGCTAAAGGCCTAAACATTTAATTTGTCTTCTTTAAAGATCATCTTAACATTACCTAACACTAACATAGCATTAGATATGCAGATTAAGTAAACGCAATTAGATTTCCCTGTCAATAGCAACCAAGCACCTTGTCGATTAAATGAACTCGTTATGTCCGTCATCAGGCGGTTCCCAGTGCAGCCACACTCCCACAACCAGCGCCGACTTTGGACCACTGCTACGCCCCTTCCGACCGCTGGCACCACTTATAATCGATCTTACACAATTAAACAAATAACTCCCTCGGCCGGTCCGCAAACTCAGCCATAAAATTTCTTGTTCCGCGTAAGATTACCACAATCTTAGCTTTTTATAGAGAACTAGTCGCGGACAATTTAGAAGTACGTTCACGTCGCCTCCTCTCGCCGCAAAAGGAGAAACGCGAGCAAAAACTGGTATAGAAAACTAGATTTCCACGTCCACGAGCGTTTAGAACGATTAGCTCGGAGGGACGCTTTGTTGATATGCTATCAGCTGATCCGTGCGCAGTCCGCCATGGTAGCGCGCGCCGGCCGCATGCGTCCGCCGCTGCTCCGGCGTCGAGCCGCGCGCGCAGCTCCAGCGCCCACGTGAATTATGGCTTGTAGGATGTCAAAGTTCGTGAGACTCACCAAGTATCTATTGGCTGGCTTTGTGTTGTTCTGTGTTAGTTGGATCGCCTGTGTGAGCGAGTGGCACGCAGGGGTGCATTGGGGCGACAACCCCTCGGCTTCGGCGCGCAGCAGTTACTCCACCATGCCCACCATCGTGGCATACTCAGCCGGCAAGCAGGCCGAAATGGACAGACCTTCACCCGTGGCCTGCGAGCAGCTACCCGCTTTTCCAACTATACCTTATATCGTTAGTGGAAAACCTTAGCGTTTAAATAATTGTATTATTTTCAAACCAAAAATAACGAAAAAGCAATAAAGAAAACTTCCCACAATATAAATTAAGTCAGAACTACATATCTGCTAATTGTGAGTTAATTATAATATATTATTGCCCAAAATTCATATGAAAAGGCAATAAAATATATTTGATAAGTAACAATGACTCTTTAATTGCGCATAAATATGAAATAAAAATTCCGGTTTTGGAACAAATCCATTTTATATATGTAAATGAGATGAGCTATTTTCATAGTCAAATACTATTGTATATACCAATAGAAGCTAATTTAAATGTTACTAATTATATCGTAATATGGCTACAAATACCTAATAAATAATGTTTTAATATTTTCTAACTTGCTATGCCGACAATGAGTGTTAGCATGAATAAACAATTACATCCTGCGGAACAGGACGTCTCAACTACGGGAATGTGCTAATCTTATGCTAGTCTTTTTCAAATATTTATTATCGCGTTGAAATACCTAATTCATTATTTTAAAGAAACACGTGTATTAAAATTTAAAAGAAAATTAAAACAGTTCAAAAATACTCGTTATGGTTTCAAAAGTTTTAATGGCATAGGCTTTTTTAATATTTAAAAAGTCGTAAAAAGTGGAAGGTAATAACATTGCTCATAAAAGTTACCTAATCATTTTGCATATTTTTCATAATAATACATTTTGACTCGAAGAACTCTATACATTACTATACAGCTTTATGCGAAAGTGTGTACAATTATAACCAGTTATTGACTCTTCTTCATATTTTATATGTGGTTATTTGCAATTTTCACTGATAATAATCTAAACTACATTTATCTTACGCTACGTTGCGTAATATAGAGTGTGGGTAAGCGAAAAATAAGCTTCACCTTATGTGTGGTTATAATCTTTAACCACCGGCTTTCACGTTACTTTTATCGAAATTTATTACGTGTGATATATTTTGGGCAGCGCCACCTATGAGCAAATAACAGAGTCACCCCATAAAATAAAAATAATAAGAAACGTTTAAATAAAGGCACCTATTTTTGCTAATGTACAAAATATAATGATGAAACATTTCGCCGTAACATCAGGTTCATCATTAACTTTATTACGTATTATTTCATAGAAATAATCAAAGCAACGGGAATTTATTTATCTATGTATCTAAAGTAATAAAATATTCACTATTATTAAAAGAGCATAGAAAGTTTTTTCATATCATTGTCTTGCATGCAAATGTTAGATGCAACATACTTCTCGGGAAGTGATCTTCTATCGGTGGCTTTCCAGTGGTCGTTGTTTTTGTATTGCCATAATATTATTCGATGCTGGTCACGATCGCAAATAAATCGATATCAATATCCTCTGGGGCCAATTCTAATAGCATGGGCTTAGCACGCTCGTTTGAATCCGAACGATACGGGTACCTAGTTACCAGGGATCTTATTAAATTATAGACTTACATATTAGGTACTTTAAACTCTTTTTTTAATACTTTAGAATTCTATGAAATTACATTTCTTCTCAAAGTTTTCGTCCCTTCAGGAATGTTAACTACCATAAAGAAATGTCTATAGTCGGGTAAGCCTACACTATGCCATGCTGGCTTAATTAGCAATTTGTTATTTTAATAACGAATTTAATGTAAATTTCCAATATCTTTTTAACTATTGATATAGGATATTTTCTCCTTACAACGTTGCCGATGTGAATTCTCCGGCTTTGATCTAAATTGCAAATCGGTTTATATAACTCGAGATGATTTCACATGCACAGCACAACACGACACTGATCGATAAAATATGTTACCTATAACAGGCTAGATTAAGTTACATACACACTAAATTTAAATGTACATTATTACAAAAAAATCTGATGATAATTATTAACACAGTTTATCGTGCCAGGGTTGTAACACCACATTCAAGGAATCTAGTACCGTTTTGTAATTGGTTAACCTGGATGTTGCACACTTAACTCATCAAAGCGGAATTGTAGAAGTGGACCGCACTCCAGCTTAACATCAGACGGAGTATGGTCCTACGTCAGACTACTACAAAAAAATTAAACACAAAGATACACAAAATCACGTAGACTACTAAATACTGGAATAGTGTAGTTCCGGCGTATTTTCTTAAAAATTATGTATTTTTACAATATATTTTATTGTTACATTTTTCTCGTTTCATATATTAATATGTTAGTAGTATTTAAATAATTTCGGCGACTTGATATTTTAATTGTAATTGTTTAAAATGAATGACAAATGTTAACTAAGTGGTTAGCTTATTAGACTATACCATTTATATTATATATTTCATTAATATTATTATATATTATAATCTGTGTTATTTTTTGACGCAAATCATTTATCGATGAATAATTTGCATCATGTGTTACAGCCTTTATTATTGCAAGTTTAAGCATCATCGGCGATTAGATTAAACTGGTAGAATAGGATAATTGCTGGCCAATAATAAAATGAGTTGTTATAGATTTATTACTTTTTAACTTTATTATGAAGAATTTTAGCAAGTTGCTACTAGAGTCTATTGTATTAAGTGTTTGATTTTATTTACTATTTATGTACTATTTTGTACAATAAAAAGAATTTTTTGTTGAAAAAAAAAACCTAACTATCCGAATGGTTATTGGTCCGAAAAATCAGTACACCAAATGGTTGCGCACACGCATCGTGTCTCCTTCGCGTAAATTATTACACGTTATTGCTATAATTATTTTTTTATCGACCTTGTTATTCATTTATATAAAAAAAACGTGTACTTAAATACTTTAAAATTTATTATTCCCATTAGTACGAATTTTTGTTCTTTGATTTTGTTATTTTGGTTCATTCAAGACTTGGTATTAATAGAACTAGATCATCATTTGGTTTTTTTTTATTTTGTTTGTTTATTCATCATTTTATTAACTTAATTACTCTAACAATATATGCACATATAATATAGACATTAATTTAAATGATTTATCCTAGTGGCTGTCTAGGAATAGTACTCGTAGCTCTACTTTTAAACGTAACACGTGAAGTCGCGTTTCTGTATCAGTGCCTTTGTTGTAGATTTTAACATTGTAAACGCAACAATTTCGTGAATGTTGGCTATTTATTTTATATATGGGGCATTTATATATTTATGGTTTATTTTTCTATTGTTAATAATGTTAATCCGTACTAACGATACACACTCGCATGCATGTGGTAGAGGTTGTCTGCGCTCAGAACTTGTCATTACGTAAAATGTACTCATATCGGACTATTTGAAAGAAAAGCATGATTATATCGCTGCCTAAAACTGTTCTACATGGAACTAATTTATGAGACACGACAGGGTCAACGAAATAAACCTCATAAAATCATTATCCTTGAAGTACGAATTCTATTTCGATTATGATTGCCATCATTACGCGAGACAAACTTGTTTCCATGATTGAAGTAAATGTGTCGATACGTGTTGTTGTGAAGTTTAAAAAAGGGGTTATTTAAACAAGACCAAGATTCCTTTGCAACTACCGGATGCTAATAGCCTAACATGCTAACTTGAAATAGAAACTTAGTTGCAGATTAAACATGATGTTTTAAGCGTGCAGTGGCTAAATGATTGCCTTTTTAAAATTAAAAAAGTTTTAGGCGTTTCAAACAAACAGTGCTTAGGAAAGGCTATTAATTGAAATAATTATGTAATATTAATTGGTTTGGGATTTTTTTTTCATTTTCAGTTTAATATATTGCAATTATTTAATATTGCATGGTTGGTGTTTACATAACATTACTAAAACGTTCTTCTGATTGGTCAAATTTACAAAATAATAACCATCATATTCTTTGTTCTGTGACTAAAGTTACCACCAATTTCATAATATTAACGATTTCAATCAACGTTTCAAAAGGTTTGCACCTAACGCCGCCGCGACCACGATGAACAAAACTACCAAAACATCGAATTAGTTTCCTATATCTCTCAATTTTCAAGACTTATTTGTTTAAACAATTTTCTAAAAAAGGATGCATTCTGGAATTGTTCGGTGTTTCCATAAAATTGTATTATTGTGCTTATTACGAATTAGTAGCACGATTTCACAACGGTACAGCACGGAGTTCGCGACCCGAATCTTGAATACGTGCCGACAACGTCCTGGCTGTCACGTTCCTTCGTAAAAAGCTATCTTCATTCGATAGTTACAATAATAACGGTATCTTTAATAGAGTAATTTTAACCCAAAAAAATACTTTTCATTGGTGATAATTAAATAGGATAACTGGAAAAATACAAGTAGAATATCATTTACCGCGTTCATTGATTGGTTAGTTCTCTATTTTTATAAATGACTTGTGAACAAGTTTAGCTCTCCTATTGGAACTAGTTAACGATGCTTATTAACGAATTATTTCTTATTATTACTAGATAAAACCTCTCTTTGTCAAGCCAGTCTATCTCCGTATGGGTCTGATAAGATTCCAATTTCCAATCTGGAAGCCACTCTATGATTGACTTTGGGCATAGTTCATTAAATATGCGACACTAATAATAAACCTAATTCTACTTGGAGGGTATTTGAGCTAAGTCATTATTATAGGTTTGGAAGGTGTATAGTGTTATATATTTTATCTGTGGAGAGTACACCGAAAATATAATGTGATACTAATGATAAAATAAAATTACTATTACTTACTATTGCGCTTCTTTCGCTACGATCACTAAAAATAAACGCGAACATACACTGAATTTTTTCAGTTTATTATTATTATTATTACTTTATGTTTCCAAATAACCTAGGACAACGCATTTCAACTTACTGTGAAACTTCCTATCATATTTTTATTAATATTAATCAAACTTTACATTCACCAAAATAAATGCGATAATGAACCGCGAAAAATCTTTTAATTTGATTAAAACGCAATCACATGAACTAGCATGTAGGGTTGATTGTCCTCTATGGCGGATGTGAAAAGTGCCTAATAAAAATGTATGACTTTATTTTGTTTCTAAAGTATTTATTTAGTACCTGTAGTAATTAACAAAACAAAAGTTTTATCGAAATAATGTCTTTAAAGTCCTATTGTCTCATTTGAAACATATTTCCCTTGGGTTTGTTGTTCATTACCATACAATAGTGATAGGATTGTATTGTCTATATGTATGGGCGTGACTTTGTCAATAATGACGATATTATCAATGACATTTAGACATCCCTTGACATTATTATACATACTGTATTTTATTTAGGTTGAAGTTGCACTAACAATTTTCACTAACAACACAAATTCGGGTATTAATTAAAAAAACAAAAGAGGATTACAATAATACACTTCTGTGTCATACTATAAGAGAAACAAGCGATCAATAAAATGTATGACACATAGTTTATTATAATCAATAAAACGACATAATTATTAATCAGCTGATAACAAAAGCGCATTGCCATGTGATTGCGCCAATTTTCTTGAACTATATCTAGTATTGCCCTCACGCGTAGTAGGTGGCTTGTATTCATCGAATATTAATTGATTTATACTATGTTGATACAATTTTCATTAGGTTGTCACCATTAAATATTAATTCACGAAGAAATTTTAGATGTATTTAGGTTTATGTAATGTTTATATTCTTTGAACTATTTGGTTGTTCGTAACTTTTTCTAAGATGGGAAATACTTATTCAAATTAGTATTTTCACGTTCAACATTACAAGTTAACAATATTTCTTATTTGATTTTAAAATCCAATCCCAAAGTTCAATAAAGCATTTTGTCTTCTTTCGTGTCTTTCTAAACAATACGCCTAATATATTTTAAATGTAATGTTTACGTGTGTGTATGTATTTACTGTTAAAGTAGGAAGTTATATTTTTTAATATTTTTATTTTTTTATATCCATTAGAAGCTAATGTACTCTTATTTCCTGTGCTAAAGCGTTACTTACATGCCGCATCCGGCTAACAGTCACTTAGACCACTAAGTACTAATCAATTCATGTATTCAATTTAATACCTAAGTTCCTTTTTTTTCAATATTTTACAACATCAAATAACCACAATTTTAGTCAAGACCTAATAGAATCTTTACCAAAACATTCAATTAATTTTTTGAAGGAAGGAAATTGAACGTTATCCTATTTTAAAGCCTTTGCTGGAGCGCGGTTTTACATTTACAAACATTTAATGGTCAAATTTATAAAAATAATTTAAGACTAATTATATATCTCAAAATAGTCACTAAAACAATAAAAATTCAAAATGAGTAAAAATAAAAACATAAGTATAATTTTGTTTATTTATCATAATATAAGCCAAAGCGCATCAGGGCTCTAATGATCTTTGACACGGAGGCTTGTGCCAGCGCACGATCCTTGAGGATCGACGGATTCTCGTCGTGATCTCCATAAATCAGCGTTTGAAAGCGAAATGCGCCGCAGCCACTAACGCCGTGGGAATTGCAAGCCTCTATTTATGCAAATTGTCTGCGGCCTTCTGATAAGAGTGTGCTTTGCCTACCTGCGTAATTAAAATGCATCGCTTTTTCCACCATTTTATAATTATAATATTGAGCATTAAGAGGTGGCGAGAAAGAAAAAGTTATTTATAAATACATATTTTGTTCTGAATTTTATTCGAATTCTTTTATTTCTTCACTTATTTTAAGATGTTAGTCCTCGCGTATTTAGCTCAATGCTTAAAAATGCAAAAACGTGTTTGATGGGGTCCATGGACGTTAAAATACTGGTACAGTTATCTTATATCGGGAGAAACAATAATAAAACAAATTGCAACGGCAATTAGTGAGGACGATGTCACGCAATCCGCGATCCGATCGATTCAGCCGACACGTGCTGTGGAAGTGTGGACTATGGTGTATACCGTTCTTCAATTTTTGTTTTATAGTGTAAAATATATTACAGCTCTTTCAACTACTTTATAATGTAATTTTGTTTGAATTAACTGAGACTGTTTTAACATCATATAATTTACATATGAACATTGTAGATATTATTTTGTCTTTGACTTTAATAGGATTGTAAGTTTGTTTGTTTTATCTTTATATATTATGTATTTTTGTGTTCTTTAACTTGTAATCTGTAGTCTTTCCTATTTCCTAAAATAAAATAACATAATTAATATAATCTTATGTTATTAGAAAATATTAATTATTGTCATTTATTTGATGTATAGTATGTTAACTGCATTTATCTACATAATGTTGTAATTAATTAATTATTTCAAATAAATGGTCACTCTATTCACACGTGAGCGTTTTTTAAAACTCTCTGATCTATATCATATTTCGTCGGTTTCGTCTTTATTATGACCAATCAAATAACAGTTAGAGAACAGTTTGGACATAAAATTATATATTTTTTCATTTTATTTTTTGAATTAATCTTAATATATCTTACTTTAATACCGTGCATTATAGTCAAGTCAAATATAGTTTTCGTAAAGTAGAGATGGGAGCTTTGTAGAGAAAACAAAAGCACAATTTTTTAAACATTGGTAGACATCTGTCAATAGCGTCTTAATGTCTCTCCTCCCGTCATGTTACTGCAGTCGTGGTCACGAAATATCCATAAAATATATCTTTATATTTATTTAAACAGTTTATTATATGTTGATATAGCGCGATTAACCGAACTTCAGTGATATAACATTTCTATTTGACAGTTCTAGATACGAATACACAGGGACTTACTTTTACAAAGCTATATCAATATTCAATATAATAAACATGCCTCTTTTTAGATTTCAATATCAGTAACACTTTAAATGGTTCATTTTATTTTATTAATAAATTAGTTTTTATTATTGATTGACATCTCTTAAGAATATAATTCAAATTATACATTTTTTAATAAATATTTTAAAATGTAATTATAAACATACACTTATAGAATGACCTATTTAAACATGTAATTATCATATGATTATTTGTTCTCCTAGTATATATTTATGTAATCCCCTAATATATGCTTATTTCTAGAATCGCACTTGGGTCCGTGGTGATCAGCGACACGGTTGGTCGTCATGGCAACGGGTTCCTGGCACTGGAGTCTCCCTGTATGCCGCTTACTACGACCAGAGACTGCCACAACACTACATTCGAATACTAGCCATTTTTGAAGGTGAGCACAAAATCCTATCAATGCACATGAATAATCATTGTATATATAGTAAATGCGTAACTTAATATTAAAATGCATCCGAACATAATATGAATAATTCATTAACACTTTAGTAGAAAAAAAACCATTTTTATACCATCTTAATCGATAATTAACGTTTCGTGAAGGATGCGCACGCGCCGCAAGCGCTCCTTTAATATAATTACATACTTCGCATCTGCTTTGACGTTATTATTCAAAAAAGTGCATCTTTGTTCTCACAATAAAAACACGAGCATACTTCTAAGGTGTAATTTTTTCTATGATCCTGCTAACTTTAATGAATAGCAAATACGAGTCACGATGAACATAAAAGTTATCGACAGGTGTCGTTAAAGCAACTCTCCAATAAGCCCATAATCCAGCACAATGTTGCTGCAATAAACTACACTCGGCCTTCTCCGTCAAAGTATAATTGAAACTCGCTTACCCTCTTACCTTAAAAAGCCTTCTCGAAAAACCATAAAACTAAACAGATTCTACGTACGGAATAAATTCAAATAACAACGCTTTAAATGTTAAAAATATACTGTCGTCACAAACTATTCTGGAATTCATTTCCAAATGATCTCAAAGCAAGATAAGGGCTCGCTCATTTGTCACTCGTTCTAAAGTGAATCTTGTATAAATTCAATTCTGTTCTAAAGATAAGCAAGGAGCACGCACGACCATCGATGCCAGCGACCAAACTATTTGCACAGTCATTGCTAATAGTTAATACAGTCGTTTAAAAGTAAATATTTCACGAGCGAGCGTGTGCGGATTGAGATCTTCAATCCAGTTTCTCGATTTATCTCTTGACGCTTAACCATCAAACTACACACTATCTGATTACAATAGAAAGCTATAATAATAATCTAGCTCTTAAACTTGTTTGAAATTTTACAAATGACGCTACCTGCCACTGTGATCATATCTTACTTAAGTAGCTGTATCTTCTTATATTTAAAAAAAAAGCTTAGCTCCTTTTTATTGTTTGCTTTATATTATTTATAATCTTATACATTAAAAGGGCTAACGTGCAAAATACGGCGCACCGATAAACTCCCTCTCATTTGTCACTCCACACGGCGAGAACGTCGTGTAAATTCCAACCAGAGGTGCAGATAAACACAGCTCTGACATTGTACTCCAAGAAACGACTTATAGGGCATAGGGCTTACTTTTCCACTCGCTCTTTTATTCGTGCGAGCGTAAAGTACAGCTCGAAACCCACAATTTATGCTCTTAAGCTGCAATCTCGTACACGCTTTCATTAGATTAATTTACTTTAGAAGTTACCGTCTCTACAAAGCTAATATAATTAATTTGAAAGACAGAATCTATAAAAGAGTTAGTGGCCTCCATGTTTTTGATACTTGACTTCTGTGGGGTTATGTGAAAGCATTCCGATCGCAGTCGAGATAGCGAGGTACCGTGGAGTTTATGGTAATGATAGTTGAGACAACTGCATTTGCACGAACGTGGCACAAACTAACAGCTTTCCTCTCACGAGTTTCTTGTAACACGATACCCTGTATATCATGCCTAATTAAATAACTTACCCTTGAAATGTGAAACCAATTGTTTTATCTTCATTTTTATACATATAAAATAGAAGATGCAAACATTCCTAAAAATTAAGCCCACTATCCATTGACGTGTCTCAACAAAACATATACAAAAATAATAATACATTTTTGTTTTTAGTAATCTTAACAGATCTTTAACGAGACGTCTTGTTAGATAGCTTATATTAACCTCACTATGAATCATCAGCGTTCAATACTAACTTAATGGAATATTCACATTACGAGCGTTCAGACTCAGTGACTCGTTCAGTTTAAATTTGCAAATTCATCTAGTTGGTATATCGCATACTGCAAATACATACGCTGTCAGATTGCTGACTGTAGTCGACCAGCAAACAGTGAGGCCGTAACTGTGAGACCAATATGAATCTTTAATTACCTAATTAGTTGAACAATTATACAATAACTACAATGGCATTTTATCCTCTACGGCATAAAATATGTAAAGAAAGAGCGCTACAATGTACCCCACATAGCAAAACTGGAGAACTCGGTTTTTAGCACGTTTTCTCCAACTAACCCTGTTAATGAGCGCGTAGATATTTATGAAGATTAACAATGTATGTGTATAGTGTTCTTGTAGATTCATTTTATTATTATTAAATATAAATTCAATTAAAAATTTGTTCTATATCTAAGGTTATTCATGAACATGATTAAACTAATTTTTAAAGTTTTGCAGTCGTGGTTGCGGTGAGAATAGAATAGCTGCAAACATTCGAAATATCATAGTCCTAATAAAATGCTCAAAATAAACGTGATAGTAAGCCACATAAATGTTGAAAAAAATAAGGGACATAAATTGTATTTATTATATGGTAGAGCAGTGAGTGATTAAAATCCCGTTGTTGCTATCATATTATCTTTTGGTCCACGCCATTGTGCCTTATGCCTTTCTAAGCAATATTTCAGATACAGGAAATATAATTTTCTATCATTTACGAACATCATTTTATAACATCCTTTAAACCCACGCGAGTTTGATCGTAAGCGATTTTGAAGATAGGCTGTTCAGTGTTCGAAATGTCAAAAAAAATTATCAAATGAACATGATTTAGAGTTAGCTATTAAACCACTTACTAGATGGTACTTATAAGATTCTCCTTCATAACCACTGCTTGTTAAATTAAGTCTATACGAATAAACTTTTAATAACCATTTTCTTTATCACACAGGCCGCTCCTATTCAAACAACGATCAACTCTTCTGTCAGACAAGACCACAAAATCCATACGAAATTTCTATTGAAGTTGTAGCAGCTAAGCCTACAGAAATATGGTGGCCTGGTTGGGATTCAAACTCTGTAAACGTGGAGACTCCTCTGCTTTTGTCCTGTCCTTTAACAGAGCCTCTTTCAGGACCGTCTATTGTGTCCATCGTGACACAACCATGCGATTATCCAACAAATGCCTTTTATTTAAAGCCAACGAAATATAAAGCTGCGATGGAAAGAAATTTCACAATATGTGTAAAGGATATGAATTTTGACAAAGATATATCAACACAAATGGTTGAATGGATCGAAACTAACAAGATACTTGGGGCTGATAAGATCGACATCTATGTTGACAGGATTTCAGATGAAGTAGCTAATATTATAGAATATTATAGGAATAATAACTTTGTTAG
Source organism: Tineola bisselliella (assembly GCA_028551675.1). Taxonomy (NCBI): domain Eukaryota; kingdom Metazoa; phylum Arthropoda; class Insecta; order Lepidoptera; family Tineidae; genus Tineola; species Tineola bisselliella. The sequence continues at coordinate 105,450 of JAPWLS010002384.1, forward strand.
AATATTGCAAGTTCCTATAAATAGCCAAGAACGTACACTTTGGCAAAGAAGAAGGGACCACATCATAACGTATAATGACTGTTTATATAGGAATATTCATGAGTCCCAATACATAATACCACTAGACGTCGATGAGATATTACTCCCAAAAATTGCAAACAATTGGCCTCATTTAGTTTTAAGACTCAAAGACCACGGATGGAATCCTACAATAAATTCAGCCATTCTAGTGAGAAACGTGTTCTTCTTTGACTTTATGCAGGGCATTGATAAGTACAAATATAATAATTTACATAATAATAAAAGTAAGATTTATGTTAAAAGGGACGACGTGCGGCTTCAAGACTTTGATGAAATTGAACTTGTAGTGGATAACGAATTAGGTGACAATAATGTTGTAGATAATGTAAACAATGAAGTCATAGATTTTAAGAATGAAGAGCTGATTGAGGAATACAAGAAAAGATGTGGCAGCAATCTAGCTGTGCCGAAATTGGCACGACATTTAGTGCGGTCGAATGTTATTAGTCCGTTTGGTCATTATAGCAAGAGTTTGATGCTAACAAAGAATGTTTTAACGGCCTTTAACCATTACCCTTTGGCCAGTTTAGGAATGACAGGATTTTCTGGATGGACCGCACCTTTCAACGAAGTTCAATTAAATCATTATAAGGTTAGTTATATGTTATTTAATTAAAAATATACGTTTTAAATTTATTACTTATTTAATTAAAATTTATTGATACGCAAAAGCGCGATATCTGTACATAAGATCAGGTGTTTCGTCGCCTCATAAGTCTCGTGTTAATTGTTTTTATTTGTTGTTTAATCAGGAATCCTGCAACACGACAGTAGTGAGCGAGTGCGCCCGATATGGTCGACGAGCACGCATTGATTCATCAGCTTTGAAAATACGAAGACAACTAACTAAAGCCCTATCACTAGGACCCTGCACAAAACATAAAATTAAAGGAGCGTAAAATATGGATTGGCTTTTTTTTAAATTCATAATCACTTCCTTAGTCCACATCCAACTCATATCGCCTATATTAGATAAAAATAAATGTCATTTAGTATTGAAGTAATAAACACTGAATTGATTATAATGTTTACATCAAAGAGGATGGAGTAAAAATTTCTTTAAAACTTGAACGCTACTATATATTTAAAGTTGATCAAAGTAAACAGATTGAGTTACCAAGCGAACATGACTAAAAAGGATTACTATAATTCTTTAAAATGAGCCAAAACGGAAAAAAGAAGTAACGATTCTGAATCAGCGTTGATCGCGAGCAATATTGTGAGAGATATACGCCTGTATGGTAGCACCAAATAAAATACATACAAAATTATGTAATAATTTATAATGTTCAAAATTTTGTTTTGCTTTGTTTTATTATGCGAAGTTAGTATTAAAATAATATTCAGGTGAAATATAAAATTCTAATAATTGATATGACGATCGATTCACCAAACTCACTCAGCACGGCATAGCACTTCACTGATTCATTTACCACAGATAGCATCGGCTTGTTTATGGTACATTGTGTGTGCGTTCCAGATCTCAGATAATGCAATATCGATGCTTACTCTTGGTAATCAATTATCCGGCCTACTGAGTACAAAACTGAATGAGAACATTTTATTTTGGATGTTTTGTATGAGAATCTTCTGCTACTATATTTGTATGGCTACTTCTATAACTAATATTCTATTTATTTTGTATATGAACATTTTTTAAAATTGTTTATATGAAGTAAAGTTAGCGTCAATTCAAAAGTACACATTTATTTTTTACCCATAACATTGAGTTACATTAAGGAAGACGCCTGAAATAAAGTTGTTGGGTGAATCATAGGTATTATTTTTCATAGACATTCTCATAAAAAGTACCTATTACTTTTAGGTTTAGGTAGAGAGGAACCATAATAATATGTCATTTCTTATGATTCACCCTATTTCGCTTACGTTATTAATCACTGGTGCTTATCGTAAATATTACAAATAAGTATATTTTATTTATTATCGTAAGTAGGTACCTATTTCAAAACATATTATAGTACATAATTATTCTTGCTGGTTTTCCTTACTGCGCCCGTATGTATAAATACTTGTTTTAAACTCTGTTAATTTAAATAAAATTAATAATAAAGTGAAACAAATAAATTTAAGTATAAACTCGATTTAATTGTTTTAAAGTAGATATAAAGGTACTGCATGGCGATAAAAATCGTTTCGTTAAGTTTCTATAGAGGCAATCTTTTGATAATGAAACAGAGCCGGTAGTAATACGGCATTGTCCAATCTTACCCCCGGGATAGGGTTACCAGTTCATGACATTCCATTAGGTTTTAATATAATTCCAGTGTATAATCACAATCACATCCCTGGGCGGTATACACTCCTTTATCTAGCCGGAAAATAGAAATCGGCTCCTTCAACACACATTTATATGTGATTACAGTTGTCTCCATAGGTTGTGAACTATCCCTTCAGTCATATCCTGAATTTTTCCTCCCGATTTTTTATTAAGCAATATATGAAAGTTGTTTTCACAATAATAAAACGTTTTCAGCAGTATTATATTTTTTAATAAAAAATATTATTTTATCGGATATTAATTATGAAATGCCTTATTAAGCATCTGGTGTATGTGGTGAGGAGATATTATCGAAATTGTTTATTGGTGGCTATTGTGCCGCTCGAGTCGAGATAAGCGATTGTCAGTGATTATCTTATAACAATTACGATTCTTGCATATTAAAATATATTATGCAGGTGCCTCTGTCATATTTGCCTACTTTAAAATGAATTTTTAAGATAATGATAAATTTTATTCGATTAAGAGAATTTTCAGTATAATAAATTACTACATCGATATATACACATTCCATACATGTTATATGTGTATAATTGACTAATGAGCCCGTTGTTTTCCCTTTGCTATATTCAAAATGAATACAATACATTTATTATAGAACACAAATTTTAAAAAGAATACAATGTCCATAATCCAATATTAAAATACAGAATTTTTATCATTTACCAAGAAATGAATTTTATAAATAAATACAAGTATAAATATTTAATTCGTTAAAAATATAATGAAAATTATTTGATTAGTGTCTGAGATGAGCGCATACAGACAGATTGGCTGTATATAGTGATGAAATTCTAAAGAAATAATTTTCAACTTAAATAATAGCAATTTTGCCGCGCATTTATTCGCGGAGTGCGCAAAAACACGCTTGAGTGACGCGAGATGCCCGCCGTTCTGACAGCGATGCCTACCGCCCGGGGAGCTGTCGACGGAGCCACTAATGTTGCCCAGACATTTACTAATTTGACCCGCAAGAAACATCTCAAAGAGATTTGCTCAGTTGATGCGATAATGAGTTGATACGCATTGTAGAAGTCAAAGAGGATTTTATATTTAAACTGGTCGTATGCGAAAGTGATTTGATGCTTAATAAGATGTATCATTAGAATCCTTATATTGACAATATCATCGACAACAATCTGTACATAGATTGCTCTCATAAACATACTCTTACTCATAAAAGTTACTAAATTATTAAATGAAGCATTATGTTTTATTTCTTTCTAACGTATTTCAACTAAGATAAGATGGAAGGAAATAAAACATGATTTAAATAATTAGTTTCGTAGGAACGTCATAAAGAAACTTATTTTTTAATAAAGCTGCATAAAAATTATGAAGTTATTAAAATATGTATTGAAGAAAATATAGTCATGAAATTATTATATTTTGCATGTAGACGCTAATAGAAGTAGGTGCACATATTTAATTGAAAATATGGCTGTAATAAAAGCAGTCATAAAGCAATTGCATTCGCAGTAAGAAATGTTAAAAAATTAAACGCATCTTCAATCGTTAAATGTTGAGATGTTATACTTATATATTTACTATTAATTCCTCAATAGTCATAAACCTATTAAAGGTTAGAATTTTAATATGATAAAAAATATTATTTATACCTCCTATTTAAAACGTAACGAATAAATCGATTTATTGTATAATAATTGAAGTAGTAGACGAAAATAAATATATGAATGAAAATAAATAAATTATGCGGCGTCAGTTACTCGTTTTCTTTTGTTTAATCTATGATCCAGGTCTTTCTGTTAAATTTCTAATAGTAAAAAGCTAATAGAAAACCCTACATAAGTATTTAAAGTAAGAACGGAGATAAACCAGCGATTTTGTTGTTTAACTACAGTATGCAATGAACTGCGCAATTTTTTTAAATATCACAATAAAAATTCATTTGTAAAACTTTCCAACCATGTTGTAATAGAAGTTAATGATCATAACAATATTATTAGGTATATAGTTAGCTTATAATCTCCGCAAATTTATCTTAATGACTTCAGGCAAACAAAACACTAACGCCATGTTTTATGCCAGCACAACTTATCTACGGTAACTTTTATAATAATTATTTTAAACTCCAAAGATAATTAAAAAAGCAGAATAAAACACATCTCCACGAGCAGTTATTGAAGAATTTAATGAATCTGGCATCAAACAATTGAAGTGCATTTCAATTGAACTGCGTCAGCGTGAACAAGTTTCAATGCTCGCTGGGATTACATCCACCTAATGCACATTTCAATACTGCTACATCACTTCGTGGACCTCCCACTCGGTACAACACTTCTGTTTATTATTTTATACACTATATAGGACTAAAGATAATTTATATATTTAATATAAAAGCAATATTAACGACTTAATAATCTTTATCCCGTCTATAATGTCAATAGTAATTAGTATGAAATGTTAATAATGTGCTCGTAACTGTTCCAACAGTTATTCTTAGATTTATTGACTACGGAAGCTGCATGTAATAATTTAATACCCCTGCAGATAATTTTACCTTTTATAGTAGTCTTACCAAACTCTACCTTGTCCTAAGCTCATAGGCGACGATAACTGCTACCATAAAGAAATAACTACAGACACCTCCGCTTTGCTGGCTTAAGAAGACAAGTGTGAATCATCCAGATCACCAGGACATACTCCTTTCATTATTCGTTGTTTCTAACTTTTAAGTATAAATAAGAAAACAATGTCGTAAGCTAATTGACAATTGTAAATGTATTAAAAAATATTTCTTTAAAAAAACTTAATTTAGTCACCTCAATAAAATGCTCTAAAAGCTATTCATAGAATGTTAAACGTCAAATTAACATGCGATTGACGTAGGATATCATAAATATTAATGCAACAAAAACATAGCGCCGAAAGCAACATAGCATTTTGATTAATCATCGATTCTGGGAAAAGTCGTATTAAATTTAAAACATTAAAGTTGTAATTTAATTCATATTAAGTCCCGAAAATCTCCGTGTTTTCAACTATAATTTGGGAGTAGGAATTCCTCTAAAATTACAGGATAAGAATCGACGAAAATACTTTTATATATTAGTCTTTTGAGATTCCACAATATATGTATTATTTGTGCCTGTGACTCTCCAGAGGATTGTTTCCCTATTTCGATACTAACATAACATTATTACAGATATCCAACAATCAATAAACAAGAGCCGTAATTTTCCCACGGATTAAAGAGCCGAAGCTCTGGCCAATGTCAATTACTAGGAAAAGGATAAACTAGGTCCCGTTCACTATTGCCAGTAATAAAAGGAAATCTAGATTGAGAAACGACTGCAATTAGTGTTTCACGTTTTATAGCTAACTTCCCGCTGTTAGGATTCTAGAATACTACTTAGGATGCCTTCATACGCATTATACACTATTTGAAATTCATTCAGAGATATATCGCATCTTCCGATTGAGGTGAAGAGTTAACATGTTTTCATTTTAGTTTCGGATTCGGTTTAATCGATTCATTGGTACTAAAATACTATTAAGCTGCCTATGCAGTCAATGCACTATTGAAATTTATCGTATCCTGCGAATCTACCGCCTCCAGTGCCTCCAGAGTTAGGTTGTTGAACTCGGGACTAGCGTTAGGCTATACTTTAAGGTACAGGCAGGATAGCACGATGAACCCGGATGATGTTAGTTTATTTATTAAGTATTTGTGGAACCGCTTGCCATAAGCCCAATAAAACGATACAACGTTGGAAAATATGTAAATATCGCGAGTCATACAATCCAAATAGGCGTTTTATATGATTTTTTTCTTCCATTTTGTTGAATTTTACAAGGCTCTATAGTGCATAGGTGTAGATTGTAAGCATATTTTAGCGCATGCGTGGTGGAGGTATTTTTATACCAGCTATTTGTATATTTGAAATGGTGCTAGGAAATAAATATAGCACTTATAAAAATCCCACTTCAAAGAGACCTATACTGTTTTATTTTTTATTTCACATGGTCGTGTCATTGAATTAAATATACTAGAGAAGATATCAGAGGCAATGCTATGCCACCAGTGGGCTAATGCGGTTTTAGTGAGTCACTACTCCTCCTCGGCATGATACAACATATTTTGTATTTAATTTAAATTCATTGATTTTATTCAAATTCCTACTTATGATATATGTCACGTGCCCCACGGGTCTCGCGCACATATTTAATTTAATGTAACTTCTCTAGTACATGACATAACTCTCTCAATGCCTCCCCCGTATATAAAATTTGTTATTACGTTTTATAGTCGAATAAACTCACAATTACTTTGTGTTGTTTATTTTTAGAGCCATATGCTATTTGATTACCTTTTTTGTATAAGATCAAATCAATTTCATTTCTAATATAACAATCTTAATGGTCGCTTGTATTTTACTCGAGTTTGTACGTCTATAATTTACTTTAATTAAAACAATTACATAATAAAGAATAATAATAGTGTCTAATTCACCGTTACAGTGAGAATGCAAGACATGAAAGAATAATGTTTCATACTTTATTTCCATAAACAACACATTTAGGTACATGGCCCCGACTGCATATAATGACAGGCCGTTCAGTTCTTTACATTAACGTGACACCATTTTTAATGGCAGCTCGGTTCAGAAATATTGATGCGTGAGTTGCATTTCATGTGGAATACTAATGTGTAGCTTTTTTTATTAAAGATAACGGCTTTTAACATTTTAGAGAAATAAATGAAAATAAGTACGTCGCGGAGGTTCGGTCATATCAAAGGTGGTATGATAAGTAATTAACAAAATAGAGTTATCATGTGCTCTATAAAACTTTTCTGCGTCACTTTTGTCCACAGAGGAGGCGTTCAAAAAGTGAAAGTGATGTGAATATCTCACCCTATAGTATCTGCCTACCCCTGTATAAAATTAGAAATGAGCTTATAGGCATATAAAAATAATTACTATAATTCTTGAGCATTTATCTAATTTAAAAGACCTCATGCGGCTTATTAGCGCATTATTTTCATTACAATACTCCGTTTCGAAGTTTGTGTGTTACGATTGTGATCACGTGGCTGTAATGTCTCAATTAATCTTTTAAAATAAATCACTTAAATTCACATAAAAAAATAGGGAATAACATTGTTTTTAAACAATTGTCTTGCTCTAGTTTTCGTAATCTAAAATTTATTAGCTGGCAGTAAATGAAGTCATATTAGCAATTATAGGTATATAAAATAAAATGCGGTTCGAAGAATTTAATGAACATCTCAATTATGTGGATAACATGGTTGCGGCTTCCCCCGTTTGTGGGTAATGAAGCAGGCCCTTTAAATTAGTTTACAAGAACAATATTTGCAATACTATAAAGGACCATTTATTTAATGTATCTTTTATTAATTAAAACAGAATTGGACAGTGAAATGGGTTTTGTTTTTCATCAAATTTTGTCCTTAATATAAATTCATTGTTTAATTGCATAAATTTGTTTTATCATTATTTATCTGACCTATAATCACGGGTGACACACATGGATTTGTACGTAAAAATGACAGAAAAACTCTTAGATATTTTAAACAAAGAAGTTAAACACAATTGTTCAAATTAAAAAAAATGCAATATTATTCCTTTTATGATATTATCTTGCATGAATTCTCTTACAGCAAAAATTTTGTTTCTCTAGAATATTCAACTCTAAACGCGTAATAAAGTTGCCTGGTTCTCTTTAGCATAATGAATATAGAATTATTTATTTTCCCGGTAAGTGGATGGCGATTGTTGGTAATCCATCTTAGAATCATTTGCGGTCATCATAGCATTGAGCTTTTTATGTAAATATTGGCCTGTAGTTTGTACAATAAAGATATACATGTATACCGATTAGTAACCGTATGTTTTATAATATGAGGACGATATTAACTTGACTCTTTATAAATAAATCGGTTCAATTTATACAAATTCTTACATTCTTTGTAGTATTCCAACTAAACTAAAGACAATTAGACAATTTAATGCGGCATAAATTTACTATAATATTACATTATTAATGATAAAATCGTCGAAATGATGAATTAAATATAGATTTTATTTCCTTATTAGTCTCAATTAATTTCTCTGTAATACAAATTCCTACGTAAAACCTATCTACCTATATTCCTAACATAGGACAAGGAAAGCAACTTATGAACAGTTACGTGATTAAGCAGCTGCTCCCCGGCTGCTTCCTGGACCCGGTGAGACCAGATCGAAAACCGTTGCGATGCAAATGTGTTTCAAATGAAACACCATTAGAGGCCAGCAGGCAACCAACACGAGCTTGTTATTTATTTACGATTTATGTGTAGAAGTTGAAGGGAAATGTTGGTTTTGAATAATGCTTCTATGCCGGTACTATTTGTGTATTTAACCGTATTTTATTCTATAGCATTAAGCATGTAACGGTTCTCTGAACACTAAAATAATTTTACTACTAGGTACTATTAAAATCACAGTACGATTTTTCAATAAATAGGATAAAATGACCGTTGTTGAAATGCCAATTGTAAACCAAAATTTTGATTATAAATAATAATTAAATACAAATCGTTTTATTTACATTTTAAATTAGTTACCGATTTGTGTTACAACACAAAATATATTTTAAGGAAAAAGCTTTTTTATTCATTTAGAGCTGTAAAATTAGTCTGTCAAATTTAAATATTTGCACCAAATTAATATTTAGCTCATGACTCAAAACAATAGAAATAGCTTTAGTAAAATTGTGGAATATTTATTATATTAAAACTTCCAACAAAAGAAAATGAAAATACACGTCCTTCTGTTTTAAATAATTTGCCAGCATTCTCGAAAGAAATAAACATGAGTTTAGAAAAATAAAAAAGGGCATGCCACTATCTTCAGATGACCGTTGAAAAAAAAAATTAATTTGGCCGGATTCAATTCAATTAATAAATATAATAAATAAGTAGATATACCTACTATACCCACTTTGAATAATCTTTGCAAAGCATATTTTCTGGGCTGTCATCCGTCAATCTTCAGCTTGATGATGACGAATGGTAAAGAATTTAGTAAATATAAATGTGCAGGGAATATTCCCGCGGATGAAATACATTCGTCTGACATTTTATAGTCGTTCTTTGTTAAAGAGATATAAAATCCATCTCCGTCCATCGTTGCAACTTATTTTCTGACTAAGAATAAATTAAAATACGTTTAGTTTATTTGTCCTCTATTATATCTATTATATTGTTGCAAATAACATGATGTGTTCATTTGTTTTATGTATGTGTTTTCGATTATTCGCGCATATACATATAAAAATTGATAAATGATTCAAAATATAAGGAAACATATTGTAACGTATTCCTATAGTACGCTAGTCAATGTTTACCAAAATAAGCTTAGTTCAGATTAAGAGTAAATTTACTTCTGTTGAGGAAGGTGAGCGGACTCCTTAAGATACGAAGTTATGTAATGTGTAAGCTAGTTTTAAATGAGTACTTGCTCCGCAGAAAGTGGTAGTAAGCATGAAAGGCTCCGTTACAGGGCAATGAAAACTAGAAATGGCAGGTGAAGTGCGTGTAACGGAACATTAATGACGTTTGCTCTGAGAGCGCCAGGATTATGCAAACCACACGGGGAAGTGGAATGCGAGGCAAGGTCATACCACACCGTTATACTCTGTCATACTCACGATGAGCGATATAAAGTTGTCGTTTGGTTCATGAGATGAGTTTAAGTTAACAGAGCAGGCTTCTCCCAAGCTAATATCGAAACATGGCAGCACATTTCACGAGTGTTACACTTGAAAGTTACGGTGGTACCTCAAGAAAGCTACTCTAATCCATATATCACTATAACTAAGTTGTTTTTGTAGTGGGAAATAGACATTCCGTTTAAAAATTAGATGTTATCAAAGTCAACTCTCACTTAACTGTTAGCAAGCCTTAATGAGTGCGGTCTCGTCGCCTGGACCTGAGCCCGAGTTTTTGTCGTGACGCCGGGAACTGGCAGTGGTTAGGAACAGTTAGTAGCGATCACTATGGCACGAGTGCACCGTTGTACGCTTCCTAGTTGTCATGTTGTTATAGGGTTTCGTAATAGCGCTGAGATAACTTTTATTACTCTCCTGAATGTAAAAAAGTATAGAATGTAGACTGTAGTCACATAATGGTCTAATATGAACTGGTTTGAAGGAAAACGTTTCTTATTGCGGAAATTTTTGTCGTGGTTTCCAAGTTCTTTTTTTTAGTTATTTTCCTGTACATAGCTTTCTTTAATTTTTTCTGTATACCGAATAAATATGAGATAAATTAAGTTACTTATCGCATGCGGTTTTGGGGATATTTCTAAACTACACGCCATAAAGCTTGCATTCAAGAGCTCATTTACATTAGTATATAGGAACAACTGTAAATTATGGAAAATGCTTCCAAGAGGCGTACTAGTACTTTGTTTACGAAGATTTCCCGCATGCGGTTACCGATAGACTTCATTATACGCAATATTGACAAAGCTAGCGGCTAAATATAAGGAACCATTAGACTAGAGTGGAGATGCTTTTAAAGAACAAGATTTTTTTTTGTCATATTTAATAAAATTATTGTTGACATAAGAATGGAAAGCGATTTGTCTAAACAACGTCTGAACTAATAATATCTAAAATACCATTCATAACTAGGGCATAGCTGAATTTTACCGTCTTGGCGGGAATCCTACTTTCGCGCCATCTCGCATAGGTCCCATGGTGTAACGGTTAGCACTCTGGACTCTGAATCCAGCGATCCGAGTTCAAATCTCGGTGGGACCTTTGATATTTTGTTATTAAATTTTGATAAATCGAAATATCAGGACAAAGACACATTTTTTAATATTAAATATATTTTTCTTCTTCTTCTTTATTAATGGCCTCAGATTTCTAATGAAGACGATTCTGGCCATGTCGAGTATTTAAGCAAAAACCCAATAAGAGATTACAAAATTTTAATTCACATGTAAACCCTAATGGTCCAATCAATGAACTTTTGGTCCTATGTAAAAAAAAAAAAATTCTTACCCGGACAAAAAAAATATAGTCGTATAGAAAAAGAAAAAATAATATGAGTATCTGTGTGGAGCAACTCGCGCCGGAATGGCGAACCTAACCCAAAAAATTCTCAAAGTTCAAAAAAACGGTTTTTTTTAAATAAAAAAAAAACAATGTCTCCGATCAGAAAAAGTTAAATTATAAAGTTGTAGATATTAAAAAAACACATCGATTTGTTTTTGTTGAGTTTAATTCGGTGCATAACTTTTCGAGTTATTTAAAAAAAATCATCGAAAATGACCATTTTTTGTTTTTATAATAACTTTTTTAATATTTGGTTTTCTTTTTTGAAATTCAGCAAAAAGGTAGGTATTTACTAGCCAAATAAGCTCGTTTTTGTAAAGTTAAAAAATATTAATTTTTTACCGAGATACATCAATTTTTCGAAAAAAAGGTGCCTTCGGAAAATGGCCACTCAAGCCCTAGGGAAGGTCATAGAAAATCGTCCG